>JAANDG010000057.1:0-416258 GCA_036852015.1 Pelodera strongyloides | reverse complement strand
TATTCACTGTGCCACAGGTTTACGGACCAAAAGTCTGAGGCGAGCTCGATATGACTGAGCATGTTATACGGAAAATGCTATATCCTTATTTTGCTTTGTGTGTGTTGTGGTCCAATGCCAACGGACAAGTAAGACTATAACAATATCCTATTTATCCAATAACAAGGGAAAATGAAAAACGAACAATCAACGGTATCGTAAAGATAAACAAACAAAAAAGGCAAGAGCTGGTAAAAAGTAAAAAGGATCGGCGGGTCTCCTGGTCAGTTCCCCGATATTACACTAATCTGCTTTATATGGGGGAAGAAAGGAATGTGTAGGTGTCCTAATGTGTTATTGTAATATTTGCATACGTAATGGGTGATGGAAAATGATATACATATTACGAATTATACAATATATTAAATAACAAGAAAGCTAAATGAATAAGTTAAGGTTAAGGGCTTAATCACGGTTAACCGTGATACTCCGGCGGAAGGAAGTCGTCGTCCAGGAATCGTCGTAGAGGATACTGATAACGCTCGAGAGGAATTGTGGAGGAAATATCCTTGTTGAGGAGGAAAGGGAGTGGGATAATGGATAGGGTGTTGACATACTCTGGAGAGGAACTGTAGAACTAATTCCGGGGATCGCTGAGGTGGAATGGAACGACCCGGATGGAGTAGTCCGGGCACACTGCTACGTGGTGTGAGTCGGCATCGCAGCGCTTGCACCTACGCCCCCCCTGAGGACATTCATTGCGGGGATGAAGTCCCAGACAGCGGTAACACCTGTCGTGGCGCAAGAGGAACTGCCTCCTCTCGATCACACCCCTGAGGACGAAGCATTGATGGGAGGGGTGTGACTGTCTGCAAAAGGTGCAGAAAACTGCTGAGGTCGAGGACGGCGGAGCTCGTTGAGGACGGGGAGCAGAGGAGGTGTAGGAATAATGCGTGCGAGATCGTTGTGAGGGGGAACGGGAGCGATTGGTGGAGGAGTAGGACGGATCAGGCGTCGGTGATGGGGAACGGGGCCGGGAAGGATTACCTCTCTTTCGAGGAGGCTGGGCAGTAGTTGGTCGCTCACTACAGAATTTCTGTCGGGGAGGAGGGGTCTCTCGCGACGATTCTGATGAAGAATCGTTTGTAGTGGGCGAGGACTCGCGTGATGGGGACGACGACGAATCTGACGAAGAGACTTCTTCGTGCGGAGGTGGAGAAGGAGTGGATGATGGAGAAGTAGGAGCTGGGGACGGTACTTCTTGGATCGAACCCTTTTCCCGAAGGAGACCGGGAGGAGGAGGAGTAGATAGGTGGTGCTTAATATCGTCGAGCACATGATTAAACGAGCGGAATAGGGAAGTGGTGAGGATCTCTTCATCCGTGATATATCGCTTGCACTCGTCACCGGTAAAGGTAGCAAAGCCACCTTGCACACCCATGGTGACGAGCACCTCCAGATGGCGGAGCTCACGTTGGTGAAGGGTTATAATGCGTGGGAATATTTGGAGCTGTCCTGAATAACCATTGTATTCTTCTATAGTGGAGGAGTTTTGAAGAAGTTGGAGGAGGTCGTAGGCCTCCTTGACAGTCTGTTTTCCCTCAGTGAATGCCGTGCGTAAGGCATAGAGAGACACGTCGGCGTCATAGTCACCGACGGGATCGTGGAGCGGACGATAGGTGGACATCTGGAATCTGAGATAGTTATTGCCCAGGAAGTGGGATGTACATATAGGGACCAGCGGAGGGTATACGTGATGATGGATATTACAAATCTTTCTTGGGGAGGTGACGTAGGAAGCGAAAGAGAATACAACATGAACGAAATTGAAAAAAGACGTACAAGAGTAGGATAAAGAGTAAGCCAAAGCCAACATAACGTAGGTAGGTTAACCAAGATGTGATGAAGGAGAGGATGGAAAGGGAAGGAAAATGGATGTTATTGAGGAAGGAACCTAGGGTAGTGTAAGAAACGTTACTCAAGATGGAGCGAACGGAGGAGTCGCCGAAGACAGAGAGCGGAGTAACATCGAATAATTGACCGCGAACGTGGAGGGATGTGCGGCTTGCCGGACACTTAAGTTGGCAGGCAATGTCTGTCGCGGAGCGATTTTGGTGGAAAGTGAGCGTGAGAGGAGAACCCTGTGGGGAACATGGTATAGAAAAGATGTTGTCTCCACAACTGAGGAGACCTAGGGTACTTCCAAAGTCTGTGGAGCAGGTAATATTGGAACGAGCACCGGGCACGCAGTTGAAGCATCCGACTAGAGGGGATGCGATAGCGGTGCAAGTACTGTGGTCATAGGTGAAGGAGGAGAGGAACTTGTTAATATCGACTTGTAGTTGGAAGCTTGTGGAATGAGTAAAGACCGCAGAAACTGAGTCTTCATAGGGATGAAGAAGAACATCGCCGTGCGTTACTGGGAGGACTATTTCTGGGTTAGAAAAGTAGTTATTCAGATCAAAAGTGGAACAGTCACAATTGGCGTTGGTTTCTGTGGTGCGACATTGACATACCCGACTAGTGAACGTGCAATTGAAGTGCACAGCATGATGTCGGGAGGAGCACTGCAATTGTCCAACCAGCCCTGGTTGAGGTTGGTGTACTGGGGAGGCAGAAACGAGACCAACCTGACCGGTGTCCATGTTGCGGAGGAATGATGATCCGAGGAGAGGAGTATGGGGAACGGACGTGGACACGAGACTGACGGAAAGCGCATCGGAAATGCGTGTGTAGACTCCAGGCTGTAGAACTTGTTTGTACCTAGTGGAGCTAGTGGGAGTGTCGATGCTAACCTTTAACGCAACGACCGGGCGGAAGGAAGGACAAGTGAAAACTTGATATACCGTGTTGGAACGAGGAACCGCAATGACGCGGTAAAAGAGACAAGCGGAAGTGCAGAGACCGCAACCTTGGATCCAGCAACCACTCGATTCAGCACAATAGGAATAACCTGGAGACTCGTTAATGATCGAATCGAATTCGGGAAGTGTGGAAGTGGAAGGAAGGTGAGCACAATTGTGCTCTTTATTAGCGCATGAGCCAGACATTGGACAGCGCTTCACACTATGCACTTCAAACAAGTGATTACGTGTATAGTACTGATGTTGGCGGTTACACTGGTATGTTAGGGATGTGTAGCGTAGTGTGAGGGAGCCAACGGGAATGTTGTCCCTGGTGGTAAGCGTGAGGCCTACAGATGAGGATGCGGAGCGGAGAGTGAGGAGATGGGATGTGCTAGTGGAACATTGGAACGTCCCATTAGGGTGACGGCTACAAGTCGTGGAACTAGAATCGAGATGTGCTACCTGGTCCCAAGCATGAGCGAGCGGGCGAAAGGCAATGCACATGAGCAAGACGGTAGTTTGTACTGCTGTGCGCACTCGTCGACGAATACGGCGTCGTGAGGAAGGTACCATGGGAGAATCCGGGGAACCACGTCGACAACGCAGATAGAGGAGCAAAAACCGCGCGAGCCGATAGGGAAGTAAGACGAGGAAGTAACCGAATTTGAGGACACGGGCAAGAATGAGTCCGCATATATAGATGGACATAATAATGCGAATTACGCAGAGAAATATCAACAGACAGGCGATAATGCTTAGAGTCAGGAGAATAATTTCCCATGCAGAGGCGCACTGGGAGAAATGGGATAGGTAAGACCAGCACAAATGACAGCGGTGTTGACGACAAAATGAAGTATGGCGGCACTCCCGCTCATCATGGAAGATCTGAATACCATTAGACCAAATGTTCGTGGCCACGGGGAAATCCCATTGGGTCATTTCCAAGGGGACGGGGAGGGTCCATCCACGAATAGAGGTGGAGGAGGAGAGGTTATGAATGGAGCATGTGGAATAAATGCATACTTCCACAATGATGGATCGCAAATCAGAGCCGATCTGAATACCTCCATCTACACAAATAACCGAGGAATTGGGAGCGGAATGGGAGGAGGATGGTAGAGAGGAGGCGGGTGGATGTGCGTAGAAGGTGCACTGTGCATATCCGTATGCCTTCAATGGAATGGCGGTGGAAACACCTGTGAGGAAGTGTAAGCCAGGTTGATCAAAGTAGCAAAATTTAGTCCCATTGAGAGAGCAAGGGTGAACAGCACAATAGGTGGGAGGCCCATAAGCATCACCTTCTCCGATACATATCGGTGGATCGATGTCGGAGAAATCGGTGATACGAATAGTGGAAGTAGTAAGGTAGTGACTGGTGTTGTCCAGCAGAGTAATGACAACACAGTTTCGGGTCGTGGACAGGGAATCACATTGAGGAGAGGATTTCCAAGAGCAAATCTCGGATTGGAAAGCTGTCACCGTGGAATTCACGAGGTCAGCATTTTCGAGTGTCCACTGTACGTAGCGTCCAGAGTAGTCCGTGCAGTACGTGGACCATACTGGGCAGACATGACACGAGGATCGACAGTAATGATCATATGACCTACTGTTCAAACATGTCTGCGGAATCCAGCAATGAGCATCATGAATGCGGTGGATGGAATAGGAGGGAAGGGAACAAGCAGATAAGTGGATTGACGTGGAGGTGTCCGTATAACTGGGACACTGCCCTGAGGAGGATAGGGCAAAGGTGGGAGAGGCGAGGAGGATGCAAAATGCGAAAAACACGTAGGATTTCGTGGGTAAGGACGCTATGCGGGAGGAGCGTCGTGGGGCAAGCTCGGGAGGAGGCTGCAGTGTTGGGGATGGAGGAGGAGTGGCAACAGGAGCCGTCAACTCTAGCGGATATAACATGTTAATCGGACGAGTAAGGTCCGTAATAGTCATGTGGAACTCGATATTAGGTTCATGTCGGGTACAGGTATGAGTGCGTATAGTTGCTTCGCGGATAGGAACAGTAGGAGGAAAGGAAATAATTTTACCTAGTCTCCAGTGGGTTTTGGCGTCTTGGTCGTGTTCTATGAGGACAACGTCGCCGACGCAAGGTGTTCGTGAGCAAGTGGACTTTTGCTTGTGGGTCCATGAGCTATGTTCCCGCAGGCTGAGGAGATATTGCTCCGTCCATTGCTGGAGGAAAGTGGTAGTGACTACGTTACTACGTGACCAGAACGCAAGCAGACGTTCGCGCGATGAAGGGGTGGGATGATAGTCTTCATCAGCAGAATCGAATGGAGGAATATCATAAGGCGTCATGCAAGCGCCACGTATGAGGAAGTCGCATGGGCGCAGAGGAATTAGGGGGGTGGGACGCGAGAAGCGTGAGGCGCAGAAAAGCGCGGAAGCGCGAAGGAGCGCGGAATGGAAGCGCGAGAGAGCGCGCAGTGGGTGGGACGCGAGAAGCGTGAGGCGCAGAAAAGCGCGGAACGAAAATGCGAAAGAGCGCGGGATGGAGGCGCAAAAGAGCGCGGAATTGAAGCGCGAAGAGCGCGAAATTGTAGCGCGAAGAGCGCGAGGTGATGGCGCGGACGAGCGCAAAGAATGAGAACGCGAAGGAGCGTGGAATTGTAGCGCAAAAGAGCGCGGAATGAATGGGATGAAGGTTCTTTAAAACACACAAAGCGCGGTCGCCATATACGGAAAATGCTATATCCTTATTTTGCTTTGTGTGTGTTGTGGTCCAATGCCAACGGACAAGTAAGACTATAACAATATCCTATTTATCCAATAACAAGGAAAAAAAAAAAAAAAAAAAAACGGTATCGTAAAGAAACAAACAAAAAGGCAAGAGCTGGTAAAAAGTAAAAAGGATCGGCGGGTCTCCTGGTCAGTTCCCGATATTACACTAATCTGCTTTATATGGGGGAAGAAAGGAATGTGTAGGTGTCCTAATGTGTTATTGTAATATTTGCATACGTAATGGGTGATGGAAAATGATATACATATTACGAATTATACAATATATTAAATAACAAGAAAGCTAAATGAATAAGTTAAGGTTAAGGGCTTAATCACGGTTAACCGTGATAACTGTGTCACAGGGTTTTGGTTCACAGGAGCCTGTGGCGAGCTCGATATGAACTGATATTCATTGTGCCACAGGGTTTTGCGGACCGAAAGTATGAGGCCAGCTCGATATGAGCTGATATTCACTGTGCCACAGGGTTTTGGTCCACAAGAGCCTGTGGCGAGCTCGATATGAACTGATATTCATGTGCCACAGGGTTTGCGGACCAAAAGTCTGAGGCGAGCTCGCTCTCTATGATATTCACTGTGCCACAGAGTTTTGCGGACAAAAGTCTGAGGCGAACTCGATATGAACTGATATTCACTGGCAACAGGGTTTTGCGGACCAAAAAGTCTGAGGCGATCGAATGAGCTGATTTACTGTGCCACAGGGTTTTGGTCCAAGAGCCTGGGCGAGCTCGATATGAACTGCTATTCACTGTACCACAGGGTTTTTGCGGACCAAAGTCTGAGGCGAACTCCATATGAGCTGATATTCGCGCGCCACATGGTTTTGGTCCCAGAGCCTGTGGCGAGCTCGATATGAACTGTCTTCATTGCCACAGGGTTTTGCGGACCCTGAGGCGAGCTCGCTCTGTATGATATTCACTGCCACAGGCGAGCTCGATATAAGCTGATATTCACTGTGACACAGGGTTTTGGTTTTGGTCCACAAGAGCCTGTGGCGAGCTCGATATGAACTGATATTCACTGTACCTCAGGGTTTTGCGGACCAAAAGTCTGAGGCGAGCTCGCTCTGTATGATATTCCGTGCCACTGGTTTTGCGGACCAAAAGTCTGAGGCGAGTCGATATGAGCTGATATACGATGTGCCACAGGGTTTTGCGGACCAAAAGTCGGTGGCGAACTCGATATGAAGTCACTTGTGGCAAGAGCTCGATATGAACTGATATTCACTGTGCCACAGGGTTTTGCGGACCAAAAGTCTGAGGCGAGCTCGAAATGAGTTGCCACAGGGTTTTGGTATGCGAGCTCAATGTGCCACAGGGTTTTACGGGTCTGAGGCCAAGAGCCCCTGTGTGGCGAGCTCGATATGAACTGATATTCACTGTGCCACAGGGTTTTACGGACCAAAAGTCTGAGGCGAGCTCGATATGAGCTGATATTCACTGTGCCCCAGGGTTTTGGTCCACAAGAGCCTGTTGCGAGCTCGATATGAACTGATATTCACTGTGCCACAGGGTTTTACGGACCAAAAGTCTGAGGCGAGCTCGATATGAGCTGATATACGCTGTGCCACAGGGTTTTGCGGACCAAAAGTCTGTGGCGAACTCGATATGAGCTGATATTCACTTCGCCACAGGGTTTGGTCCACAAGAGCCTGTGGCGAGCTCGATATGAACTGATATTCACTGTGCCACAGGGTTTTGCGGACCAAAAGTCTGAGGCGAGCTCGAAATGAGCTGATATTCACTGTGCCACAGGGTTTTGCGGACCAAAAGTCTGAGGCGAGCTCGAAATGAGCTGATATTCACTGTGCCACAGGGTTTTGCGGACCAAAAGTCTGAGGCGAGCTCGATATGAGCTGATATACGCTGTGCCACAGGGTTTTGCGGACCAAAAGTCTGAGGCGAACTCGATATGAGCTGATATTCACTTCGCCACAGGGTTTGGTCCACAAGAGCCTGTGGCGAGCTCGATATGAACTGATATTCACTGTGCCACAGGGTTTTGCGGACCAAAAGTCTGAGGCGAGCTCGAAATGAGCTGATATTCACTGTGCCACAGGGTTTTGGTCCACAAGAGCCTGTTGCGAGCTCGATATGAACTGATATTCACTGTGCCACAGGGTTTACGACCAAAAGTCTGAGGCGAGCTCGATATGAGCTGATATTCACTGTGCCCCAGGGTTTGGTCCACAAGGCCTGTTGCGAGCTCGATATGAACTGATATTCACTGTGCCACAGGTTTTACAAGAGCCTGAGGCGAGCTCGATATGAGCTGATATTCACTGTGCCCCAGGGTTTTGGTCCACAAGACCTGATGCGAGCCCGATATGAATGATATTCCCTGTGCCACAGGGTTTTTTTTGCCACGCACCAAAAGTCTGTGCGAACTCGATATGAGCTGATATTCACTTCGCCACAGGGTTTGGTCCACAAGAGCCTGTGGCGAGCTCGATATGAACTGATATTCACTGTGCCACAGGGTTTTGCGGACCAAAAGTCTGAGGCGAGCTCGATATGAGCTGATATTCACTGTGCCACAGGGTTTGCGGACCAAAAGTCTGAGGCGAGCTCGAAATGAGCTGATATTCACTGTGCCACAGGGTTTTGCGGACCAAAAGTCTGAGGCGAGCTCGATATGAGCTGATATACGCTGTGCCACAGGGTTTTGCGGACCAAAAGTCTGAGGCGAACTCGATATGAGCTGATATTCACTTCGCCACAGGGTTTTTGGTCCACAAGAGCCTGTGGCAAGCTCGATATGAACTGATATTCACTTCGCCACAGGGTTTTGCGGACCAAAAGTCTGAGGCGAGCTCGAAATGAGCTGATATTCACTGTGCCACAGGGTTTTGGTCCTCAGGAGCCTGTGGCGAGCTCGATATGAACTGATATTCACTGTGCCACAGGGTTTTACGGACCAAAAGTCTGAGGCGAGCTCGATATGAGCTGATATTCACTGTGCCACAGGGTTTTGGTCCTCAGGAGCCTGTGGCGAGCTCGATATGAACTGATATTCACTGTGCCACAGGGTTTTACGGACCTCTGAGGCGAGCTCGATATGAGCTGATATACGCTGTGCCACTGTGTTTTGCGGACCAAAAGTCTGAGGCGAACTCGATATGAGCTGATATTCACTTCGCCACAGGGTTTTGGTCCACAAGAGCCTGTGGCGAGCTCGATATGAACTGATATTCACTTCGCCACAGGGTTTTGCGGACCAAAAGTCTGAGGCGAGCTCGAAATGAGCTGATTCGGATATTCCTGTGCCACAGGGTTTTGGCCAGTGGCGAGCTCGATATGAGCTGATATTCCACTGTGCCACAGGGTTTTACGGACCAAAAGTCTGAGGCGAGCTCGATATGAGCTGATATTTACTTGCCACAGGGGTTGGAGGAGCTCGATATGAGCTGATTTCACGTGCCACAGGGTTTTGGTCCACAAGGACTTTGGCGAGCTCGACATGAACTGATATTCACTGTGCCACGGGTTTTGCGGACCAAAAGTCTGAGGCGAGATCGATATGAGCTGATATTCACTTGCCACAGGGTTTTTGGTCTCAGGAGCCTGTGGCGAGCTCGATATGAATATCACTGTGCCACAGGGTTTTACGGACCAAAAGTCTGAGGCGAGCTCGATATGAGCTGATATTCACTGTGCCACAGGGTTTTGGTCCTCAGGAGCCTGTGGCGAGCTCGATATGAACTGATATTCACTGTACCACAGGGTTTTGCGGACCAAAGTCTGAGGCTGAGGCGAACTCGATATGAGCTGATATTCACTGTGCCACAGGGTTTTGGTCCTCAGGAGCCTGTGGCGAGCTCGATATGAACTGATATTCACTGTGCCACAGGGTTTTACGGACCAAAAGTCTGTGGCGAGATCGATATGAGCTGATATTCACTGGCCCAGGGTTTTGGTCCACAGGAGCTGTGGCGAGCTCGATATGAACTGATATTCACTGTGCCACAGGGTTTTACGGACCAAAAGTCTGAGGCGAGCTCGATATGAGCTGATATTCACTGTGCCACAGGGTTTTGGTCCACAGGAGCCTGTGGCGAGCTCGATATGAACTGATATTCACTGTGCCACAGGGTTTTGCGGACCAAAAGTCTGAGGCGAGCTCGATATGAGCTGATATTCACTGTGCCACAGGGTTTTGCGGACCAAAAGTCTGAGTCGAGCTCGATATGAGCTGATATTCACTGTGCCACAGGGTTTTGGTCCTCAGGAGCCTGTGGCGAGCTCGATATGAACTGATATTCACTGTACCAGTACCACAGGGTTTTGCGGACCAAAAGTCTGAGGCTGAGGCGAACTCCATATGAGCTGATATTCACTTCGCCACATGGTTTTGGTCCACAAGAGCCTGTGGCGAGCTCGATATGAACTGATATTCACTTCGCCACAGGGTTTTGCGGACCAAAAGTCTGAGGCGAGCTCGCTCTGTATGATATTCACTGTGCCACAGGGTTTTGCGGACCAAAAGTCTGAGGCGAACTCGTTATGAGCTGATATACACTGTGCCACAGGGTTTTGCGGACCAAAAGTCTGAGGCGAACTCGATATGAGCTGATATTCACTTCGCCACAGGGTTTGGTCCACAAGACCTGTGGCGAGCTCGATATGAACTGATATTCACTTCGCCACAGGGTTTTGCGGACCAAAAGTCTGAGGCGAGTTCGATATGAGCTGATATTCACTGTGCCACAGGTTTTGGTCCACAAGAGCCTGTGGCGAGCTCGATATGAACTGATATTCACTGTGCCACAGGGTTTTGCGGACCAAAAGTATGAGACCAGCTCGATATGAACTGATATTCACTGTGCCACAGGGTTTTGCGGACCAAAAGTCTGAGGCGAGCTCGATATGAGCTGATATACACTGTGCCACAGGGTTTTGCGGACCAAAAGTCTGAGGCGAACTC
Source organism: Pelodera strongyloides (assembly GCA_036852015.1). Taxonomy (NCBI): domain Eukaryota; kingdom Metazoa; phylum Nematoda; class Chromadorea; order Rhabditida; family Rhabditidae; genus Pelodera; species Pelodera strongyloides. The sequence goes on along the minus strand of JAANDG010000057.1, from coordinate 405,756 downwards.
GATATGAGCTGATATTCACTTCGCCACAGGGTTTGGTCCACAAGACCTGTGGCGAGCTCGATATGAACTGATATTCACTTCGCCACAGAGTTTTGCGGACCAAAAGTCTGAGGCGAGTTCGATATGAGCTGATATTCACTGTGCCACAGGTTTTGGTCCACAAGAGCCTGTGGCGAGCTCGATATGAACTGATATTCACTTCGCCACAGGGTTTTGCGGACCAAAAGTCTGAGGCGAGCTCGCTCTGTATGATATTCACTGGTCGCGAGCTCGATATGAACTGATATTCACTGTGCCACAGGGTTTTGGTCCACAAAAGACTGAGGCGAGCTCGATATGAGCTGATATTCACTGTGCCACAGGGTTTTGGTCCACAGGAGCCTGTGGCGAGCTCGATATGAACTGATATTCACTGTGCCACAGGGTTTTGCGGACCAAAAGTCTGAGGCGAGCTCGATATGAGCTGATATTCACTGTGCCACAGGGTTTTGCGGACCAAAAGTCTGAGTCGAGCTCGATATGAGCTGATATTCACTGTGCCACAGGGTTTTGGTCCTCAGGAGCCTGTGGCGAGCTCGATATGAACTGATATTCACTGTACCAGTACCACAGGGTTTTGCGGACCAAAAGTCTGAGGCTGAGGCGAACTCCATATGAGCTGATATTCACTTCGCCACATGGTTTTGGTCCACAAGAGCCTGTGGCGAGCTCGATATGAACTGATATTCATTCGCCACAGGGTTTTGGTCCAAAGAGTCTGAGGCGAGCTCGCTCTGTACTGATATTCACTGTGCCACAGGGTTTTGCGGACCAAAAGTCTGAGGCGAGCTCGTTATGAGCTGATAATCACTGTGCCACAGGGTTTTGCGGACCAAAAGTCTGAGGCGAACTCGATATGAGCTGATATTCACTTGCCACAGGGTTTGGTCCACAAGACCTGTGGCGAGCTCGATATGAACTGATATTCACTTCGCCACAGTGTTTTGCGGACCAAAAGTCTGAGGCGAGTTCGATATGAGCTGATATTCACTGTGCCACAGGTTTTGGTCCACAAGAGCCTGTGGCGAGCTCGATATGAACTGATATTCACTGTGCCACAGGGTTTTGCGGACCAAAAGTATGAGACCAGCTCGATATGAACTGATATTCACTGTGCCACAGGGTTTTGCGGACCAAAAGTCTGAGGCGAGTTCGATATGAGAATATGAGCTGATATTCACTTCGCCACAGGATTTTGGTCCACAGGAGCCTGTGGTGAGCTCGATGAACTGATATTCACTGTGCCACAGGGTTTTGCGGACCAAAAGTCTGAGGCGAGCTCGATATGAGAATATGAGCTGATATTCACTTCGCCACAGGGTTTTGGTCCACAGGAGCCTGTGGTGAGCTCGATGAACTGATATTCACTGTGCCACAGGGTTTTGCGGACCAAAAGTCTGAGGCGAGCTCGATATGAGCTGATATTCACTCAATTCACTGTGCCACAGGGTTTTGGTCCACAAGAGCCTTTGGCGAGCTCGATATGAGCTGATATACACTGTGCCACAGGGTTTTGCGGACCAAAAGTCTGAGGCGAGCTCGATATGAGCTGATATACACTGTGCCACAGGGTTTTGCGGACCAAAAGTCTGAGGCGAACTCGATATGAGCTGATATTCACTTCGCCACAGGGTTTGGTCCACAAGACCTGTGGCGAGCTCGATATGAACTGATATTCACTTCGCCACAGAGTTTTGCGGACCAAAAGTCTGAGGCGAGTTCGATATGAGCTGATATTCACTGTGCCACAGGTTTTGGTCCACAAGAGCCTGTGGCGAGCTCGATATGAACTGATATTCACTGTGCCACAGGGTTTTGCGGACCAAAAGTATGAGACCAGCTCGATATGAACTGATATTCACTGTGCCACAGGGTTTTGCGGACCAAAAGTCTGAGGCGAGTTCGATATGAGAATATGAGCTGATATTCACTTCGCCACAGGGTTTTGGTCCACAGGAGCCTGTGGTGAGCTCGATGAACTGATATTCACTGTGCCACAGGGTTTTGCGGACCAAAAGTCTGAGGCGAGCTCGATATGAGAATATGAGCTGATATTCACTTCGCCACAGGGTTTTGGTCCACAGGAGCCTGTGGTGAGCTCGATGAACTGATATTCACTGTGCCACAGGGTTTTGCGGACCAAAAGTCTGAGGCGAGCTCGATATGAGCTGATATTCACTCAATTCACTGTGCCACAGGGTTTTGGTCCACAAGAGCCTTTGGCGAGCTCGATATGAGCTGATATACACTGTGCCACAGGGTTTTGCGGACCAAAAGTCTGAGGCGAACTCGATATGAGCTGATATTCACTCAATTCACTTCGCCACAGGGTTTTGGTCCACAAGAGCCTGTGGCGAGCTCGATATGAACTGATATTCACTTCGCCACAGGGTTTTGCGGACCAAAAGTCTGAGGCGAGTTCGATATGAGCTGATATTCACTGTGCCACAGGTTTTTAGTCCACAAGAGCCTGTGGCGAGCTCGATATGAACTGATATTCACTGTGCCACAGGGTTTTGCGGACCAAAAGTATGAGACCAGCTCGATATGAACTGATATTCACTGTGCCACAGGGTTTTGCGGACCAAAAGTCTGAGGCGAGTTCGATATGAGAATATGAGCTGATATTCACTTCGCCACAGGGTTTTGGTCCACAGGAGCCTGTGGTGAGCTCGATGAACTGATATTCACTGTGCCACAGGGTTTTGCGGACCAAAAGTCTGAGGCGAGCTCGATATGAGAATATGAGCTGATATTCTCTTCTCCACAGGGTTTTGGTCCAAAGGAGCCTGTGGTGAGCTCGATGAACTGATATTCACTGTCCACAGGGTTTTGCGGACCAAAAGTCTGAGGCGAGCTCGATATGAGCTGATATTCACTCAATTCACTGTGCCACAGGGTTTTGGTCCACAAGAGCCTTTGGCGAGCTCGATATGAGCTGATATACACTGTGCCACAGGGTTTTGCGGACCAAAAGTCTGAGGCGAGCTCGATATGAGCTGATATACGCTGTGCCACAGGGTTTTGCGGACCAAAAGTCTGAGGCGAACTCGATATGAGCTGATATTCACTTCGCCACAGGGTTTTGGTCCACAAGAGCCTGTGGCGAGCTCGATATGAACTGATATTCACTTCGCCACAGGGTTTTGCGGACCAAAAGTCTGAGGCGAGTTCGATATGAGCTGATATTCACTGTGCCACAGGGTTTTGGTCCACAAGAGCCTGTGGCGAGCTCGATATGAACTGATATTCACTGTGCCACAGGGTTTTGCGGACCAAAAGTCTGAGGCGAGCTCGATATGAACTGATATTCACTGTGCCACAGGGTTTTGCGGACCAAAAGTCTGAGGCGAGCTCGATATGAGAATATGAGCTGATATTCACTTCGCCACAGGGTTTTGGTCCACAGGAGCCTGTGGTGAGCTCGATGAACTGATATTCACTGTGCCACAGGGTTTTGCGGACCAAAAGTCTGAGGCGAGCTCGATATGAGAATATGAGCTGATATTCACTTCGCCACAGGGTTTTGGTCCACAGGAGCCTGTGGTGAGCTCGATGAACTGATATTCACTGTCCACAGGGTTTTGCGGACCAAAAGTCTGAGGCGAGCTCGATATGAGCTGATATTCACTCAATTCACTGTGCCACAGGGTTTTGGTCCACAGAGCCTTTGGCGAGCTCGATATGAGCTGATATACACTGTGCCACAGGGTTTTGCGGACCAAAAGTCTGAGGCGAGCTCGATATGAGCTGATATACGCTGTGCCACAGGGTTTTGCGGACCAAAAGTCTGAGGCGAACTCGATATGAGCTGATATTCACTTCGCCACAGGGTTTTGGTCCACAAGAGCCTGTGGCGAGCTCGATATGAACTGATATTCACTTCGCCACAGGGTTTTGCGGACCAAAAGTCTGAGGCGAGTTCGATATGAGCTGATATTCACTTCGCCACAGGGTTTTGGTCCACAAGAGCCTGTGGCGAGCTCGATATGAACTGTTATTCACTGTGCCACACACAGGGTTTTGCGGACCAAAAGTATGAGGCCAGCTCGATATGAACTGATATTCACTGTGCCACAGGGTTTTGCGGACCAAAAGTCTGAGGCGAGCTCGATATGAGAATATGAGCTGATATTCACTTCGCCACAGGGTTTTGGTCCACAGGAGCCTGTGGTGAGCTCGATATGAACTGATATTCACTGTGCCACAGGGTTTTGCGGACCAAAAGTCTGAGGCGAGCTCGATATGAGAATATGAGCTGATATTCACTTCGCCACAGGGTTTTGGTCCACAGGAGCCTGTGGTGAGCTCGATGAACTGATATTCACTGTGCCACAGGGTTTTGCGGACCAAAAGTCTGAGGCGAGCTCGATATGAGCTGATATTCACTCAATTCACTGTGCCACAGGGTTTTGGTCCACAAGAGCCTTTGGCGAGCTCGATATGAGCTGATATACACTGTGCCACAGGATTTTGCGGACCAAAAGTCTGAGGCGAGCTCGATATGAGCTGATATACGCTGTGCCACAGGGTTTTGCGGACCAAAAGTCTGAGGCGAACTCGATATGAGCTGATATTCACTTCGCCACAGGGTTTTGGTCCACAAGAGCCTGTGGCGAGCTCGATATGAACTGATATTCACTTCGCCACAGGGTTTTGCGGACCAAAAGTCTGAGGCGAATTCGCTCTGTATGATATTCACTGTGCCACAGGGTTTTGCGGACCAAAAGTCTGAGGCGAGCTCGAAATGAGCTGATATTCACTGTGCCACAGGGTTTTGGTCCACAAGAGCCTGTGGCGAGCTCGATATGAACTGATATTCACTGTGCCACATGGTTTTGCGGACCAAAAGTCTGAGGCGAGCTCGATATGAGCTGATATTCACTGTGCCACAGGGTTTTTGTCCACAGGAGCCTGTGGCGAGCTCGATATGAACTGATATTCACTGTGCCACAGGGTTTTGCGGACCAAAAGTCTGAGGCGAGCTCGATATGAGCTGATATTCACTGTGCCACAGGGTTTTGCGGACCAAAAGTCTGAGGCGAGCTCGAAATGAGCTGATATTCACTGTGCCACAGGGTTTGTCCACAGGAGCCTGTGGCGAGCTCGATATGAACTGATTTCACTGTTGCCACAGGGTTTTGCGGACCAAAAGTCTGAGGCGAGCTCGATATGAACTGATATTCACTGTGCCACAGGGTTTTGCGGACCAAAAGTCTGAGGCGAGCTCGATATGAGCTGATATTCACTGTGCCACAGGGTTTTGGTCCACAGGAGCCTGTGGCGAGCTCGATATGAACTGATATTCACGTGCCACAGGGTTTTGACCAAAAGTGAGGCGAGCTCGATATGAACTGATTCACTGTGCCACAGGGTTTTTGCGGACCAAAAGTCTGAGGCGAGCTCGATATGAGCTGATATTCACTGTGCCACAGGTTTTTGTCCACAAGCCTGTGGCGACTCGATATGATCTGATATTTCTGGCCACAGGGTTTTGGTCCTCAGAGCCTGTGGCAAGCTCGATATGAACTGATATTCACTGTACCACAGGGTTTTGCGGGACCAAAAGTCTGAGGCGAGCTCGATATGAGCTGATATTCACTGTGCCACAGGGTTTTGCGGACCAAAAGTCTGAGGCGAGCTCGATATGAACTGATATTCACTGTGCCACAGGGTTTTGCGGACCAAAAGTCTGAGGCGAGCTCGATATGAGCTGATATTCACTTCGCCACAGGGTTTTGGTCCACAAGAGCCTGTGGCGAGCTCGATATGAACTGATATTCACTTCGCCACAGGGTTTTGCGGACCAAAAGTCTGAGGCGATCTCGATATGAACTGATATTCACTGTGCCACAGGGTTTTGCGGACCAAAAGTCTGAGGCGAGCTCGAAATGAGCTGATATTCACTGTGCCACAGGGTTTTGGTCCACAAGAGCCTGTGGCGAGCTCGATATGAACTGATATTCACTGTGCCACAGGGTTTTGCGGACCAAAAGTCTGAGGCGAGCTCGATATGAGCTGATATTCACTGTGCCACAGGGTTTTGGTCCACAGGAGCCTGTGGCGAGCTCGATATGAACTGATATTCACTGTGCCACAGGGTTTTGCGGACCAAAAGTCTGAGGCGAGCTCGATATGAGCTGATATTCACTGTGCCACAGGGTTTTGGTCCTCAGGAGCCTGTGGCAAGCTCGATATGAACTGATATTCACTGTACCACAGGGTTTTGCAGACCAAAAGTCTGAGGCGAGCTCGATATGAACTGATATTCACTGTGCCACAGGGTTTTGCGGACCAAAAGTCTGAGGCGAGCTCGATATGAGCTGATATTCACTGTGCCACAGGGTTTTGGTCCACAAGAGCCTGTGGCGAGCTCGATATGAACTGATATTCACTGTGCCACAGGGTTTTGCGCACCAAAAGTCTGAGGCGAGCTCGATATGAACTGATATTCACTGTGCCACAGGGTTTTGGTCCTCAGGAGCCTGTGGCGAGCTCGATATGAACTGATATTCACTGTGCCACAGGGTTTTGCGGACCAAAAGTCTGAGGCGAGCTCGATATGAACTGATATTCACTGTGCCACAGGGTTTTACCGTTTTACGGACCAAAAGTCTGAGGCGAGCTCGATATGAGCTGATATTCACTGTGCCACAGGGTTTTGGTCCACAAGAGCCTGTGGCGAGCTCGATATGAACTGATATTCACTGTGCCACAGGGTTTTGCGGACCAAAAGTCTGAGGCGAGCTCGATATGAGCTGATATTCACTGTGCCACAGGGTTTTGGTCCACAGGAGCCTGTGGCGAGCTCGATATGAACTGATATTCACTGTGCCACAGGGTTTTGCGGACCAAAAGTCTGAGGCGAGCTCGATATGAGAATATGAGCTGATATTCACTTCGCCACAGGGTTTTGGTCCACAGGAGCCTGTGGTGAGCTCGCTGAACTGATATTCACTGTGCCACAGGGTTTTGCGGACCAAAAGTCTGAGGCGAGCTCGATATGAGCTGATATTCACTCAATTCACTGTGCCACAGGGTTTTGGTCCACAAGAGCCTTTGGCGAGCTCGATATGAGCTGATATACACTGTGCCACAGGGTTTTTGCGGCCAAAAGTCTGAGGCGAGCTCGATATGACTGATATACGCTGTGCCCACAGGGTTTTGCGGTCCAAAAGTCTGAGGCGAACTCGATATCAGCTGATATTCACTTCGCCAAAAAAAAAAAAAAAAAAAAAAAAAAAAAAAAAAAAAAAAAAAAAAAAAGAAAAAAAAAAAAAAAAAAAAAAAAAAAAAAAAAAAAAAAAAAAAAAAAAAAAAAAAAAAAAAAAAAAAAAAACAAAAAAAAAAAAAAAAAGGGTTTTGGTCCACAAGAGCCTGTGGCGAGCTCGATATGAACTGATATTCACTTCGCCACAGGGTTTTGCGGACCAAAAGTCTGAGGCGAGTTCGCTCTGTATGATATTCACTGTGCCACAGGGTTTTGCGGACCAAAAGTCTGCACAAGAGCCTGTGGCGAGCTCGATATGAACTGATATTCACTGTGCCACATGGTTTTGCGGACCAAAAGTCTGAGGCGAGCTCGATATGAGCTGATATTCACTGTGCCACAGGGTTTTTGTCCACAGGAGCAGCGAGCTCTGGATATTCACTGTGCCACAGGTTTTTCTTGATATGACTCACCTGCCACAGGGTTTTTGGTCCACAGGAGCATGTGGCGTGGCGAGCTCGATATGAACTGATATTCACTGTGCCACAGGGTTTTGCGGACCAAAAGTCTGAGGCGAGTTCGCTTGAGGATATTCTGTGCCACAGGGTTTGCGGACCAAAAGTCTGAGGCGAGCTCGATATGAGCTGATATTCACTGTGCCACAGGGTTTGCGGACCAAAAGCTCGATATGAGCTGATATTCACTGTGCCACAGGGTTTTTGGTCCACAGGAGCCTGTGGCGAGCTCGATATGAACTGATATTCACTGTACCACAGGGTTTTGCGGACAAAAGTCTGAGGCGAGCTCGATTGAACTGATATCACTGTGTGCCACAGGGTTTTGCGGACCAAAAGTCTGAGGCGAGCTCGATATGAGCTGATATTCACTGTGCCACAGGGTTTTGGTCCACAAGAGCCTGTGGCGAGCTCGATATGAACTGATATTCACTGTGCCACAGGGTTTTGCGGACCAAAAGTCTGAGGCGAGCTCGATATGAGCTGATATTCACTGTGCCACAGGGTTTTGGTCCACAAGAGCCTGTGGCGAGCTCGATATGAACTGATATTCACTGTGCCACAGGGTTTTACGGACCAAAAGTCTGAGGCGAGCTCGATATGAGCTGATATTCACTGTGCCACAGGGTTTTGGTCCACAAGAGCCTGTGGCGAGCTCGATATGAACTGATATTCACTGTGCCACAGGGTTTTGCGGACCAAAAGTCTGAGGCGAGCTCGATATGAGCTGATATTCACTGTGCCACAGGGTTTTGGTCCACAAGAGCCTGTGGCGAGCTCGATATGAACTGATATTCACTGTGCCACAGGGTTTTACGGACCAAAAGTCTGAGGCGAGCTCGATATGAGCTGATATTCACTGTGCCACAGGGTTTTGGTCCACAAGAGCCTGTGGCGAGCTCGATATGAACTGATATTCACTGTGCCACAGGGTTTTGCGGACCAAAAGTCTGAGGCGAGCTCGATATGAACTGATATTCACTGTGCCACAGGGTTTTGGTCACAAGAGCCTTGGCGAGCTCGATATGAGCTGATATTCACTGTGCCACAGGTTTTGGCGGACCAAAAGTCTGAGGCGAGCTCGATATGAACTGATATTCACTGTGCCACAGGGTTTTGCGGACCAAAAGTCTGAGGCGAGCTCGATATGAGCTGATATTCACTGTGCCACAGGGTTTTGGTCCACAAGAGCCTGTGGCGAGCTCGATATGAACTGATATTCACTGTGCCACAGGGTTTTGCGGACCAAAAGTCTGAGGCGAGCTCGATATGAACTGATATTCACTGTGTCACAGGGTTTTGGTCCACAAGAGCCTGTGGCGAGCTCGATATGAACTGATATTCACTGTGCCACAGGGTTTTGCGGACCAAAAGTCTGAGGCGAGCTCGATATGAACTGATATTCACTGTGCCACAGGGTTTTGCGGACCAAAAGTCTGAGGCGAGCTCGATATGAGCTGATATGCACTGTGTCACAGGGTTTTGGTCCACAGGAGCCTGTGGCGAGCTCGATATGAACTGATATTCACTGTGCCACAGGGTTTTGCGGACCAAAAGTCTGAGGCGAGCTCGATATGAGCTGATATGCACTGTGTCACAGGGTTTTGGTCCACAGGAGCCTGTGGCGAGCTCGATATGAACTGATATTCATGCCACAGGGGTTTGCGGACCAAAACTCTGAGGCGAGCTCGATATGAGCTGATATTCACTGTGCCACAGGTTTTTGGTCTACAAGAGCCTGTGGCGAGCTCGATATGAACTGATATTCACTGTGCCACAGGGTTTTGCGGACCAAAAGTCTGAGGCGAGCTCGCTCTCTATGATGTTCACGGTGCCACAGAGTTTTGCGGACCAAAAGTCTGAGGCGAACTCGATATGAACTGATATCACTGTGCCACAGGGTTTTGCGGACCAAAAGTCTGAGGCGAGCTCGCTCTCTATGATATTCACTGTGCCACAGGGTTTTGGTTCACAAGGGCCTGTGGCGAGCTCGATATGAACTGAAATTCACTGTGCCACAGGGTTTTGGTTCACAAGGGCCTGTGGCGAGCTCGATATGAACTGATATTCACTGTGCCACAGGGTTTTGCGGACCAAAAGTCTGAGGCGAGCTCGCTCTGTATGATATTCACTGTGCCACAGGGTTTCGCGGACCAAAAGTCTGAGGCGAGCTCGATATGAGCTGATATTCACTGTGCCACAGGGGTTTGGCCCACAAGAGCCTGATGCGAGCTCGATATGAGCTGATATTCACTGTGCCACAGGGTTTTGGTTCACAAGGGCCTGTGGCGAGCTCGATATGAACTGAAATTCACTGTGCCACAGGGTTTTGCGGACCAAAAGTCTGAGGCGAGCTCGCTCTCTATGATGTTCACGGTGCCACAGAGTTTTGCGGACCAAAAGTCTGAGGCGAGCTCGATATGAGCTGATATTCACTGTGCCACAGGGTTTTGGTTCACAAGGGCCTGTGGCGAGCTCGATATGAACTGAAATTCACTGTGCCACAAGGTTTTGGTTCACAAGGGCCTGTGGCGAGCTCGATATGAACTGATATTCACTGTGCCACAGGGTTTTGCGGACCAAAAGTCTGAGGCGAGCTCGCTCTGTATGATATTCACTGTGCCACAGGGTTTCGCGGACCAAAAGTCTGAGGCGAGCTCGATATGAGCTGATATTCACTGTGCCACAGGGGTTTGGCCCACAAGAGCCTGATGCGAGCTCGATATGAGCTGATATTCACTGTGCCACAGGTTTTTGGTCTACAAGAGCCTGTGGCGAGCTCGATATGAACTGATATTCACTGTGCCACAGGGTTTTGCGGACCAAAAGTCTGAGGCGAGCTCGCTCTCTATGATGTTCACGGTGCCACAGAGTTTTGCGGACCAAAAGTCTGAGGCGAACTCGATATGAACTGATATCACTGTGCCACAGGGTTTTGCGGACCAAAAGTCTGAGGCGAGCTCGCTCTCTATGATATTCACTGTGCCACAGAGTTTTGCGGACCAAAAGTCTGAGGCGAGCTCGATATGAGCTGATATTCACTGTGCCACAGGGTTTTGGTTCACAAGGGCCTGTGGCGAGCTCGATATGAACTGATATTCACTGTGCCACAGGGTTTTGCGGACCAAAAGTCTGAGGCGAGCTCGCTCTGTATGATATTCACTGTGCCACAGGGTTTCGCGGACCAAAAGTCTGAGGCGAGCTCGATATGAGCTGATATTCACTGTGCCACAGGGGTTTGGCCCACAAGAGCCTGATGCGAGCTCGATATGAGCTGATATTCACTTCGCCACAGGGTTATGGTCCACAAGAGCCTGTGGCGAGCTCGATGAACTGATATTCACTGTGCCACAGGGTTTTGCGGACCAAAAGTCTGAGGCGAGCTCGATATGAACTGATATTCACTGTGCCACAGGGTTTTGCGGACCAAAAGTCTGTGGCGAGCTCGATATGAACTGATATTCACTGTGCCACAGGGTTTTGCGGATCAAAAGTATGAGGCGAGCTCGATATGAACTGATATTCACTGTGCCACAGGGTTTTGCGGACCAAAATTCTGAGGAGAGTTCGATATGATCCCGGACGGTATTTCGCTTTACCGTCGTCTACGATCATACGAAAATGACTTGAATAGAGGATAGTGGAACATCGAATGTACGTAACACATTTCTTCGGTCGGCGGTGTGCATGAGATGATCGGTAGGAGACGGGGAATAGGACTGAAAGATGTATTCGGCTAATACTCAACACCAACGGGACTTTGCCATCTTCCTGTAATTCATATCATAGAGATAATTACTGTGAACACTGATGCATACCGTCCGGGATCATATCGAGCTCTCCTTTGATCTCCTCCATTCATTTGAGCTGAAACCTCTCGAACACCGTAGAATAGTTTATAACCATGTACGTTGTTATCGCTCTGTTTTCTCTCGTGATTTTTACCCTTCTCCTTCTTTCGAATTTTCGGATCGAAACCTGGTCAGAAATTGATAATAACTGGGCATGAATGTCGATTCCGCAACATAATGTCATATTCCTTTATAACAGTGCTACAATGTTATTAATATTGTTATATTGATAATCTTTTTAACGTGTAGGAGTACTTGCTTTATTGGGATCCAATCAGTTAGTTTTTCACTCGCATGCAAATTGAAAAGTACTGTCTGATTGTTATTTCGGACATAATGCCTGAAATACGGTATTCCATACTACACTATTCGTAGGCACGTTGTGCGATTTCTAGGGACATTTTGGCAATGTTGCCTGCCCCACACGAGGTGCAGGCAATATTGCCGTTAGCCGCCACTACAAATAGTGTCGCAGTACCGTACAAGAAGCCATACACCAGACGAGCAGTTTCGGTAATACCTCAAGAGGTAAGGTGCATGCACGGTGCACACCAGTTGGGGTTTCAAACTTTTTTTGGTAGGAACATTTGTTATTGATTTTTTTGTCGTTTTCATCTGTTTTTAGTGTTGTTATGCACGTAACTTATTGAAAACACTTCTTTTCGTTGTCAGAAGCAGGCATGGCGCGGGCAGTCCATTCTTCGGCTGCCCAGGGTCGTGAGTTTGTACGTGAGTGTCTTCTAGAGTTCATCATGCAAAACATGATCAATTTCTACATAATGTTCTCTAATATTTCTTTTCTAGGTGAGTGTCGGAGAAGCACTTGGCTCGATTGAAGCTTCCGAGTCTGAAATGGATAAAAGTGATGGGAGCTGAGAGGTCTGATTTATTTATATTCTTTGTTTGTTTTCCCACGTCCTTTCGTACATGTAATTAGGTTGAACAGTGTGAGGAAGGTTGTACTCTAGGCATCCAGTGCGTCGTCACGCAACCAGGAGATACGATAGATTCAGAATTTTGCTGTTCAAGCCTCCACAAAGATTCCCTTACGGTAATCCCTTACTTCATCTATGCTATTTTTATCATTTCTGGGTGCAATTTCTGTTTTTAAGTTTCCATCCACCGCATGCAATGCCCATTTAATTCTCTTCCAGTGTTTTGAAACGCGGGTTGGATGACACATCAAACAGGAGTCAACAAACTTGTTTTGTAGAAATGGTACAACACATCGGAGGAGGATGTATGATGCACGAATGTGTTTGCAGGTTATTTATTTTATTAGACTGTTACTTCTATAGACTTGGTTTCTTTATTAACGTTTCATTTTCCTTTTTTTACAGCATTCCAGGATTCACTTCACCGAGAACGCTCAACTGGACGTAAGAGGAGAGAAAGCCCGATATCTATCACTCAGCGACTTCACGTGTTTCGCTAGCACTGATGAAGCCATATAGCTCAGGGGCCGCCAGGCAGGACTGCGGACAGGACCGCGCACTGTCCTGCGGCAGCAATTAAGCGGGCTGCCTCCATCGTGTCCGCAGCCCTGCCAAAATCCGTCCAGGCAGCACTGCGAACAGTAGTGCATGCAAAGTGCGGGCAATTTGCGGAACTTTAGCACTTTTGCCAGGGGTTCCCCTTGCTTCCTTCCTTCCTAATAATGCATTACGCTGTTCTGTACCACCAATTAGATAAGAAAGACATGTAAATAAATGATTTATTCATACAATAACACATGCAAGTGGTTCAGCAGTTCCTAATACTTGAAAATATAGTGAAAAGGAAAGGTGTACTTAGTAATCATCATCAATGGTAGTAAAAGCGTAATAGTGCTACATCTAAGAAAAATAGTGTTAAATATAGTGTACTAAAGATGCAAATGCATGTGACAATGCTTCAGTAACTCCTACTAAGGCGTAAAAGCATGAATCAACTACGAACATGTAGATTTTGATGCACGAATCGAGCAAAGATAAGCGCTATACAGGAACAAATTTAAAAATAGAAGTGGTATAATAGACAACGGTAACTAAAAATAGAGGTGGTATATCAAAGAATATTGTCAACGTAGGTAGAGGGGTCATATAATTGAAAACGGTACATCATTCCTAAGGTCGCCTACGCTACATGAATGTAACATAGTTACAGAATCTCGCTCTAGAAAGTCTGGAAAGTTATAAAGTGCATCACGTTTACCGAGTCCTAACTAAATAAACTAAATGGGAGAGTGCAACAATTAACAAATGAACTCCGCTAAGAAGAAGGATGAAGTCGTTAAGTACGTATTAGTGAAATGTAAAAAATCATAACGGTGTTAACACATGCTTATAAGGAAAGGTAAAATTGAATAAAAGGAGTCCGTTTTTTCTACTAAAACAGGAGAGCTAGTAAACTAGGGGAAAACAAACCCTATCACTTATGGGTGAGAATACCATGCAAAATCCGTTGCTTTCTTCGGTCAAAAGTGACTTCTTGACTGCTTCATGCCGCGATGACAAACATCTCGTTGACTGTACCCTGAAATCGTCGCAATTGGTATGACTAGCCAAAAAAGCAAACCAATCGAACCGCTGCACGTACGTACATCTGCCATTTGAAATTTGAATTCTTTCCCGTTTGCCGAACAAACTGTACATAATAAAGAATAAGCATACACGTGGCACGCAACGATGGAATCTTACATTACAGATGTAGCCTAACAATTCTAAATGTCTTACCGGTATCGCGCTGAGATTCATCAGGGCTCGGTTCGCACCGTAATCCAGTCCTTTTAGCGTCCATTCAGATCCTGCAATGCATGCTTTATAAAAAACATTGTTACACACAAGCTCAGGGTTATAATTATAGGGACTTAGGAATTCAAGGAGTATACCTGGTATCCGCGTGCAGTCAAGAAGGCTTTGCATATGATACGGAAGAACTCCAACCAAAGCAGGCTCCACGCTCCCTTGTTGACGTTACCAAGGTTGCTGTAACAATATGAAATAAAACGCGATAACCAATGGTGTATGGAATTAACAGCAAGGGGAATATTTACTTACCTTTGTATTCTCCAAATAATGCGGCACGTAGTTCAGAAGCACAGCTCCTCTGTTCCTCACACCTAGAGCTCGAGGCAACGATTTCTGAAAGTTTCCTTCTGTTTAGTGCAATAATAAGCGCCATGAAGAAATGGAGGACTCAGTGTAGCGGGAGAATATGTAATACGAACAACAGACCTTTCCGTAGTCCAGTAGTCCTATATTCGTACATTCTTCAACAGCACTTTGCCTTGCGCTAAGCACGCAATCCACTTGTGAATTTCATCTAAAGCTAAATTAAATTGTACTGTGAAAGGTTAAGGCACCATCTTTTTAACCTCAACTTTTTACACATTCCTATGTCTCAATAAATTTGGCACAGGCGTCTTGCAAACGGCCACAACTAACCTTTGAACTATATTACGCGGTGAAACTCTTCACCGCCCTGCACACAGGCACACATCGATGTGCGTTGCATTCGACGCCTCCTGTTCAGTTCCTTCTGCTGATGTAGCACTGAAAAGAGTTGAACTCTAAGACCCCTCTTGCTTCAAACGTCCTACACATAGATGATAGATACAAACAGATGATAGATGAATGGCCTACTGTCAAAATCCGGTCCCTCTTCGTTGCGGTTAAACGACGATAGGGCAGCAAGTATCTGTAACTAAAACGGTATAAGCAAAAGTGATAACAATAACTCTCACACAACAAACTAATTGCGAAACAAAGTTTCATTCTCCGAAAAAAAAAAACTTTTTTTGGAAATTTACACAGGGTGCGCGCGCAGTGCATCTTGAAAATGCACGGTTAGTGCACTAATAGCCGCAGTGCTGCCGGAATTTTGCAGAAAATCGGTCGGAAATTTTAGGCGGGACTGCCGTTTCACTGTCTGCAGTGCTGCCTACGGTCTAGGTTTGACCGCAGTCCTGCCTGGCGGCCCCTGAGAGCTGTTTTAAGAGGTATTTTACTACCATTTTTCTATATTTGTACATTATATATTTTTATTTGTGTTTTGACTGATTTCACCCCTTCAGACTTCAGAGTGCGACGTCAAAGGATATGTCGAGCCAGTGCCAGAAACCAGAAGGAGAAGACGTTCCGTAAACTACTGGAATTCAGTATTCAGAAGCCTTATCCAGGCAGGGTGGGTTCTTCTTTATGAATGAGTAATGAAACGTACGACGTATACCTCTTTGAAAAAAAGCTTCCATCAGCCACAATCTTTTATTGTTTGATTTTCCGTTCAGAACTGATGGAACGAGTACCAAACCCAACAAGATTACCCTGGAAAGTGCCGCAATCTCTTTGAAGATGGATTTCTCATCTCAGGTTCAGGTAATTTAAAATTTATCATTATATTGGAGTTCTTAGTAGGCTTTCAGCGTTCACCGTATGCTCTATATATTATTATAACGCGCCTTTACATTCAGAGAGTTGCCGAAACAAGCGAGTGCCGTCCGAAAAGAGAAAGCGAACAAGGCATTTGATCTGTGGACTTGGTCCCGAAAGTTGAAGCCTGTGGTAACTGGCTGATCATCATGACTGTACTACTCACATTATACATGCGGTTGTTTCGCCAGTAGGAATGATTTTCTCTATTATTATTGTAATAATGAGCATCGTCCTTCCTACTCCTGTAATTAAGCCCACAAATGCATGCCAAGTTCAGTCACTGAAGTCACTCACACTGCGCGAGAAAGCTCAGTAAATTTTCTTTCCCTTTATTTTTTTTCCTATGTATGCTCCCTAACCTTCCTCTTATTTTCGAATATGTCTTGGCTGTCCATACCCCAGATCATGTAGTTTTTTTACCGGGATTCCTTTAAACCTCTCGAATTTTTGTTGTTTTCTAAAGCACCTGTTATCCACTCATTTTGCTGTTTGAAAATCACTAAGTTCTTTTTTCATGTTTCGTCTGCTTTTCGTTTAAACTATAGAACGCGTTTTATGTACTAGTTTACGTACTAGGTTACAATTTGCTAATTATTTCTCCCTTTTCCTCGATATACTCTGATTCCTGAGCCCGCACCATTTATTTAACCTACATTGATTCCCTGTATGTCTCTATTATTGTATCCTCACTCGTTTTTTTGTACCCTATGGCTAGTACTCATTCTGTATTGTTAGAATTTCTATTTTCTTTTTTATAACTTGGTTTGCTTGTTTATAACTTAGTATTTTTGTGCCTTATGCATCTTCTCGATCTTAGAATTCAATCATTTTATATACTTAACTTTATTCCATTTTATAAATAAATAATGACGTTGTATTTTTTGTATTGGTACTTTTTCTGGAGGGGTGCACGCGGTGGGGTGTTGTCTAAAAACAAGGTAAGCTACCGTAGTCCTCAGCCTACTGGGGCAGGCAATGTTGCCGTTTTGCAAACGGCGACGGGGCATATCCGAGCGCCGGCAACATTGCCGCGTAAAGGGGCTGGCAACATTGCCAAAACGTCCCTAGTTTTGCGTTTTGCATGCAGCACGCAAATTTCGTCACTTCTTTGCTTGTTTTTCGTAAAGGCGCATTTAAAGGGAATATGTAGGCACTCAAAATGAGCAAAACAACTGCGAAACTAGAGTTTCCACACCAGAAATGAATTTAAGTAGGCGACTGAATATGTAAATTCGAATATTCTCATTTGCATGCAAGTATGTCGCTGTTGCATGCTATATGCCGATGTATGCACACATATGCAAAATTTTTTGCCCCATCATCACTGCTGTGTAAGCCAGGGGGTCAAGCAACGCGTTTACTATGGAAAAGATGAACTTTGAAAATAATTTTCTTTTAAATGGGAAACTTTTAACAATTTTTGTTGTTGTTTCCTTAATGAGGAACACACATTCTATTAATACAGCTTAACTTCAAAAAGGGCATACATATTCCCTTTAAGATGGGAAAAGTTTGAAGATTTCCGGAAAAAATTGGTTCAAGATGGACGGAAAAACATGCTGGAAAATCAAAATCTACTGTAGTGGAATCGTTGTGGGATATTATTTTTAACACTGCCGGATCCAAGAATGGATCGCCTGACCCCGACGGTTGGGGCTATATAGCGGAAAAACATCGCTTTTCCATTACGGTGTATGAATTTTTCCATTAAGTAAAATTTACTTTTCCGGTGTCCATCTTGAACCAAACTTTTCCGGAATTCTTCAAACTTTTCCCAACTCGAACGCGCCTTAATGCAAATGATGTTATGTGGTGCTTCTTGTTTCTTTATTATCCTGTGCATGTAAATGCTTTAAAAAGCCGAAGCATCAACTAAAACAATTCCAACAAAAAGGAATGTCCTAATTTTGTTTTCTATTAAATAGCTACCAGGCATTTATTTATCCCCTCCTCTGTTTTAGCTCCCCAATCGAAGAAGCCTGTATTATACGTGTCTCGATACTGTTGAAGAATAACCGGCGTTATATACTCATTCAGACTTCGGATTTCTTACCTAAAGACTGCGCTGCACACAACAATAAATAAACTTGGCCTAGCCATTCAGTTAATTCAGTAGCAGCATATAACTTCCGATGCATGCGTTCCTGACGAATATTATTTGATATCACGATGCCCTCGTGCACGATAAAATAGTTATTCCGTTATTCATATCACAGGAAAGTGAAAACCCCGATTTCGCCCCGATCATTTGTCGAAAAAACCCGATTTCGCCCCGATTCGTTCAAAAAGCCCCCCAAAAAGCCCGATCACAAATAATCGGGGCATAATTGGGAACAAGGCCCGATTTCGCCCCGATTCTTTCAAAAAACCCCGATTTCGCCCCGATCATTTGTCGAAAAACCCCGATTTCGCCCCGATTATTTCCCAAAACCCCGATTTCGCCCCGATTTTTTGCCAAAAAACCATGTTGGTCGCCTACTGCCTTTTGTTAGTTTCATTCATTACTTCATTCATTCACTCATATTATATTTAAATATTATATGGTTTTCGTTGCAGGGTACCTTTTCCGAGCGACCGTACCTATGGGCTCTGGACAGTCACAACCTGTGCCTCCTACAAGCGTAAGATTATTCATTTTCTTATGTTGTGTTCTACTGTGTATGCACGTTAGAAAGTAAATTTATGTACTCTGAAGTTTGTAAATTTCGCCGCAGGATTTAGATTCGTCAAAGACTGCGTTTAGTTTCTTGTGGCAATATGTTCATTGGTTTAATTACTGGCTCGTATGAATTTATGACGCATAATTCTCAGTCACCCGAGGACGCCTAGCTCATGGGTTACCTGCTTTATTTGTGCCCTGTTTTGATGACTTGAGATCAATTTACACTTCGTGGTTGAATCTCAAATCCCACTTGTCATTTGTCAACTATTTTTTGTTATCTTTAGATGTTGAATTATCTTTTCCCCTTTTATAGGTGGCTAGCGCAGTTTCGTCGAATGAAGGAGCGGAGGAGAATGCCGCCCGTTTGAAGAATGCGCGCCGAAATATGGCTCAGGTTGGTTTTTGTAGCTTTAAAGGGACAGGCCCATCAAAGTAAACATATATTTACGATACGTTCATAGTGACTATCAAGCATATTTATTACAATATATACAAACTAACTTTCACATTTATTTGCCATGGGAAACTTTTTTCCGATGCGCTCAGATCAAATGTATACCGTAAAGCCGCAAATATCCTTGTCGTCAATGCAAATTTATCGTGAAATTATAATGCGATTAAAATTTGCATATATAGCTTTGAAATCTGCAGTTTTATGGTATACATATGCGTGGAGCGCATTGGAAAAAAGTTGTCTAGGGCGAATAATGGTGAAATTTAGTTTGTATATATTGTAATAAAAATGCTTGATAGTCATTATGAACGTATCGTAAATATAGGTTTATTTTGATGGGCCTGTCCCTTTAATCATGATTCATGATTAAAGATCATGATTGTAGACTATTAAAACAGCGCATTACCAATACCCGGGCGATCGGGAAATACTTAACCGCGCGGCATTGCCGTAATACGAAATACGAAAAGAGTTGTTTGGACTCTAGGAATAGTAACTGAACGCGGAAGACCATATTTGCGTGTAACAAATATCATGATTCCTGTTTCCTTAGAATTTTTGTAGGTGAGCTTCCCGTTTTTTTACGTTATTTAGTTTAGTTCATTGCTCATTTAGTTTGAGAAATCATTTAGAGGGAAAATGGCAGTACCCAGCCACCACATCGGAAATTTTCATGTTTAATTTAATTTGCCAAACATGCAATTATGCACCGATTATTATTGTGTTCCAGTGTTCCACATTTCAACTTTCAGGCGTCATCTTCGTACGCTAGCGAGTGTCCGTCAGCCGGAGGTGCAGGGGGATGCCCCGTTGAACACGGTGCCGTAAACCCAATGAATAACGTGAGTTTAATAATAATAATATTTAGATAAGCTAATATTCTTTACTGGTATGAGTACGAGTTTCGCACATTTCGCGCGTTATGTCATCAGTGTTTAGATATTTTTTGGGCGACCCTTTGAACAAATTCGGGCAATTTGGTGGTCCTTATAATGGTTTATACAACGGAAAATACGGCATCTCTTTTGTTCCATGAAAATAACCACGATCAAATCTACAACCACAATCCAATATCTCTCTTCTATAAAGATTAGACGTTCGACCTTCTTTTTAGGAAGCAAACCATCCCAACCAAAAACCGGCCCCCGATCAGCCTTTCCCACTGTCTGTCAAAAGGGAGAAGTCCACAATTCCCAAGGCAGGAAGTACCAGCGAGACATGGACTTATCCCAGTCCGCAAATGTTTTGGAACGCTATGCTCAAGTATGTTTTACTCTTTAGGTTGCCTATCATCCTATTAAATAAGCAGACACGGGACCCTCACTCAGCGTTCTATTCTTTCGCTCTTTGCCTTACCTTTTTGTTTTAGCAATAGTGTTATTTCCTTTGTTGTTTCCTTTTTCGGTACCACACTATTTATGTGTGGCTTATTTGTCCATTTAGTACATTTTGTGGAATAAATTAGTTTTTGTATTTAGTTTAATTTGGATGGATTGTGATTGCTCGCTGCGTGGATGTGAATGTTTAATCTTGTTTATTATTATTTGTTTAGGAAGGGTTGGCGTTGGGAAGAGGAGCAGTTGTCGGACAGAGACATGGAGAACATCATTCGTATCCACAACGCCAACAACGAAGAGGCATGGAAGGAAGTGCTCAAGTGGGAGAACCTCCTCCACCCGTTAGTTTCATTGAGTTTGCAAAATAATTTTATGGGACTAGTAGTATCATGGAAGTATTATGGAAATAGGGTGCATCCTAATCCTGGATTCAGTCCTTTATTCTAATTTCTACTATTTATTATATGGCATATCGTATTCGGTCCGTATCTAATAGGCACTAGCCGTATGTCTGCTTCAGCAATAATGAAATATATGAAGATCATGGTTCTAAGTTGAGCCCCTTTGGCTGCTTCTTGAAGGTCTACTGTTTTTATCACTAAACTTTTGTCAAAGTCAAAGACTATTAAAATTACTTCATGAATTGTGAAATAAGTTCATCCTTATTCGATTCTTCATCGGTATATTAAAAATTAAAATATACATAAAGCCGTCGTTGCGAATAATCATTAAAATTCTAACTATTGATCTATACAGTCGTCTTGTTTGTTTCTTTTGGAGCTTAAACAAGTCTTAGTCATTTGTCCATTTTGTCGCAATAAGCGTATCTCGTATTAGCTTCTACCATATTGAGCAAATCTGTGGAATGCTTAGAAGAATTTGTCCACGGCAGTCAGTAAACCCAGTACAACGGAAACTTAGTACTTGACACTGATTTGATATTGTGTTTTGCGCAATAATCTTATTTGTGTGCCTTTTTTCAGTGAGTGTGCCGCACCAAAGCTGAAGAGTTTCAAGGGAGACGCGAAGAACATTTCCCCTCGTGCTCGATTCCGTAATCTTTTGGGATATGAACTTCCCTTTGACAGACACGACTGGATTGTGGACCGATGTGGAGAAAGAGAGGTGCGAATTGGGCATTTTATGTTGCTGGGCCTAAATCAAATGCACATTATTATAATTGGGTGAAACACATAGATACACTCATTCTAAAATGTGTTGGTAATAAGCTAAACAGAACTATATTTATGTTCCGCGTGTAAGTCTAGT
Organism: Pelodera strongyloides; assembly: GCA_036852015.1. NCBI lineage: Eukaryota > Metazoa > Nematoda > Chromadorea > Rhabditida > Rhabditidae > Pelodera > Pelodera strongyloides. The sequence goes on along the minus strand of JAANDG010000057.1, from coordinate 384,007 downwards.
TTGCTAGTCGCATTTATATCTATCGCAGCTCCTCCACTGAAGTGACCCTATTTCAAACTTCCTAACTAAACAATTAAGCAAGGACAGTGTCGGTGTTTGATAACCCAATCTTTTATTTTCAGGTCCAATACGTAATTGACTACTATGATGGTGGAGCGGTTGACCCTCGCAGCAAACTATTCACTCATTTGGACGTGCGGCCAGCGATGAACCATTGGCAGAACTGCTGGGATAGAATGGTCAGTTTGGAGTTCAATTGTTTGTAAGGGGCTGCCACGTTCCTCATTTACTACACTACTATAGTTTGGCTTCTAGTGACATGAGTGTGGTATATTCCAACCCCGGTTGTCGTGATATCGAATAAAGAAAAGTATAAGAGGCAAGTTGTTGAGGTAGAGTTGTTCTAGTGCATTTAGTGTAAATTTTCGTTTATTTAACAATGAAACATTATAGGTGGTTTCGTATTGGCGCTTCAAATATGAGACTCTGGGTCTGACTCCGAATCTGCCTATTCCTCCTGCAGAGGGTGATCCTCATGGACATCATGCTCATATGCAGAAATAAGTCCTCTTTTGTTTTCGGTGTCATTCTACTTTTGTAAGGCTCAAGCATGTACATCATTTTTCCCAACAAGTGATTTTTTTTAGCATTTGCTCTTTCTTCAAACTTCATGTGAAGTGTATACAATTAGTAGAGGTAGCCGATAAGCTCGTTTTCTTTTGCATATCCTATTTTTACACTGCATGTGATTTAAAGCCTAGATATTGCATGTAGTAGAAATAGTAGAAAGACGTTAGCGTTCGTTGGAGGCTCAATTTTGTGATGATTTTTTTTATTATTGTGCCTCAGCGCGCCCTGTTTGTGCGTTGCATCGTTTGTATTTCATATTACTCATTGCGATCTTTATACTAACCCTATTGTAGCTATCTATGCTTTAAGCAGTTTAGTTTCTGACATCTGAACACATAATAATCCCGATGGTCAGCATCTTTAAAGTATTTGTTGTTGTTTTATTTCGTTACTGTAGTTTTCGGATAGTGGTTTTGTAACTTAGGAAATAAACATTATTTAAATACATTTTTTGTTGTTATTGGAATGGAAAAGTACGCATGTTTTCGTCATGCTATGGTATAGGATGGTTTTTTGGTCCCATCGATTTTAATCTTGAAACTTGTTTCTGTTATTGATACTTGACTTGATACTTTTGTGTGAATTCCTTACATTCACAGGAAAGGGAATCCCAATTAGACTAACGTCCCTGTATTTTTAGCGACTTTTATTGTTCCTCGTCCTGTTTGACGGTTGATGCGCTTAGTGAATCAAGTATTGCGGTTCCGGTCGATTTGTCTATATAAGCGAGTAATTTAGGTTTGGACGATATGTCACTAATATTCCGGATAGCGGCTCAAAAGTTCCGACCGCACTTTTCACAATTAAAGACGTCGACTCAACTTCTGAAGAGTTCTCTCATACAGAATTGGTGAGTCGTCCAACTTTGGAAATTAGGACTTCTCTACGTGGTTAGCCTGTTGTAGTGTTACTGTAGATCCGAGACGAGTCTATGACAGAAACACATGTCGCACTTAGATTCGCAACTGGATTCTGTGTTTCTGTTGTTTAGCCAAACTGTTACGAAACGGTTCAACTTCACCGTGCAGCTGAAGCAAGCATCTCCGGATCAGGATAAGACGGTGGGATGGTGGTTATTAGGATGTGCTGGAATGGTTTATGGAGCTGTGGCACTCGGGGGAGTTACCAGGTAAGATACTTATTTTGTGCTTACACTTGTTAAAAAAAAACTTACTAAAGTTGTAAGTTGTGTGGGTGTGATTAACAGTAAATGTTTGTTAGTGTACTCTGCGCATTCGTTGTTTCATATTTTTAACTTCTAAATGTTTGACATTCATGCACGAGCATTTTTCATTTTTCCTATTCATGATCTGTAGAACTGCATTCCTCTGCCCTGCTTATGTGTTAGTATAGGTTTTGCGGGTTTCTTGGCGAATGTGACGTTTTATTGAATAGATTGTTAAATCAGTCCGTATTCGAAAACTTTCAGCATGAATTGTTTTCAACCACATTTTGTGTGTGTGCCTCTGTAGGTTAGCCTAGCTCTCCACAAGAATATGTATATCCTTTAGTAAGCTTCATACACATTCTTAGTTATAGGTGATTTTATATCATACTAAAATGTCTTCATTTGTTCTGCAAAAAATTTTTACCCCTCCGATGTTACTATACCTAACTTTGACCTTTGTATACATGGAATATTTGACGTTGATATATACAATTAATTTATTGCGTCTCTTGCAAATAAGTGCCTTATTCTTTAGTCAATATTACGAAGTGGAATGACATTCTCTGTTGCGTAGTCGTCTTCATACTCGTCGTCCTTGTCCAACTCTTCAGCATTATTTCTGGGGTCAATTACAGTACTCAGGAAAGTTTCAGTTAGCACTCTGGTGAGAACCCTCTTGGTAACTTCGTCCTCGTCTGTCGCCCTAATTGCCTTCACCCATTTCATCAACTCCTTGAATTCCTCAACGTATGAGGAGGGTTGTTCATGTTCGGAAGATTCCGAAGATCCCGAGGATGATGATACACTGACCAGTTGGGCATCGTCAGATCTCTTCGGTCTTTTGTAATTCGGGCTCTTTGGATGGTAGATGATTTGGTTGTTCCACGGAGTTCCTGAATTTGCTATTTATTAAACTACGAACTTTAGTTTCAAAAGTTTGCATGTGCTCCTTGTTTATTCAAACTCAACGTAATGGATTTTACCTACGTACGTTTAGGAAGTTCAATAGGGTACATAGGATATCCCTAAGATTTTCTATGTATAATAAATGTTTATTTTGCTGATTGGATTGCTAAATGTCTGGGAGTCTGGGAATTATAGGGAAGGGTTGAGTTAAGTGCATAAGTTTATAAGTTTGTAGTTTTTTCACCTGAGATCTCAACGACTACTAATGCAAAGATGAGGAACATGCTCCAGTTTGTAGCCATTCTAATATTCTGAAATTATTTGGGTTATTGCTCTTCTCTGGATACTTTTATATGATATACTATCTTAATATTTCTTCTCATCTTACTTTTCTACTATATTCTCGACCAGTGATATTACGGTAGTATCCAGATAATCAAGGCTTATTTAATGAGGTCCCCGGGAGTTCAAATTTTCAAATCTTAGCATTACTTACCGTTCGTAGTTCGTACCACGCTTCCGGAACAGGGGAGTAGTGTGTGAATGATATTCGAGTATTCGTAGAACAGCTTTTATAGGGGGAAATTAATTCTCCACGCGCATTTTGTTTTTCTCTCTAATGCATTTCAGCGTACGGAATTTTATCTGAGTCCTCTTCACTGAATATTTAATGATGATTTTGTTCTCGATAAATGTTCACCCATCCCCATGTGTAAATTAACTTGTAGAATATATTATAGACTTTTATTACCTTTTTGAAACATTATGGTTTATTGGGCGGTGAAGGGTGAAGCACAGTGAGTAAAAACCTAAACTATGTTCGCGCTATCGCGCTGATAAAGGATTTCACAGTTATGAGAAGTGAGCAGTTGGATGGACACTTGCGCACTTAGCGCATATATACATATAAGATATAATGACTAAGGACCAGGAAACAAAAACGTGTTATAACGAGATAGCACAGAAAGTGTTAGTAAAAAATCAGTGAAGTGTGATTATTAAAATATTAACTTTATCTTTTTTTAGGCTCACCGAATCTGGTCTCTCGATGGTCAACTGGGACCTGTTCAGAACAATGAAACCCCCATTTAGTGAGGTATATTTATACTCCATACTTTTGATTTTGCGTTCATGTTCTTTGTTTCTGTGCTGCAACATCGACGCATCAACTTCGACCCAACTTCGACGTGCCTTATCTCAGGATATCAGGGCTGTCTATGATATACTATTGTGCTAATGTGCATGCGTTCTAGGACGTATAGACCTATTTGCTATTTAAATTCTTGTGTTTACTTCAGCTACTAGTCAACATTTAGTTTATGATTGTTTCGGAATTGAATTTCAAGTTTGACGATTATTGTACGCATACGTGTAGAAGATTATCACATGTTGTATATTTAGGCGGAATGGTTAACAGAGTTCGAGCGGTACAAACAGTTCCCCGAGTACAAGTAGTAAGTCATTTGCTACACTATCTAACCTAATTGTTTTGCAGTATACTACTCTGATCATGAGCAACTTGAATATTGTTTATTAAATGTTTAAATGTTTATTATACCCTTAGAAAGAGCGCAACGCCATAAGAAATTGATATTATTTGTCGTAGTTGTGTGCTTGATGGGCTTTATCCGATGTTGTGTAGATGGTCAGAAATGTCGGTCACGTTCATATATCTGGGGTACATGGGTACTAATTTTCAGCCGAGCCTCTAATCTAAGTCTGATTGTTTATATCTATTCGTTACAGTAAGAGCTCCAACGAGGAGATGACATTGAATCAATTCAAGTTTATTTGGACAATGGAGTACTTGCACAGAATGTGGGGACGAGCTATTGGTGAGTGGAAGTGGTTAAAGGTTAAAGTTCTATAATATGTTTTATGCTAAATGTTAGATTTCTGAGTTTTGCGTACCTAATCTAAACCTAATCTACCTAATTTCTGAGTTACCTAATCTAAACACTTAACAAATCTATCATTCTTTGCAGTGTGTCCCGATTCTGTAATTTGAAAGGATTTCCTTTCTTTAGTATATTCTTTATGTTAATGCAGTGCATTTCAGGCCTCGCATTCTTCATTCCATGCACGTACTTTTGGATGAAGGGACGCATCAATTCACCACTAAAGAAGAGAATGCTATTCGCCGGAGCACTCCTGTTAACGCAGGTTAGCTTCACACTTTTCAGGTTCTACCTTTTCCCGAAGATGTAATACTAGGTGTAGGTAGGTACATATGCTCATATAGTTTGTGTCCCAGAAACGTTTATGGGCTGTGTTGGTATCTCGTGTCCTCCATCTACCTACAGTAATATTAGGGTTAAAAACGATTTTGTCGAACTTGATACTTTCTGTTGGACACTTAGTAACCAGAGAATATAACGGTGTCAGAAGTAGCTGAACTGAAATATTTGCTTGTGCTGGGTGAATGTCGCATTTTTTCTCTTACTTATTCCAGGGTGGTGTTGGTTGGTGGATGGTGAAATCGGGCCTGGACCCCTCAAAGAATTCGGAGACTTCGGTGCCCCGTGTCTCCCAGTACAGATTGGCCACCCACCTGTCACTCGCCTTTGTCCTCTATTCAGTATTCCTGTGGAGTGGACTCAACAATGTACTCAAGCCGCAGTCGGTAGGATTTCGTTTTATTGTTGGCTTACAACTCTCAACTTCGTATGCATACATCCCGCGTATAGGGAGTGCCTTTTTAGGGACTACAGAGGGTTCAAATTCAAATCGTTGAACATTGTAACTTCATGTTGGAGAGTTCTTGAACTGGTAACCCTAATCACTTGCCCAATCATTTGTGCATAGTTGTAGTTGTAACCAAATGTTCATTTCAGAACTCTCATCTTGCTGGATTTGGTAAGCTGCGAGGATTGGCACACATGTCGAAGACACTCATTTTTATCACAGCAGTGATGGGTGGGTTCTTTTTTTCAAGAAGAGTTACATATTATGATCCACGCCGCGTTGTTATTATAGTTTCGTGCACCGCGCTGTTCTCATTGGAACATGAATAATGGTTATTGTTCAGTTGATATTTTTTTAATATTGTGTACTACATAAGTATGGTAGTAATTGAGTCTTTGCTAACCGTCATCGGACACCGAGGTCTGAACACTTTGTGGTAAAATTTGGGTAAAATTTGGCGGATCGAAGAATCTTTATGCTGATTTATGGTTTCACACTGATAGCAGGGTGATATTATGATATCACGTAGACGGTGTTCCAGGTGCATTCGTGGCTGGCCTTGATGCAGGTCTTGTTTATAATTCGTGGCCGAAATACGCTGACAAATGGATCCCGGAGAATTTGTTGGCCCGGCAACCAACATGGAAGAATTTCTTTGAAAACGATGTCACAGTGCAGTTTATGCACCGGAACTTGGTAGGTCTATGTTGGGAGGCTGATAAGCTGTACTTTTGTAGCTCACTACAGTAGCTAATTCGTGATCCCTTTTGTCGCTGTACAGTAACCAAGGTCTAAATACTTTAATCGTAATTTGTTAAAAGATTGTTTAAATGTAATAGGTTGTTTGTCGACATCTAACACCCAATACGAATACAAGGTTTCAAGTTTAAACATTGTTTATCCCATTCCAGGCCTACCTCACTATGATCTCTGTGACCACGATGTGGCTAGTCGGCAGACGGATGGCCTTGTCTAGAAGGGCCAGAGCAGCACTCAACTGCACGGCTGTCATGATATACGTGCAAGCGTGTCTGGGAATCGCTACCCTGGTAAGTTCATGTTTTTAATTTTCTCTCATAATAATTATGATAAAGCCTGGGGCAGGCGACACACTGTTCTGCGGTGCTCTGACGAAGAGCGCTGATGTAGCGCGCCGTAGGAACTAGTTATTGGGTCCTATGGATCGACTCTACGAATAGGATATATAACCGTTCCTTTTGCATAGAAATGCGAGACTTATTCTGTTTGATTGTAGGTTCACTACGTGCCCGTTTGGTTGGCCGCCCTGCATCAAAGTGGTTCTATGGCCATGATCACTTTCTCATTTTGGTTGGCAAATGAACTGAGACGCATTCCAAAGTAATAAATAGTTGTTAGGAAAAGTGTTTGTTTTGTTTGGTGCAGTGTCTTAGTGTCTAGTGTGTACTGTAGCTTAGATGCTGTCTTGTGTCATAGTGTGATCGCAAATATGAATTGGACTGATGCAATTATTTATTTCCCTTGTTTGATTAGTAATTGTAATAGTTGCCACGAAGCGGAATACGGTTGTTACGAAGTGGAATGAGTTTCTCTGAAGTGTAGTCGTTCTCATACTCTTGGTCCTTCTCAAGGTCTTGGTCTTTAGAAGTATTGGGATCAATTACAGTACTCAGGAAAGTTTCGGTGACCACTCTGGTCAAAACTCTCTTGGTAGTTTCGTCTTCGTCAGTGGCTCGAATGGCCTTGACCAAGTTGAGTAGTTCTTTGAATCCTTCAATAGTTCTGGAAGTTCCCTCGGCTTCTGTCAAGTAATTGCCTCTTTGGCTAAGGTCCCTTCCTTTCAGTTTTCTGAGGAGCTTTGCTCTCTTTGGATGGTAGATGATTTTGGTAGACCATGGAGTTCCTGAAATTAGTGTGGCCTTCGCAGATAAACTCATAGTTGTTTTTATTAGTTCGTCAAAACGCGAGCTAACGAGTGTACATTTAGCTCACTAAACTGTTACATTTTGTTGACTCACTGAGTCTTCCATGTTTCAGTATTCCGATCGTTACTGTATGGCCTCGTGATGTGTTTAAAGCGAAATACCGGCCGGTTTTTGAAACGCATCTCAATTGCGTGCACTCCTATGCATTTATGCAAATTGGGGTCTAGTTTTTATTCTAGTTTTTGCTCATTTGCATATGCTGCATAAGAAAACAGGTGTTCGCAATGCGTTTCGAAAACCGGCCGGCATTTCGCTTTAACTGTTTTTATAGTAAGCTTCTCACCTGCAATCTCGTCTATTGCGAGCGCGAAAATGAGGACCATCATCCATTGTGTAGAGAGTTTCATCTTCTGAAGTCTAAAGTTTTTTTTGTTTTAGATTTATAGTAATTACATGGGAAACCAAAAACCCGATATGACCCCGATCACGTCTCTCAAAAAATCGGGCCGTGATCGGGGCCATATCGGGGTTTTTGGAAATGATCGGGGCCATATCGGGGTTTTTCGACAAATAATCAGGGCCATATCAGTGTTTCCACTTTCCTGTGTATGTGACCGTTGTTGTAAATAATGTAGCTGGATCGTGAATGAGAGGTATGCAAGCCTTACAATTGGATGGTTTACCTGTGAAGACTGTTGGTGGTTCTGAGACTGAGCTGTGTGAGATGATATTGAAAGAATCGAGAAACCCCTTTTATACGGACACATTAATTCTGTACGATGTGATTTTTCCATTTCGGTTTTTGCTGAATGTTAATTGTTAATGTTGTTTGATATTTGATTATTCAAGTAAATGATTCACTTTCGGGGAAAAGTAGCATAATGGATTGTGAATTCTGAATGTTTATTGATTATGCATATTGTTGACTACTAAATTGTCCTTTGTCTTATATTAATAATAATAATAATTTATTGACGTAATATAAGCGTGCATCATGTAAACTGATAATGATAAGTTTGTTAAATTAAGCCACATGTAACGATAAGCTTGAGGTACATTTATAAGAAAAGAGTGACGGCTTTATAATACCGTATACTCACAGTAAAAACCCAGATTTGCTTTTTATGAACATATGATGGGTTCAAAAAAGAGCCGTGCATTGTTTTAGATGTTCTACACTATCAGTTATGCTTGTGAATAGTATCGAGCAAGACCATAGTTTGCTCTTCACTATATCAAATGAAATAAAAGAAGAAATGAGTTGACAAGTTTGTGAACAACGTATTCGGTACTCGTTTAGATGTTAATGAGCTGGTGCGTGTTAAAATATTGATTCGAATACGCATAAATTCAGACTCGAATACGATCAAGGCCACCGGCTCTTTTCTTTCTTTCTTCGTTCAGAGAATTTACCGCATAAATAACAACCAGACACTTGTGTAATTCATATTCACAGCATCAGTTTTGTTGTTGAAACATTCAGTTCTTCATCACTGGTAAAGTCCACAAAAAGGCTGAACTGCCGCAATGGTGCGGCGCATACATGTAGTGCGTAGGGCGCCCTGCAAGCACGCCATCTGTCGATGTTCGCCTTTTACCCATCCCGCGCTCCCTTTTTGCAAGGCGATGAAACGGTCCTTTAAATGCATTTGGAAGGAAAGAGTGCGAATTCGTAATAAATAAACATTAATTCAAATATTAGTCGTTTGTTTATCCTCACTGTTTCACAAAAAGAAAGAACTGTAACAAGTTTCTATTTACAAAATCCACTCATTTTCGGCATATTGGATAATACACCCGGACACCATTGGACACTCACTGGACACCCTTGGACACCAGTGGACACCCTTGGACACCAGTGGACACTCTTGGACACCCTTGGACACCCCATGCGGAAAATTTACATGTTTCTGAAACGCTTAGGAATTGAAAAATAAACCGGCAGATTGCTTGAGTGAAGCGTAGCTCGTACACAAAAGGCTAATGAATTGTGGTGTGAAGAAGCTATCCTCAACACTCCATTTAACTACGCCCGATCCACCAAATACACCGCGCACTGAACGATGTTTTGTAGCCGAAAAGCAATTGAAAACCCCAGGTAGAATGCCGATCACAAAGAAAAGAATACTTGTGTTTAAAAAAAAATGCAAAAACATCAACGAAATGAAGAACCAAACCAACTGTTATCCGTATTTCTTGTTGATATTGACTTCGACAAATATTCGTTTTCTTGAATATTTTCAAGAAAACTTTTCTTGAATATTGAGTACTTTAATAAACGATCTTGGTCCCTAGTAAATTTCTTCCCTAGTACTTAGGGTTCCATTTGGTTGACGTTCTTTTCTTGTATTGATTGTCAACCAATAAACCGTTATTAATCTTGTTCTTGCGAACTTGTTACAGAGTAACCCTTGCCACAATTATTTTATTTCCAGTGTACTTTACTTTAGTATCTTTTCTGTCTGACAGGAATTCGAATGTATTCTTCTTCTGATTTCTTGTCTCCATTTCCAGGGGATCCAATCGTGAGCTTTCCGTCCTTGTCCTTGTTTATGTTGCCATCCTGAAGTATCAGCTTCAATAGTTCCGCCTCTTCAGGACTGAGCTTCTTTTGTTGGGTGGCTGCTTCTGTGGGATGACCGTCGGGGTAGGAAGGGACAGATCTCTTCGATCTTTTGTTATTCGCATGCTTTGGATGATAGATGATTTTGTTGTCCCACGGAGATCCTGAGTTAAGAAATGCATATTACTTATGGTACATTAGGTAATTAGAAGTAGCTACGTATAGTTGCTTAATACAAGTTTACCTCGGAGACAGGATGCCTTGCACTGCAAGAATATGCAGTTACTGAGTAGAATTGTAAACTCTTATTTCGGATAATTTTTTACCTGAGATCTCAATGACGACCACTGCAAAGATGAGGAGGAGTGTCCAATGGGAAGTCATCTTGATTTTCTGGAATTTTAGAATAATTTAAGAATTTTAAATACTTATTGAGTACTGTTCCGGGGCACTGGGACTAGACAATGATAGAAGTCTCATCTCCGGAGCATTTATATGTAAACAGTTCAAATCTTAACTTACTGCTTACCGTTGGAGCCCTGCTTCGGGAGCTCCGGAGTGTGGGGATGATATCGTTGAATTCAAGAGGCAACTTTTATACGGACAAATTAATTCTGGAAGTGCTCAGTCCCCGTATTTTTTAATGGATTTATCGAATTGAGCGGAATTTTAATCGAGCCCACCAAGTCAGTCAAAGATTGTTGGTAAAAGTGTTGAAGAATATATTAAACAGATATAGCCAGAACATTCTAGCAATGTGTACGGCGAAGGTATGTATGGAATATATCCCGGCTACCGGCTTCTGCCTAACACTGGAAAACTGAGCGGTGAATACGTATTGAGCCCTTTATACTTGGTTTCATTTACGTATTGCAGTGCTTGCTGTAACTCCTCAAAACTACAAAGCTTCACTGCCTTGAGGACTATATGAGTCTTCTTACAGATCCGCTATCCTTTGCTCTCTCATAAGGGCCTTGCTATTTCTGTATACGGTACTGCAATATGTGACATATTTATTTGTGGGCACTCCAGTATTCACAGAACAATGCAATGATACGATATGGTAAAGCGATCGGGAATGACTAGCTAGTCATTGACGTACACATGGATTCTTATTGGTAGTACAGTACCAGCGCCGTTGCAGCCAGAGTATTGGGGGGGGGGGCATTTTAGAGGCCAATCGTTTACCGCTCTGTATAACCGCACACCCGCATGACAGTATCATTATCATATATGTATTTGATGAAACGTACTATTTACGTGATTGAAGAGAATTTAAGTTGGGAGTCTTGCTCACGTGATTTAGTCAATGATAATGCAAATTTGTGATAAATAAACCGTTATTCTAATTTGGCTAAACATTTCTCTAGGAGTGGTGCCAGCGCTCGCTTACAGGTTATGTTTCTTTTACTTTGATTTCAGTTCATCTAGGCCTAATTGATCTGTTCTAATCAATATCTATTTATTAGAATTATTCCTATTTTCTGCCCCAATCGTATAATTGTAGATTCTAGCGAGCATTAGAGAGAATTCAGACAAATATTATTGTTAGTATTTATAGCGTGTAAGGGTCTACGTTCTGTGGTTCCTTTCCGTGTAGTGCGTGAGTCCCGTAGTGCGCGAGTACCGCAGTGCGCGAGTACCGTAGTGCGCGAGTACCGCAGTGCGTGAGTACCGCACTGCGCGAGTACCGCACTGCGCGAGTACCGCACTGCGCGAAGTACCGCACCGCGCTACGTGAGTACCGCACTGCGCGTCTACCGCGGTGCTCGAAAACCGCAGTACGTGAAAACCACAGTGCGCTGGTATTGAGAACGTGTATTTCAGTTGAGGAAACGTAGCTAACCTGCACTGAAAACTATTTTTTCTGTTTCTTTATCAACTACTTTTCCTTATTTATCTTATTTTATGCTTCTTCACCATCGGATTTGGATTCATATATGAGCCCTGGAACGACTACAGCTTTGGCCTACGTCGAAGTTCGAACGGTACGTTGAAAAATTGAATCATTTAAAGTTTCAGAAAGTTTACGTTCTGTGGTTGCGTTCCGTGCAGTGCGTTCCGTGCAGTGCGTGAGTACCGCAGTGCGCGAGTACCGCAGTGCGCGAGTACCGCAGTGCGTGAGTACCGTAGTGCGTGAGAACCGCATTGCGTGAGTACCGCATTGCGTGAGTACCGCAGTGCGCGAGTACCGCTCCGCGTGAGTACCGCAGTGCATGAGAACCACAGTGCGCGAGTGTTGATAACGTGACTAAGTAGTTATGTTGAGGAAACGTAGCTAAACTACACTGAAAACTGATTGTTCTGTTTCTTTATCAACTATTTTTTCTTCGTAACCTATTGTGTCTTATTTATCTTATTTTATGCTTCTTCACCATCGGATTTGGATTCATATATGAGCCCTGGAACGACTACAGCTTTGGCCTACGTCGAAGTTCGAACGGTACGTTGAAAAATTGAATCATTTAAAGTTTCAGAAAGTTTACGTTCTGTGGTTGCGTTCCGTGCAGTGCGTGAGTACCGCAGTGCGTGAGTACCGCAGTGCGTGAGAACCGCATTGCGTGAGTACCGCAGTGCGTGAGTACCGCAGTGCGCGAGTACCGCTCCGCGTGAGTACCGCACTGCGTGAGTATCGCAGTGCGTGAGAACCACAGTGCCCGAGTGTTGATAATGTTACTAAGTAGTTAAGTTGAGGAAACGTAGCTAAACTACGCTGAAAACTAATTTTTCTGTTTCATTATCAACTATTTTTTCGTCGTAACCTATTGTGTCTTATTTATCTTATTTTATGCTTCTTCACCATCGGATTCGGCTTCATATATATATGAACCCTGGAACGACTACATACAGTTGTGGCCCATGGCGAACTTCGAACGGTACGTTGAAAAATTGAACCATTAAAAGTTTCAGAAAGTTGCCAATGTCCATCTATCACTCACTTTCGGCTTCTGATCATTCCCATTTCAGATAACCCCTATTTTTGATGATTACATCTGATTATTGCGATGGATTGTTGGGTAACACGGTAAATTGTTGGTAAATCCGTCAATGTTTCGCCTGAAAATTAGCAAAAAAAAATGTATTGACATGGAGAATCAGATGGAATCATCAAAAATATGGGTTACCTGAAATGGGCCTGACCCTTCAAAGAGTAGAGCATTAGGGCATTATAAGCCTCTCCACTTTTTACTCATTTCTTCTACTTTAGATTTCTTCGTGTGGAGAGAAGTCAATTCGATCTCAAGTTGTGTTATTGTTATTGTTGTTTGATTTTTCGGTTGTTTGAAGTTTTTTTATTGTATGCACCCTTCCCTGGCAGGAACTAAAATTTGTGTGTTAGGGGATGGGGCAGGGTTTGTGAAGACTAGGAGTTTTGTTGTTGGAACCTGTGTGTCCGTGTTGAGCTCGTATTTTGTCCGAGTGCTGTGTTCCGAGTCCGCATTTGGATGAGCTTATCCATATGCATTTGTGGGGGTTTGCAAAATTGTGTTTTCTTTTCATGTGGTTGGGTTGGGGTTGAAATCTTGCTTTTGGGGCACATGTAATTATTGATAGTTTCGAGAGTTATGCTCCTCTGGGCGTTGAAGCTATTGTCTATTGATGGGTATGAATTATGAATTGTATTAATCAGGTTTGTGTGAAGAATATATGGACTCTAGACTGTGTATGAATTTCTGTTATAACTTCAGAAGAAATGCTTTACAATGTGTGTATATGGAAATTCTATGGTCGAGAAAATACTGGGTACTCTCTGTTCTGTTGTGCAGTTTGCATTATTTTCTATGGAAATATGCTCTGTTTGGGAACAATGATGATCTTTCTTTCTTTCAATGCCAACATGTTATTAGGTGTGCGCTCATTTATAAACTGCTAGATCGGGATTGTACCACTAAGGTGGCTTCTAGTTCCAGTACAGACACGGTCATGCTCTCAGACAAGGTATAGGATTTTTCCGGTTTCATAAACTAATGGCCGTTTGCAGAGCGGTATGGCGATTTACCCGAAAACAACGTCAATAAAGAAACCAATTTATTGGGATTTTTGATTGATAGACCATAGACATCGCCAAATATGTAAACGAACGCTACAGTAAGACACGTGCTTCTGAAATTCTGCACCTTGATTCGACCTCATATTCATATTTCACTGCCATATACAATGTTGTTATTCCATTTTGGGATTTTAATGGACATGACTGGAAATTATTTTATTTCGCAAAGAAAGCATTATTATGCAATTTGAATGAGCTTCTCCGAAGAAAGTATATACCTGTTGGTTGGTGATTTCTGTTGTCCAATTCTATCAGAACCCGGGTACGTCTCAGATAGCAAGTGGATCAGATTGGTTTTGGTGACTTTATCAAGTTCGCTCGTTCGGAAAAGTGCCATCAGATTCCTGAAGAATTGAGCTTCTTCAGCTGGGGAGAAGATTGACTCAGTGGGAACTGGGAACTGACTCCCGGTAAACGGATCCACTGAACGAAAATCTCTTTTCGGTCGTCTGTAATTCGGACTCTTTGGGTGATAGATGAGATTGTTGGTCCATGGAGTTCCTGAATTGTTTTTGAAAGAATTAAATGGCAAGTGAACATTAGCTACAAAGCTTTGCATATATATGATTTTTCCAATCATAAATACTTCCATGCACTTCGATTTTAATTTCTGAGATAAATTACCAATTTTCTGTGCGTTCTAATTGTGATTACGAAATTTTCTCCTATTGGCGTACAAGTCGCAACATGTATTCCTGTTGCTCACCTGAGATTTCAACCACTGCCAGTGCAAAGATGAGGAACAGACTCCAGTTCGCAGCCATATTGAGCTTCTGAAATGATTATTGTTCTTGCTCGTTTCATGCACAAGCTACTGCATCCTGGTCGTTTATTGTCTAGTGACATGACTACCTTATTGAAACTAGTATTGATGTTTATGGCATTGCGTGGGAACACGGAAACAAATGTAAGCCTCATTTATTTTCATTAGATCTACTCCGAAGTAGAATGTTAGACGACTTACCTGAGGTCCTGAGGTTTAGGGATGCTACTGAAACCTTCAGTTGACTCCTTTTATACAGCTTCATTAATTCTACATTTGTCATTTATCGGTTTCTAAATACACAGAATGTTAATTGTTAATGTTTTTGGTTGTTCGATTATTCAATGCCGATTCACTTTTGCAAGTTTATGTCACTTTACTTCGGTAATCATATAAAAATATAAAATAAAATATAATAATATAAATAATATAGAAAGGATGTAGAGAAACATTCCACACGAATGGCATTGATACTAAAAACCAGCCATGGTTTGGATATCCTAAGTGAGCCTTACAAATAGTCTTACATTTACATGCTCACAATTTCTGTTTCATCACATCGTTATTTGTCTTAAACTTTTGCTTATTTTGTTTATTCCACTTTTCGCATATGTTTGGATCTCACGAGTGTTTCTCCAACGGGGCGTCTTAATTTAATGAAAAAGAGAAAATAAATGCTCAGCGTGACAGTGTTGTTGTAAACCGAATGCTACTAAAACAACGTGAGTCAGATTTTGCTTGCTTTTTTAGCCAAAGGAAGTGTTGTGGTGACTCACTACAAGGAACATATATCTTTGATGGTTACATTCAACTTACAAAGAGTTAGATGAATTAATATGCGTCATTTCATGTATGTCATTCCAGCTTTCCTTCTTGAGCTGTCTTTTGTCTGTTCTATTTGCCTGTCCGTGATTCTTTGGACATACATACGTGTCCAAAAAAGTCTTGCGGCGCCTAATGTTTGGAAGACGGAAGTTCTACATATAGTTTTCTTCAAATAGGAAAAATAATTGAACACAATAGCTGGATGGCGTTTGCTAATCTCTCATTGTAAGAATTTAAAGTTGCGTCATGGGAATAAGATAAAGTTTACATTCTTTGCCAGTAGTTCAGCTGCCATGGAGAGTAAACTCAGTAGCTGCATTGATTTAACTTTATACTACCAGGATCAAGATCGATGCGAAAAAAAGGTATATAATGCAAAAAAAAAACGATGTTCAGTTCTACCACATTTTAGCTTCCAATAATATGGTGACTTTTGGTCTTGGTTTCGCTCTTTTTTCCGGGGTTAGACCAACTGGAAATAGACTTAAACTTAAGAGATTCCGCTTTCGGAAGCGCACGCGGAAGAGAGGATTTTGGTTTTTGCGTGTAAAAAAGGAGTGATTGTTTGGCCAGGAACGTCGTATCTCTCTCATTTGAAGTGCCTTCAAAAGTAACCAGGCTTGCTACCCGAAAAGGTAACAAACAATTAACGAAACTGAAGGTTTTTTTTGGAATTCAGATGATGCATAAATAAATCGCCTTTGCCTTCACTCCAACACCAATATCAGACTTTAGCTCATGCTTTATTAATAAAACATGACCGTAGCGAGTAAACTTGCGTAAATGATCCAGAGTTCAATTATTGTTAATTTGACGAGTTATTCAAAAGACTCCGAGTGTTTTCTTATTCCGAACTAACAGTTTGGGATTGAATTTATTCCAAGTAGACACATAAATATAATAAAGCAATCTATACATTCCTCGTATTTGTCTGTGCTCGATTCACAGGTATTTATTCAAATATAAAGCGAGTGAGGTGTTCCTTTTCAGATAAAGCACACAAGCTTTTGTGGGTATTGTATACAACCCTTTGATGGACATGGTTAGAGCAAAGGAATAAGTTAGACAAAAGACGGTTTAGTGACGCAGTAGTCTTCGACGACGGTACTGAGTTGCAGACGCGTGAACCTGCGATAGTTAAGGTAGCGGGGTTCTGATGCGGACGAAATAGATTATAGGATTATTGGAAACACTATGCGGAAACGGATCCGAGAGAACATGACGAAGTAAGTGAACTAAGGTCGGGTAGAGAAATATAACATCTTTTCCAGAGATGCTGGGCGCGGACGCACACAGAAAATAGTGTTCCGCTCTGCGGATGAACATACGTGCGGAGTGCGGACGCGCAAACAACGGAGAATGATGTGATATGATCATTTCCTACAGAATAGGAAAGAACTCTCATCGTTGTGTATACAGAAAAACGAGAGAGAAGAGAGAGGGAGGGAAACCTTCATAGGGAGAGCAGTCACTGCACCACAGGGTCTTCCCTTAAGGACCACGTGCCATTCGCTTTGCATACATCTAATTATATTTTCTGCACCATGCGTATTTTCTGCACTATTTTCTGCATTATGTATCATCTTTGCACAGTTTAGGTTCTATGATAGTCAATTTTGTTTGAGCACATTGTTAGTGGAGCAGTAAAGGTTACCCCTATATCCAAATGCAAGGAGAAAAAAGGGCTCTCGGATGAAGCCCAAACTATGTTAGCGCGCTATCGCGCTAACAAAGGATATGACATTATGACTATGGCTAACATATCAGTGTTTTTAATTTTTTCTCTTAAACATATATAGTACGTTCTATCTAACATTACGCCATAGTTGGAGCTGTTTGCGCAATTCCCGTTAATTTTGTAGATTGTCCCGTATCAAACGATGCCCCTGTTCCCTTTTTCACCGAAAGAAATATCGAAATTCCTAGCTAGTAAAAGAGGGGGTTCCCCGACTTGTCAGACTAAAAATAGAACGAGTAGATGATGTCAGTTCGCTAATTTGTCCCACAAACGCAGGCATGCTAAAGGTTAGGTTATTTGTGGAAAAGGATCGCCATTACCTTACGACCAGAGGTCCACAGTAAAACGATCTAATAACTTGGTTTACTTATTTTGTTTGGGAAGTGTTCAAGTCAGGTAAGAGCTCTGGATGTGATAATTTACATCGTTATTTATCAGATATAATAACATTTTAGTTGTTTGAGTTCTGAATTCCGATGTATATTTTCTATTTTCAACTTTGCTAAATCTACGTAAATGTAACCTGCTTTCCAGGAAACAAATTGTAATTGTAGCGCGTAGGCTAATAATAAGCTACAAAAACAATCACGCGAATCCTAACAAATGAATTTTGTACACAGGAAAACGCAATGTTGGGAAAAAATTGTGCTTGCGATTGACGTTATTAAAGTACAATAACAAACAGTTTAAGATTGTAATTTGTAAATGCTTTATATTTTACACCCTTCCCACCGCATAGTTCAAGAACCTTAAATTGGTCAGTTTAGTTATGTTTACCTCGTGAATTCGCGAACTCTGGTGATCAAAAAACGTTCTTTTTTTATCATTTGTGTTTGTATATCCAAGCCCATATATGTGTTTTCATGCACGCTTTTCTCGCGAAAATATTGGATATACGTAGAGAAAATATAAAAGCAATTTGTGTGGGATGGACATCGGTGGTCTATAAGTATAAGGCGGTCATAGCATGTTTATTGAACTTTAATATTATGTTATTCTTTTTTAACAATGATGTTTTTGAAAACCGATAGTGCTACGTGTGATAATTCGTTGGAAATTCGATGTAGAATATGGGGCAATTAGATATTGAAGTATTGAAGCGCTATAACTCTGATGACACGTCATGATGAAAAGTTAACGTTAACATTTTTTTTGAAACGAGATTTGAATAACTGGGGAGGATTACAATAAGAAAATGGAACACAATTCAAGCTTATTTACCATTAGCGTAAATAAATACGCAGTCGTTTGCCTGTCCGCGCTTGAAAAAACGGCCGTTATACTGCTTTAAACTTGAGATTATATAGCCAACACAAGAATCTTGCTTAAACAGGGACATCATAACCTTAAATCTTCGGGTTATCTTCAATTTATCATAACTTTACTCAGACGCGTTACCTGTAAATGTATTCGAATGAACCAATACAACTAATAAATAAAGCTTCTGGTTGTCAAAGGGTACTGAGGTCATATTCATCACTCAATTCCCCGTCTTTTTCTCTGCGGGTCTCACTTTTGAATGCTATTTTCTGTCCCTAGGGAATATTTCCCCGAGGGAATCGGAGTGGTGAATATGGCCTCTGGTTCATTTCAATCCTTGAATATTGTTTGGCCCCTTTCCCCTTGCTTCTGCAATATTTGATTTCAAACAGCTGAATGAATATTATTTCCATGGATATCTTTTTTATTGAAATGCCCGTTCGAAACGTGGATGCTGACCTCATAGGGGCTCCAACGCACACGGTTTTCAAATATATTTTTCCAATTTCTGCGAAAACACAATTTTCCTTCCGCGTAACGCATAATAAAAACAAGCGCGCACGCAATTACGTGCCGTCGCTTGATAATTATGAGAAATTATTATTATTGGAAATGTTGATGTGTGTGTGAACTCCTAGAATACTCGAATCTAGGTCCAGTTACACTTGAGGAATTTATTTTTTAGTTTAAATATTAAAGAGGTACGGTACGTGGTTTATGAAATGCATGCTGGACAACTGCATTCAATAAATAAGCTCACTCACTATATTATATAGCATTCTATGTGTGATATAAAAGTACAGAGGGGCATACACACTTGCGTTTATGATAATGAAGTTTTCCTGTTCACATACCACGTGCCGTAACGTTTTAATTTTCTAAAAGTAGATTTCTGAAAGTGAAAATGTTCTGTTTGTGACAGTTGCTTATCAAAACGCTTAGCACAAAAAGAACAGCTTCCTACGGTTTCCGGTGTTCCATTTGTTATCAACCTGTTATTAGTGTTATCTTTTTAAACTTGTTGGCCGGAAATGATTCTTAGTAGTCAAGTTTTTCTTTAGCTGTAAATCTATCGAAATTAAGAAGTTTTAAAATAGAATTATTGAAAGCTGCTGTCAAGTTTCAGATATTGACGAAAAAAATTGGTGCGTTAATAAAAAACTTGAAAGTAAAGAAAGTTCCAGTCTCATTGGCACTTACGGCTTTATAATGGTTTAGGGTTTAGGTACTCTTGAACATGAACCCCAATAACTTTTTTTTCTGAATTTTTCCACAAACTTCTATTCAGCTGCTGAATCTGAAAAAGTGGTCCATTGTCGGTCTCAGTGCCGTGTGGACCCGTTAGATCCCACTTAGGTCCCAGTTATAAAATTTGCGGAAACTTCTACGTAATGCCTAATTTATAACACTGCTGCTTAAAAAGTTCGTAATACGTCCAGTAATTATTAATTATCATGAATTATGATACATTATTATACTATCGTTGATTGTTTGCGAGTAGTTGAACAAATTTCAGTTCTACTCCAATCTGCCCACGGAAGTGTGGATAGGAAAAAGATGTTCTGTTTTTAGACTTTTATTTTTGTCAATATCATTTTCATCGACCCTGGGAATCATACGACCTAAATTATTTTGGGATTTATTCGGTACGGTAACATTTTCATCTCTCGTTGGCCGTTAGACTTTTTTTTTTTTAGATATCTATGAACTGTCAAAAACACCTCTATTTTGGACATTTTCCCGCTTCCGAAGAGAATTTATTACTTTCTTACTGCGAAAAGGAGATGATATCATTATCGTTATCAAAGTAGAACTGTAGTAGGAAAACAGACGGGATAATACGGATAGGACAGAATTATTGCGGATAACAGTTATTTAAAAGAAAGTAATACAAACCACGTTTCTTCACCTTTTACTTATGGTTAGAAGAGATCTCAGTGTAAAAAGAAAGATTTCATTAAATCACTATGAAATAAGTATAAATATTATCGCGTTTCTCCGTATCGCAAAGTTCAATTATTTCCCCATTTTCAATGAAATTACGCTATTTTCACTTTTACTGCGCAGCTATGATTTGTGATATGTGTAAAGTTTGTCCTTTTTCCAGTTATGTACATTGGCCTAGACGATATCAAAAAACACTTTCCTATTTTTATTTTTTTTTATTTACGAGATATATCACATCTAATCTTATATTGATTTTGTTGATGCACACTTACATACTTACACTTGGAGAAATCTAATTTGCGGAATAATGAGTTTTTACAGTAACTAGACATTACTTACAACTACAATTACATTATTGCGGTTATTTATCTATTTGCAGTACTTTTGTGCATATGTATTTTCAAAAGAGTTTTGTTGTTCATTTTATCTCAACTCGTACAGATTTCCGATAATTTTCGTGTGAATTATCAGACAGAAATGACCGGATGAATTGTTATTTTCCCATAGTAAATTAGCTGGCGGGGGCGGTGGAATTGTGGTATCCAACACGACTTCTTCCATGCAGAAAGAAGGTATATGCAGATCATACGGTAACAATCTTTATTCAGATGAGTCCCTTTTGTTATTACCTTCAATTCCTATTAGGTAATGTGAATGTAAAATCCGAATCTCTATATCAGCAAGTTTCATTTATTAACCTGAATTTTTTTTGCCATTTTTTGAAATCCCCTCATGAGTTGTACTTGTCTTTGTTCATGTGCATGGTATACGATCTAATTCAAATAGTTCTGCTAGGATTGTGTATTAGCTCAGATCATCAATATATTAAAGTTCACTAGTAAAACTACTACATTCAGTAACAACTAACAACTCCGCATTCCTCTAAAATTTTCAAATTCCATCGCGCGCTCATTCAAATACTTGCAGTTGTGCGGTCGATTAATCACCGGATTAACAGTGAACCCACTGGGTGCATCATTGTATACATTTTACGCACAAAAATACATTCTTTGCATACTTTCATACATAAAATCTCTATTTTTGAGTGGGTGGATATGATTTGAATTTTTTCTGGAGGATGTTTGTATTTTGGTTGTGATTTATGAAGATGAAGAAATATTATTACACAGTATTGTTTTTTGGGACAGACATAATAATTGAAATTGGTCACGAAAATGAATTATTTTCTGCTTTATAAAGATCGTTACTCTCATAACCTTACGCAGTTGAATCTTCCCAAGTTATGTCATAAGAAACAAAAGTAAATAGGGTAGAATCTCTACTAAATTCTACTAATTTTATATACTGTCGAGCCCTCAACTTTTTGCCGAACAAACCAAGTAGCTTGAGAAATAAATCTGCCCTATTTTGTATTTCCTATCATGTAAATAAAAAAGGAGCTTTAGTTCAAAAACTATAAATAGTTCCTTTTTTTTCCACTCCCACTTCCATTTGATTTTGATTTTCGGATTATCAGTGTTTCATTGTTCTGTTCCAAATTCCAAGTTTTTCCATGTTTTTGAAACCACGCGTAAAACCAGTTTTGTCTTTTTTTTCAAGCGTTTACCACGCGAAACTTGACTGTTGTCTTTGGTAGTTGATCTGTACATTTATCACCATAAATGATGCGATACAATTTCTGGATAGGAAGGCTACAATGTTCAGTGTTATGCTCATTAGATAACACATTATTCGCACAAGAGAATTGCGTTTTTCCATAAAAAAATTAGTGAAAGGCCCGAAGAATACTTGAAATTGAATATTCGTGCGAAACAAGTCAGTCATGTGCGAGGGTGGTGGGAAAATTTCTTTAAAGCTACCCGTTCCTTTATTTTCTAAATTAAAAAAGAACATGGATATGTAGACGGATCGGATGTCCATGTAATCCCAGGCCAAGGGTCAACTTCTATTCTAATGAGCTTAACTCGAGCGGGGTTGGTAACACTGTATTGATGCCATGCCTATGCTTTTAATGGCTACTTATACATAATGTCAAGTTGAGTTGGAACCATACATTGTCCTCTTCACGGTGAGCGGCGAGGACCTGGCACAAAAATGTTGCACGGCGTGAAACTGACGCATGCTTCTTGCGGCGAAACGCTGACAGTAAGATCATCCGCAACGGGCCGTAGATGTTCATCGTCATGTTCAAATGACCTTGGACAACTGGAAAAGCTAGGAACCTTACAATTTGTTGCATCGAGTAAGATAGTGAGTAATCTAGACACTCTCGCATTTATTTAGTTTGCTCTTCTCCGTATTTTTAAGAATTTGAGCCTTGTTCTAAGAAAATCTCCTTGAGGTGTGTATTACATCATGAATGCGGTATTATTTATGCTCAAACAGGCATGATGCCCTGTCCATGTTTGCGATTCGCACTTGCGAAAATGACAAATGCCTGTCCATGTTCAGGCCATTTTACATGAATGTCAAATGCCTACCGTAAACCCATGAGAATGACGCGTTTGACATAGTCCCGCAACGAAAGTGTATCAGATCCGTACTATTTGAAATAGATCTGTACTATTTTGAAATAGATCCATACTAGATGCAAAATCGCTGCGGGACCTTGTCATTGACATTAACTCGAACATGGACAGGCATTTGTCATTTTCGCAAGTGCGAATCGCATACATGGATAGGCCATCATAGTTCATAATTATGCGGGAATTCAAAATTCAAACCCTTTTTATTTGTTTGAGGGTGGATTGTGTAAAAACACAGAACAGTTCATTAGTAGCATTCCATCCCCTTTCACGAATACATTTGAGTTAGGATAATTCATATAAGTGATTTCATTTACATCATTTTATATTAATCACGTGCATTTCACACTTTCTACAACTACGCGTCATCTCTTACTACTGATGCTTGCTTTTAAAGAAATTCCTTTTGGCGAACGAAAAGTTATTCCTGTTTTAAACATCCATCACTATCAATTAATCACTAACTGTAAACCTTTAAACAATCCCCATTCCTTTATTGTTAGCTGACTCAACGCTTCCTGGATTTTTGATGATTCCCTAAAATTAATCACTTTTAGCCTCTTAGCCTTAGGAAGGAATTTTAGGTGACTAGTCGGCAGTCGGCTCTACAGCGACAAGCTTCTTCCTTAGAAGCTTTCATGTGTGGATTAACGTCCATGAGATGTAGAACAGAGTACTAAACCCGTAAAAGTGTTACAGCATTCCTAATGGTAATCCTAGCTAAATCCATAAATTTAAATTAAAGGTTCACGCTCACGGAAAACAATATTATGAAAAAAAACTACCGGATGAAGTTAAAAGCCACGCCACATTACATAACGCAGTACATGGGAAAGGGATTAATTACGCAAGTTATGTGCCAGTGGCGCGCAGCAGTTCCTTTTGGCGAACACGTTGGCATCTGCTGCACTTTCGCGCGGCAGGAATCACAAACTGCGCAAATTCGAGATGTCCTTTAATCCATGTGTGGTGGCACCCTTTTTCCATGAGTACAGTTTCATCCAGTTTGGTAGTTACTCACATCGTGTAAAACACACCACGACTTTTTGTGGTTCCATATCCCTTTAAAAATCGCATGAGTATAACGCGTGAGTGACTTGACAGGCTGAATGTGCAGCTGCATGTCTGGATATGTTTTTCCTTCAAAGCACGCTTTCTTTACTTTCACATATGGGAACAAGCAGAAAGAAAGCGTCTAGACAGTGCATATGCATTGATGAGGAGTATACAATTGTGGAGAGAAATCTATTTGAAAGGGTGATTAGTGAATAAGAACAGACGGAAACCTGGTATAATCATCTTGACCCTCCCATATTTAATTTTCCTATTTCTCTTTTTACCATTTTCTTTACCTTTTAATTTTTTTCTTCAATCTGTAACTAATATTATTTAGTATAATGAGTACACTTACAGTAGTACAACTTAGAATTTATGTTCTACTTTAATAGCTCCATGACTATCTACATTACATAATATCAGAAGTGAGTTGCGCAGTTTTTGCTATATTGCTACTTTCCAAAAGTGAGGTATTTAGTTTACATTTTTATACCGAACAATGAGTAAGTAAATTATCCGTTTCTAGAAATTCCACTGGGTGTGGAACAACATCTATTGTGCTTGCTGTATGTAGATCTTTGCACTAAAGATGGAAAACAAAATTCAAAATAACAACATGTAATGTAGTGCAAAATTTCCCATACTCGTTGCAGATCGTACTTTTTTAGACCTTTACTTTTACTTGTTCTGCAAATGGTTATTCCAAAATTCTCTGGCGTGTTTTTTTTTTTTTTTTTTTTTTTTTTTTTTGGTTTTTTTTTTTTTTTTTTTTTTTTTTTTGTTTTTTTTTTTTTTTTTTTTTTTTTTTTTTTTTTTTTTTTTTTTTTTTTTTTTTTTTTTTTTTTTTTTTTTTTTTTTTTTTTTTTTTTTTTTTTTTTTTTTTTGTTTTTTTTTTTTTTTGTTTATTCCAAAATTCTCTGGCGTGTTTTCCATGTCCATTTTTTATCATCTTTGGTTTATCACTAAATGTTTTTCAAAGAATTCTGGTATTATATTTCGACAGTATATTTCCGGCAATGTACTGTTAGCTAAGGAACCTTATCTTGTTTGTTGTTATGATTATTATTAATACCAAAAATCAGGTTTTCCGCGATAGTTCACGAAAGCGAGAGTTTACAATATAGTAATTGTAAAATTGTAATACCACGTGACCCCGCGTATCATTTTTTCGTAAGTCTCTGAATCTTCATATCACCTTTTTACAATAATATACTAGGAATCAGATACCCAAAGATCACCCAAAAGTTACATATAAGGAGTTTAGTTCCTTCGCATAGAATACACGTAAGTAGACTGTAGGTAGTAGGTGTTCGAGTTTTTCTAATAATTACGCATGGTAGCTTTCAGAGCTTTCGTTGAATTAACAGAAAAGCTGTGCCAAATCGCCTTATATGTAGTAATATTATAAATATTATTATCGCTTTACTTATGACTGTAATGATCAAGAGCAGTTTTGACGATATAGTTATGTAGAATTAGAAATTAGAAGACGAATACATAATGCCAAACTGCCAAACTGTTATTGTCAACTAAAGGTTACCTTTCAGCCAAACAGTGAAGTGACCAAATTTGTACTTGTATAATTCACTCCATTTCTATCACATCATTACCGTGATTTTTGAAATTTGCCGTGTGTTTTGGACATCATTATTAAATGAACAATAGGTTGCTGATTAAATTGACCTAGTTAGAACATGTTTGTAAATTAATTTACTTGTTTGCTAATTCCCTTAATTGTGTTCTATGTGTTTGGTGGGAACATTGGTTTCTTATGCTAAGCTTCTGAATTGAATTATGAGATTAATTAAATCGAAATTTAAATGATTAATAATTGACAACTCTTAGTATTTCATGTGGTTATCATTCAATTATCTGATTTCATTAATTGTATACAACCATAGACTTACGATTGGCTTTGTTCACCAACGCTAGGCCATGACACTAGCTGCTATAGTAGTTGAGTAGTTCGAAGCGGGACAAATGAAAACCAGTACGAGTATGACACAAACCACAAACAACAGTAATCAGCCAATCAATTAGCTAATTAGACCACAAATCACATTCTTACTGGTCGTCTGCTTTCCCTCCTGTTAGTAGACCAATAGCTAAAAGTCAAAACTACAGTTATAGGCGGGGCTTGTCTGGCCGGGCGCCAGACCGGCGCCCCGCCCCACCCGGGTGAACCCCCATGTGTCGGTCTCGTGGATTCCCACCCCGTTCGTTATAAGGGGAACCGCCTCCCAGGTCTACTCCAGTAGGTCCTCCAGGGCTCCCAGAGCTGGGTGACCTACAGATACAGAGCAGACCTTCGGGTCTTCTGATGAAAAGTTATGTCGACTATCTATGGTTGCCAAACTTTTTGGACAATGCTACTAATTCATATCGGAGATGGTCCAGACCTAATGTCTGTCTTTTATTCTGGCGTTTATCATTAAGATCTGTATGATCATTTAATACATAAGTTTTAAATGTCTTTGGCAAAGCATCAACTACCAGACGTGAACCACGCGTGCAGTTAGTAAACCCAAAGTTCATATCTCATAAAAAACCGAATACTTGGAGATTTCTTCTCCTACGCAACTCTTTCGCTCAACTGATCTCTTAGAGGGAATTAACTTAAAGTTCCGGGTAATTGCCTTCGGACCCTTCAGAAGTGCCCTTAGTAATCCCACGTTCCCTTCGGACGCATTCATTCATATATTCTGTGGGGGAGGTGGTTGTCTGGGCCCTCTCCAGAATCCATACTCTATCGTCGATTAGCCGTCACAACCCTCATCGTCGACGTAGTGTTTCTCATTCACTTAGACACGGCATTTTCCGACCCCGTTATTTATTCTTCCGGGTTTCCCATGATTTTTCTCCTCTCTCTCCTCCCCCTCTCTCCCTCCCCCCCCCCCCCCCTCCCCCCCCCCCCTCTCTCTCTCTCGCTCTCTCTCCAGGATCCACTCCCTTTTCTTATAAGAAACTAAATATCATACAATTAGAGTAAGTATAAGTTGAGCGAGCATGAACTCTGACTTGACATTTGATATTGTTTTCGCAATACACCACCTACTCTACAATTCTACATGGCCGATTTAGCCAGTGGGTAAATATTTTCTCCCCTTGACACTGAAATCCGCTAGTTATGTTTTCTGAGCTCTTAGTGAATAATACACAATTAGTTTGTAATTTGTTTTTAATTAAAAAATTAGGTGAGTGAGGTAAAACTCTCAGTGTTTTTAAAATCCCTAAGGTGTTCCTGCGTTATTCAGTTATCTCATCAACATCTTGGACGGATTATTTGTATAACTTACTTATACGATTATCATCTATAATCGCCTCTTATAAATTTCGTTTGACGTAATTCCCAGCAAAAATGATTCGTTCTTTACCCCGTTTCTAAGCGTTATTGGTGCGTAATTCGCGTGCGCGTTTTACTTTTTAATACGCCCACGTCATTTTCGTTTCAACTTTCAACTCTCTGAAGGGACCTTAATAAAAGCTTTAATTTATGATCTCCTAACTCTAAAGCCACAAATCCCCTCTCTTTGTTTATCCTTGCCATGGCTTGTTTTGTTTTCGTCCAGTGCAAAACTAGTCCTTTTTTACTACTGTTTTCCAGACTTCTGTGCATCTTTTGCGTCTCTGTTAGACGACGAATCTCTCTCTCATTGTAGTATGAACATATCATGTGCTCCTGAAACTAGTTCTCTTTCCCTTATCATAGATGTTGCGGTTTTGATCTTTTATCTGATAGGTAGATGTTATTGAAACTACCCCAAAGTATATTGTTCACTGAACCTTTTGTATTAGTATACTACCAGACGGGCCCAATTGTTTACTACGGTCCCAGTCCAGTGCTTTATTGGTCTAGCCGGGGGCCTATTCCCCTTTTTGTTTACTAGACACGTCTAGCATCGATAGAGCATCGATCTAGCATTACGTCGGTTTCCCGTAACATTGTGCAATGAAAGCTTAGTACATTTATAGTACCGATTGTGCACCTCGACAGACATTTCAGATCCAATCTGTGATTTAAAGCCAGCCCCTTATCCGCGCTGCGCTATTTCTGTGCGCCACATTCCATTGCAGCGAGAGATGTCACGGAAGTTTGCTCTCTCTCTCTCTCTCTCTCTCTCTCTCTCTCTCGTGTATATTATCTGTGTGCGATGATGACCTCTCCCACATTCTCTCTTTTCATCTTTCTCCACTCTCAACTGACAGTAGTCACTAATTCCATCCAACCGTCCATTTCTTTCTCTCCACTCTCTTCTCTGCAAACAGTCTCTCGTCGGTTATCCCTCTGAACGGTTTCTGTTTAATTTTGAAATGTCGAAAAGTTTATTTCGCCCCCACTCTAATCTATACACTGTCACATGCTTTTTGAGACTGCTCTTGACTAGTTAAACGAAACTTTTCAGTTTTGTATAATCCGTACAATTGGTTTACTGCATACGTGACATTTCGATGTTTTTCATATCTGGATAAAATATATAATTCCAAATTTTCAGAATAATGATGCAAGTATGTGTCAACAACAACACTTTGTCTGAACAGTGGACGCCTAAGGCCGTCAGACCCAAACGTGACTTCCGATTCCAGGTAATTACTTTAATTATCGATTTATTAATTGCTTTTATTGTTTTTCTTCGTTGTATACGGTAGCTGCAAGCGCGCAGAGGCGGCGCCTATAACATATGTAAACTGTGTTAGTGTGTATGTAAATCAGCTTATATTTGTCGACGAAAGATTCTACCTATTTGCATGGCAACATGGCGTTCACGGCGTTCGAAAAAGTAAAACAAACAAAGAGAATGCAAGTTACTTTAGTCTCTAAGCGTTTAGTCTGTGCTCTTTGCCTCAACTCTGAACCAACTTTTGCATACTCGAGAAACTACATTGTACAGAAATTTTGTGCTAAAACGTGCAAAGTATATCGTTGTACTATACAGCTGAACGCAGCGAAGTATAACATGATTTTTTTTGCCACAAATAACGAGCATATATACGACGCTATACGAAAAATGCGCAAAAAATGCGTTTTGTGAGAAGAATCGGTGGCCAATAATAATAAGGTCCAGAGACACATAGCAGATACGAAAATAGCACAAAAACCCCTTTGGCTATAGCTATATTCTATAGTAACCAAACACATGTAGTGAAGCGCATATGTTATGAAAGCTATAAAGTGAAGATAACACTTGGGTATCAAAGCCTTAGTGCACAAGTCTTTAGACATCTTGTTAATCAATTAATCATCCCAATCATAGGTCAATTGTCATTAGTGCTGGGGGGATAACTTGAACGGGTGTTTCTAATTCTAGAATCCTAGACAAACTGTCAATATTCTTGGGATAGCTTTAACATTTTCTCTATCGCAATTTGCCCCTTTTCTTGCAAAGTTTCTCTTTTTCTGAGTCACTATTTTTGCAGCGCCCCGCTAAAAGAAGGATAACATTTGGTGGCCAATCACCGCACAAGGTGTAATAGTCTGATGAGATGGGAAATTTATCTTTTTTAAGGGTTCACTGGACTAGGACATCCCCTTCTTTTACAAGTCACAAAAGCAATTGCGAAATTTCAGTGTCTTACGCAAATAAACAATTTCAAAAAACAAACA
Organism: Pelodera strongyloides; assembly: GCA_036852015.1. Lineage (NCBI taxonomy): Eukaryota > Metazoa > Nematoda > Chromadorea > Rhabditida > Rhabditidae > Pelodera > Pelodera strongyloides. The sequence goes on along the minus strand of JAANDG010000057.1, from coordinate 354,423 downwards.
AACAAACTCGGCGCCGCTTTATCAATGATATGAGTTATTGCAAAACATGGCTTACTGTTTTGAAATTGATTGTGAATATTAGATATGACTGTACCAACAAAATAAGGGTTCAGTTGAACCTTTTGATTCGTATTTGAATGTTTGACGATAAGTGCGTAACCGTAATTCCACGTACCACTTACGCATAGTACATTTTGCATCACTCGAATCACTCTGCGCACTAAGTGCACTTTTCTTGCACTGTGTTTTCTCCGGTGCATTCTTACTAAGCGGAGCACATGGGTGCCATAGTGCCTAGTAACTACCAACATAGTACAACAGCATTGCGCAATTAGAAAAAATATTAAGGCAATTAACTAATTATCCTACTTTCAGGTGATCGAAGTGCCCCAGGGTCCGAAGTGGTTCGTGTGGCCGAGTCGCAACAGTGGATGCAGACCTTCTTCCTCCTCTTCTGACGAGAACCACAATAGGACTTCATGTGACACCGCTCCCCGGCCCGCTCCCTCTGATGTTACCTATGCCGCCCAATCGTTCCCCACTGTCAACCCCGCACCCGTCGCCAGCCAAAATGGATATGGAAGCATGCGCCGCAGCCTGGCCAAGATTCAACATCGCCGCAAGATGGAGGAAGGTGAGCAATTTGCATATTGTACTTTGTAGTCGGTAGTCTTTGTTTGTAGTTTGAAGTCTGAGTCTGAAAGAAACCTATTTCAATAATAATATTTCAGAAGGATGTCTGGCTCCTTGTGGAACTCCGACCTGTGGTTCACCAACTGTTTCTCCTTCTATGACTCCTCAACTAGAACACCGACGTCTATCAGCCAAGAAAGACAAGGCTTTAACGGAACCAATCACTGTTAATGCCCCGTCAAGCACCTTCCAAATCATCTCAATTTGCAAGGTAAATCATATTACTATCTAGAATCTTATGCTAAACCTGATTAAGATGTAGACCTATAGAACATCTTAATCTATCCAAATATTTACATTAATCATTTTCAGAAGTGGGAATCCATTGACGCCACCGATGATGAACTCGATGACGAGATCGATCATCTGAGCATCCAAGAGGCTGAGAGAAGATGGTCCGCTCAATAAACATGGCCGAGTGGACTACGTCCTTGCTTCCCGCTAACATGTCGCGGGATCAACCCCTAGGAGCCTCATAGGTTTCCAACTCTGTACATAGCAAAACCCCCCTTTATTTACCGAAATTCTTTCCCAATATCTTTCCACGTTGTTGTTCAGAATCTGAAATAGAAATTCCATTTATATTCCACTATGTGCCTCTGTTCGCCTATTACTGGTATGAAACAACGCATTCTTTGTTATGCCATAACATTAAAATCTATACTTTTGTAATATTATTGTAACCCAGTTGCTAAGTGATCATTCATAGTCTACGGTAGCTTTTCGAGGTATTCAATAAGATTACAGCCCTCTTTTCTATAAGAGGGCCAAGTCTTAGCCATCGCCGGTGCTTTAACCGGTAGCATTTCACGTCCGTTACGTTGTTACATGTGTCTTAAAGACGTAAACTCCCCTAAAGTCCTTTAAATCCCCAACTCCTTTAATTCTCAGCGGGTACACGATTCAAACATTTTCCAATTTGCAAACCTCTGGTAATGTCGATTGTTTATTTGACAATGTCCTATGTCCATGCCGCCACGTTGTGCAATACTTTTTTTTGCGATTCAAATGTCAACAGTAGCCCCGCGTAGCCCGGGCTATTACTCATCGCATATGGCTTTCGAATAATTAAACACTACCAAAGGGCTCCAAATCGGAAAATGAATACTATAATATTTGTGGTACATAAAAGTTCGCTTGCAAATTATATATCACTTCTCAGCATTGCCATACTTTTCTACTTTTATTTTATTAAATTGGTCATAGACCTCTCTTTGCTTTCTGATTATTAGTTCTAATTAGTACGAAGTAGTTGTTCAGAGCTGTGCCTTTACTTTAGAGGATGTTTTTGTGGAGTAAACTTGTTTTCAATTAGAGAAAAAAACACTTAAACATCTTTTAATATCCTCCATTATGTGTATTTGTGTGCAAGAAGATGAGCTGGAAAATACGGTGAAAATAAAGATTAATTAAACTTTTATGAGTTTCTTATTGAGTGGCATATTATGTATACACGTACGTAAGACACACGCATCACAGATACAAACCTTTATTAATAACCTGAGCGTAACACACAGGAAAGCTTGAGAAAAACATTTTTTTATTGCAAAACAATAAGGGACAATAAATTGCATTACCAGTGCTTTAGACGCAGACACAAACAAATAAACCAATGTCATACATGCGCAGGCACTTTGATACAATCCAAGTTTTTTAAAACTAATTTAAGACAATATTTAAATATTTTATTTTCAAATCACTATTTGACCGGTCATAAACCTGATTTGTTTACTTAACAAATTGTGAAGTTACATTGAAGGGAATATTAGCTAATAGAGACGAAGACCGTGAGCGGGAGACAGAGAGAAAGAGAGAGAGAGAGGGGAGAGGAAGATAGAGAGGGAAACATAAAACGTTGTTGTAGGAAATATATTATAGTTTGGAACTATCCAAAATCCATTTTAGTTCCGATCCACTAGGTCCCACAGCTCGATTCGTTTCGAAATCTGAAATGACCTGGGGATAAAGTCAGAGAATATTTCCACACACACAAAAAAACAAAACAAAAAAAACAATAGCGAACGAAAAGAAATACGGACACGGCACAGCGGACTGTTCTCGTAAGTTGTACTATCTACGCTTCGAATTAGTTCTGCAACAAAATTCGGGTCCGCACCACTCAACTGAGTGTATCTCAGTTAGCTTCATCTGTTTGTACTTCTATTACTTGATTATCATTAGTACTCTCATACATAAGATTGCATAACAAAACTATCTCTAAGAAATACATGTGTCTTTGTTTCGAAACGTTCCAAATTTTCACTGAAATCTTATACGTATAGTGCAAAAAGGTAGGAATTTGCTTTCGAAAGATAGTAGTTTGTTGCTATTTCACTGAAACGTAAAATGTGTACGAAAATTTATACTGTCTACGCCATTTTGAGATTCTAGAAACCTTCAACCCTTCAAACTAGTTTAATTTAATTTATTTTATTTATATTTACTTTCACATCCAAGATAACAGTTCTTTGGTTAGCACTTTCAATTAGCACTGTACTTAATTAGCACTATAGTGTACCGTCACCGTAACACAAAGTAATGAACGCCCATGGAGCTAGTTGGGCAAACTATGTGACACGTAAATATATTGACTTTGTATCAAACAATATTTTGTAGCAGTACATATATGGAATCATACGGAAAAGGATTTATAGACGTCCTTGAATAGTATATCAACATCATCAAGTTGTGTAAGATTATGATATCATTTGGAAGGAAAACGCACGTGCGAAAAGTGATACTTTGCAGATGCTAGCAAGGTAGGCAGAGTGAAAAGCATGTGCACCCCAGTTAGATCTTAGATCGAACAAAATAAGATGCAAGTTTGTAGTTCAAGTGTCAAACACATGAATTAACTATATGATTAGAAACCAGTAAGTAAAGAAACTACCGATGAACAGTAACTATTTGTGCACCTCGTTTATAAATAGCTTTAAACCTTATGTAATGCAGTTTTTAGTGCTACTTGGTCCATGCTCCGCTTCCAACTGTAAATGAGTATCTGGTTGTAGTGACATAAAAGAAACATTCAGTGTTGTGGTGAGCTTGTAATTCCAACCAAAGGAAACAAAGTGTGTTTAGCACATTTATTCCGACGTTTCGGCTTTCGCCATCTTCAGGGAAAATTACCTCAAACTTGGGTAATTAAACACTTGGGTAACTTGGGTAATTGGTTTAATTACCCAAGTTTGAGGTAATTTTCCCTGAAGATGGCGAAAGCCGAAACGTCGGAATAAATGTGCTAAACACACTTTGTTTCCTTTGGTTGGAATTACAAGCTCACCACAACACTGAATATCTACAACATTCCAACTTCATGGAGCGTGCATCTGTACAATAAAAGAAACAATTTGATCTCGTTCAGTTTATTTTCCATCCAAATCTAACACAAGGTAAGGTCAACTAGCAACCGTGGAAACTCGAACTGGTTGGATTAAAGGGAATAATAATGGTATAGGTATTACCTCCTTTTTTTTGTTATTTTTTGTGACTGTTTAATTGAAACTTCGCCAACTGTGACCACTAGGACCAGTGTTTAGTATTGAATTTAGGATTTAGCTTGGGGGAATTCACCAACACCACATTCTTTGATGTCGGTTCATATTAATTATGCACTGCTTAGGAAGGCGTGGATGAATCTTATGATGTGTATCAAGGAAAACTAAGACTCCTTATTGTTACGGGTTTTGGAATCTACTTATATCTCTTACTCCTTGGATAACTCTCTCACTCTTTTATCCGACTTTCCAAAAAAAGCGTTAGCACCCTCGTGGCTCTCATAATTAGAAAAAAAAACAGAGGTTGAGGTACATATTTTGATGTTTTCTCCTCCAGCCTGCTTTCCATACTTCCATAAATTAATACGAAAAGTGAAATCATTGCAATTTCTGCATATTTTCTCCCAAGTTCCTCCCTTTGTGTAAACGAAAGTGGAGTGAAATTACACAACAAAACGAACGTGCAAATGAAAACAAACGTCACTTTTTGTTGAAAAAGACGAGATTATTGGTCAGTGGATGATATTAGAGGTGACGGGTTTTTGTTGTAGAAAGAAAAAAATGCAGGAAGGTATTTGAATCTTGACGTGGAAATTGTCTTTTTGCAAAGAAAATGAATTGAGTCAAACATTTTGTATGCGAAACGTTGGACGATTTGCTTGCTAATGTCCAAAATTTATAGTTGATTAACATTTAGATTCAGCGGCACTACTACATACTTTGGATTCCTATTTTGAATTCTAACTGTAAGTGTCATTTGTAAAAACGTCTAGTTTGTAGAGTGACCGGTACTAATTTTTGGACAAAGAATCATTCGGTCATGATAAGGCTTTGCAGCGAAATAAAGAAAGAAAGAAATTTTGCAAAGCTATCAGACTTTGTTTAGGCTCCTGCAAGTGAAACGGAACTTCAACGCAACAATTGGGAATATGGGCTACATTGGGATCTAATAAATAAATAAGTGATAAAACAAATAAATAAGTTAAATCTACAAATGACAGGTTTCAGCAAAATCTAAGTTTGCGCTCGATGTTGCACTATTTACTCTTTTTTATTATTATAGGCATAGGGTATCGAAACCCATTGTTTTCCCGTAAAGTTGATGGACTGAACTTCTGGGTTCAAAACAGCTCGAGGAAATTAACTGATTTAGAAGATTGTGTAGGTTGGCTGGTTCGTCTCCAGCTTGAAAGGGCCGAAACGCCGATACTATAGAACAATTTTGGAAGAAAGGGATCCAGGTAATTTGCTGTAGCTACAGCTTCAGGATATCTAATGTGAGGTAGGTTTTGACACTTGCATAAAGCATACTTATGATCTTCGCACATTTCATAATACATAATACATTGTCTGAAACTTTTAAATTAGTTTAAACTTACATTTATAATAAACATTCTACATACTATACAAAACATATTGTGAAAAGTAATATTCATCGATGATTCACGTGCATTTTTCTTTATATTTTGTTTATATAAACGATGTAAACATTTTGCATTTGTCATTTTTTGTATTGAATTCTTTTTGCAATTTCACATATAATAATGAACTATGAAGGTCATATGACTTGGACTAAAAATAGAAAAAATGAATGGGGGAATGTGAGGGGTTGGAGGGATTGAATTACTGGTATACAGCGCATAACTTTGCGTGATATTTGAAATTCGAATTATGACGTCACTGATGTCACGAGTCAATCAATTTCTGAATAAAATAATCTACACTGTGTTGTGAAAATGACGACTATACAATTTCAATGCGATCAACTTGTACAGCCGAACCTTTACGCTAGAGAAAAAGTCTTTTTTTTTTAGCTTCTTATTGCAAGTAAATTAAAAAGACGAATTGCATGAACAATAAAAGTATTACTTGACCAGCGCAAATGTCATTTCGTATTGGATGCCTGCATTGAAAGCACAGATGCCCAGCTCAACCAAAAAAAACGTTTACGCTTCAAGAGCGTGCACCTTTATTCAAGGCCCATAAGAGTTCAAATACAAGGCTTGCTTATGACATGTTCCGCAGAGGTCCTGAGCACAGGCGACGAGATGTACATGACAAATTGCTATGCATGTGAGTGCAAAGTTTGTTTATGAAATCCATACGATTGTCGTATAGTTAGTTCCTCAATTTACAAACGTGTCCCACACGTATATGCAGTTATTTTTCACAAAGTGTTCTTTCAACAACACACGTTTATTTCCGTTCTGCTTCACTATTCTGCAGTAAACTTCAGTCGTTTTCTGGTAACTTGAGCTAGCTCCGTTCCCGTACAACTCGGGAGTTTTCACGGAAAAAGCGTGATGTTTTTCTATGTAAACTATGCCGTTGGGATAATCTTTCCAAGCGAACACCTTTTTGTCATTCTCTCGTTTTTTCATATATTTCTTCTTTCCGTACGGATTTCGAGATATCCGCTGACACGCGTCGGGTCAAAAAGTCGTTTGTGAAGAGACCCACTGGACGTGAACCGGGGGCCCAACTTAGAAAAAGAGCAGATGATAAATTAATTGCACAATTGGACGTAATGTATGTTTTGTGTTTGTTATCGAAAGACGACGGAGTAACAACGAGACGCCTTTCTCATTGCTCACTGATATTATGAACTGGATTTAAAAATTGTATCATACTCCTCGAGCGAGAGCTTTACCTTTACCGCTAAAATCAAAAGATAAAACAATTACCAGATTCCTACAAACTCTCTACTGCGAAACCTGATTCATTCACACCATACATCTGCTGCGGTAGTGTGATTTTGCAAGATCCCATAAACCCTGAGGTGCGTCTTCTGTTATCGTAGTCACTCCAGCTGACGTCTCAAATTCAGAGTTCAAACGCTGTCAAAGTCAATTGTGTCTGCTTTTCGAAATAGTGTGACTTTCCCATTGAGAGGAATCAGAGTGAGGTAACGCTATTCTGGAAAAGCGCTTTTTTTCTGAGAAACGCAGACCCGAAGTCCGGAATCGTTGTCATTTTACTGATAAGAAGTGATTTTTCCGAGTGGGAGTAAAAATCGAAAGAATGAGGAAAAATACTTGGGGACTGTTTCTTTAATCGGGAATTTGAAGAATTTAGTATGAGAAGGGGTAAGGACTAATATAATATAGGTACATTATAAGTTAACATTCACTACTATCAATACCAAATCTGAACATTGAAGAGAAGCATGGAACAAGGTTTGTGATTCCAATGAATTACATGCAACCCCTTATGCCATAGTTTGCAGAAAATCGTCATTCCAGTAAACGAATCGTAAACCACGCACCATACCGCTTTGTAGGTCTGAAGGTAGTAGTGCTACGCTGCTCCATAGAAAATACAAAGGTGCTCTAAAGCAACGATGCCTTCTTGAGACGCAAGTAAGATCAGACGGTCCTGATTTCTTCGATAACAGTACTGTTACAATTACAACTACATGTCGGAAGAAGCGAACTCAACTACAGGTCACAAAGTGTGACAATCAACATTATTTCATTGATAAGTGATGCGAGTTTGGAATTGTGCACATTGTTTTCTATAGATAAGGGCTTCCGGGAGACTACTTATTGCGAGGCAGAATTCTTTGCAGCACTGCCATGTTTTGCAAGTTCTTGCAGTCGTGTAAACAATTAATGACATTACTAAGTTACAGTCAAACCCGAACACGATTGAAATAAATAATGGGTGATAGCGTCGCCACTGATATCGTCCACGCGCCAGTGATGCACGGTGTTGTCAACATCGTGATTCCCTCTAATTGACTAGAATTACGATCATAATTAGGTTTCAAAATAATTTCATAAAAAGAAAATCATTTCTTGACCAGCTAGAGATTTCGTATTCAAATTAATCCTAGAATACAAAAAAAAATTGGCTGACGGCACAGTTCACAGCTGTGATAAGAAAAATAAAAAGAGGAGTTAGCACGTGAGAGTCCACTACTAAGGCAATGAAGGCGCCAGTTGGGTTTACACCGCAATTGCCTTTTTTGCTCGTCTTCTGTTTTATGTGCTTATTTGATTAGATAAGAGCCTTGAGTTGGGAAAGCCCGAAGAAATAGGTGTTTTTTGGAAGAGTTCTTTGTTTATTCAACAATTCGGGGTTCGTTCGGTGAAACACTGGTATTTAACAGTCGTTGTGTCGGCCCGTAACCATGTATAATGTTCCACAAAATATAATGGAAAGGTGAGAGGTGGCAGGAATAAGCTTCAACGAGAAACCATTATTTGCTTTTAAACATTTATACTACATACATAGTGTGTATAGAGAGTTAAAGCGAGGCATCACGGCCGTTTATGTTGTATGTTGTATAACTGCATTCCGATATGTTGTATGCAAATGGCTATGATTAGAATAAAAAGTGCGCAGTATCGCGCACTCTATACACTTCATGGAAATATAGCGTTCAACATACGTTTCAAAAACCGGCCGTTATATCGCTTTGCTATTCCAAATCAGGACCACTGCGAACAAACCGTACTATTTGAACACTGTAGAAACATCCGTCAATAAAACAGATGTTCTCGAAGCGCAAAGATTTATTTACTGGAAACTGTGAAATTCTTGAGCGAGGAAAAATAAACAATTATTATTTTTTCAAATCGAAATACACGTGGTTTTTCCACAATGTTGGCAATAAAAACTTTACAACATTACAGTTTCCTGCCAATGAGAAAGTGGAGACCAATTTGTTATCGAGAATATGAATAGTACACTGTACTGTCTTACATAAAGACCTGTCAAGTACAGGGACCTTGTTTAGTACTGTGAAGGAAACAAAGAAAGTACATTCAGACAAAGGACTAATGAAAGGGCAACATATTTTTTTGCAAAAGTTGCAAAAATCATCAGATGCTAGGACTGTGTGAACTGTTGCTACCCTACTGTATGTATAATTAACTGGGCATGTTTTAGTTTTTTGAACGACTACAATAAGATATACCAAAAAGGGGTACCATATCACATGTGAACAATAGTCAGGCTCACATGGAAGATTTCTATCTTGGAAGATTTCTATCTGGAAGATTTCTACGTGTTTCTCTCTACAGTATTTTTATTTGGAGCCATTACTATATCTTCAGTTTTTTAATTGCAAAGCCATATTCCTTCATTATTTCCAATCTTTGTTGTGAACTGTCAACTAGCGAACTTTTTTCTGTCCTATTCCTATATTCATTGACATGAGGCGAACAGAAGTTGCCCTAAGCCTAAGCCTAAGCCTAAGCATGTGCCAAACAATGATTGTTGATTGGGCCATTCGAGGTCAAACAAACATTTTTTCTGAAACAATTGTTCTCCAACAGAGATGGTTTGGAGAGAGAATCTATCGGGAATGAGTAATTGGAATAGCTTACTAGAACACTCGATGTTTATGACGCAAGTTAACTAATTACACCAAGGCGTTCGTCTATAATTAACTAATGAAGACCGGACCAACCTCAAACTTGGGTAATTAAACCGAACTTTAGCGCACGTGTGATACGCCGCAAAAAGGGAAGGGGTATGTAAAATATCTGTGTTACACCGCAAGCGGGATGGTCCGGATCTGGCCAAATGTGTGTGTGTGTGTGCAAATCCTCGATCTTCCGATAACTGCCGGCGACACTTGACCATCCTTAGTTTTTGTATTTTTACGGGTCTCTGTTTTTTATGCTATTATGTAGAACTTGATTTTATGCATGTTAGTGTCAATTGGGGAAAGACCTGCTAATTTTGGATTTTTGCCGCAGTCCTGTTCGTTCCAAGTTCCAATTATCTTTGTGCACAAGTACAGCATAACTTTTTTTCCGCGTTGCCCAACTGGGTTTGGTCATTCGCAAAAATAAGTATCTCTTTGAATTATATAGCTTAGGGTGTTTTACATATAATGTATTTCACGATATTGTTCCTCATCGTTAGGTGAAATACAATTCAGCATAACTTTTCGTCGGTGCGGCCCTTTAATTTTTTTCCTCCGATGTGTCACTCATTGTATACTAAACTGTTGCATGAGTTGCCTGTCTATTAGCTATCTCTTTCTGTTTTTCTTTCCTTTTCCTATACCATATGTTGTGCTAGTCGCTAGTTCTTGGCGGCTAAAAGTGATGGATTTCAGTGGGCAAAAAAAAAAGACTGGCACATTCATGCAAAGGTCCTATGACCGTTCTCAACACACTGTGTAATCTGCCGATTTATAATGATCAATTGGCCTGGGGCCAACTTTTTTATTATATTCTTGTAGATCTTGTGGTATGTATGTCAATGGTTATATATGAGATAAGCTTGGATCGCCTATCCGACAACTAAAAACTAAGTTATAGTACGTAGGCAGGATAAAACAACAACAATAATATAAACTAATGAACGTGAGTTGTTGGGAATTGAGTGAGAACGGGAAAATTCCCAGAAGATGCAGCATTTTAGAAGAAAGAGCCGTCCTTTGTTTGAACTAGCAGCACTAGGCCTGGCTGCAGTACTCGAAAGTATAAAGGTCAGGAACAGTAAGAAAGAAATGGAAAAGTGCAAGTTTGAACGAAAGAGAACAAATAGTTTTTTTGTTTATAGGAATGGTAGGTCAACTCACAAAGGGTTACTTATGTATGTATACGTATACACAGTTTGTATGTATGTATGTATGTATGTAATGTAAATAAATATTTAATGAATTGTCATTGACAGGAACAGACTACATTGAAATGTATTAAATAACTATTTAATCAAAAATGTCATTCATCAAGACGCACAGATCGTACCACTTTCCAGTTAATAGAGAAAGAGTGATGTCTTCGAAAGGGTTATGAAAAGAACTGATGGTCATAATTCACTCGGAGTGCTATGAGAGAGCAGCCCGAGCGCGAACTCAATTGGGGGGGGGGGAACAACTGGTAGCATTGCACGGCTAACTGAACCGTTGATTAGTGTATGGCATATTAATTAATACCTTCAAGAAAATTTATGAAAATTTAATTAAATTTTAGACATTTTAATACATAGATCACACATAGTATGAAATTTTAGTATATATTTTCTGACCTTTCAATATATAATTTTTTTTTATTAATTTTCGTTTTTTTTGGTCTTTTCTCGACGCAAATGCTTTTTAAAAAATAGAAATCATGTGATCATTCAAAGGCATATCGCCTGTATTTTGGGATTCTTTTTATATAAGTAGGGAATTGATAAAACAGCTTAATTTGTGGGTGCTTTTTTTCGAGCGCAAAGCGCGTCCATCCACTGGCTGAAGTCTGCTTTACCAAGAGATCAAATGTTGAAAAGTTGTTTTCAGCGCGCAGCGCAAAAATGATCGGACATCGCGTTTTTATCTGTCGCGCAGGAGACGACTTATTAAACTCTTACAAACGTCAAGGGTCATATTTATCATCTTGCAGGATTATGTCTTATGTCAGGTAGAGGTAACACCTATTTAAATATGTTTTCTTCTTCAAATAAACAGCGACCAGGTGATACTTGGCATGAACTTGTGCTGGAATAGTATTCGTTGAAAATGGCTGTATACAATATATGTAAGTTGAGATGCACTATTCAGGTGATTTGATTCAGGGAGATCAGAATTTTTCCATTTTCATAGAAAACTACGACAGAACATTTCTATAAGGACTGATGATAATAATTATCGTACGAGAAGATCAAACCGCCAATAGTTGCTGGTGGATGGATGCGCGCGAAAAGAACTCAAAAATGGACATTTTTGCAGCGACACAAGAGATCAAAGTGATGTGAAAATGACCGAATTCGGTGCAATGCAATGAAATACATAACTTTGAACTTTTCATTCACTGTTGATCTTACAATTTTAAGGTTCATGAAAATGAAAAGGGTTTTGGCGGTTTTAGCCCCAGCGAGCAATCTATGTAGTCTGGAAACAGGAAAAAAATTACCCTACTGAAAAAGTCTGTAATTTCACTAGAAATTCGTAACTTCGTAGAAGGAGAGTTGTGATCAGTTCGATGATTTCATACACGTTTACGCTGCCTCTACAGAAACTTGGAACAAAAAAAAACTGTTTTTGAATTGAAACTCGTACATCAAGAAGTCGACACTGTCCTACTGCAAGCTAAACACTTTTCTTTTTCCATCAAAAATTCCATCATATTACCAGCTTTGGAAAGTTTACCATGCACTCAAGCGTTTATGTATCCATGAAGCCAATTTTTTCTTATTTGAACTCACCAAGTAATGCATTTTTTCCCACCTATACAATCCTCTACTATAAGAATTTTTGAGTGTGCGAAAACCAGTCTCAATTGAGTAAATCTGTGTATTCAAAGTTTCATTTTTTTTGTTTTCTTTTCCTTTTTCATGTCCAAGAGAACGCCTGACAATGACATGGAATGAGATAAGGGCGGTCATTTATGAGATAACGAATATTTTTTTAATCAGTTTTTGGGAATACCGATGCGCTATGCCAATTGTCAAATAAAAATTGGTCGATTGATTTTATTTGGTTTTATTCTACGAAACAGTGAATTGAAATCAGTCAATGATCTATGGTAATTTGCGATTTGTACTCAACTATGCTCCGGAATAACTCAAGGAAATTGGTGGTTTTTCTGAGTGTGCGGCGGAACTATAGCATATCGTATTTATTTTTTTTTCCAAGCACAGCAAATAACCAGCTAAATAAAAATGGGCGCTCTAGAGAAATACAAGTATCCAATTCCAACTCTAGCGCAATGTTTCAATGGCCTCACTACATAGTTTATCAGTATTTGTCGCGTTGACTTTCCGTGTTGGTGTGTAGAAACAAACAAACTTTTAGCTAAAACTAACTTTTCCAAATAGTTTTTTACATTCTGGAAGTCTTTATTGGAATTTTTGTGTGAATTCTGAAATATTGAACTAACGATCACGTCCGTTATCTCTATTAATTGCGATGTTTGCGGACATGATTAAATTGCCCACGCGACAAGGCAAAAACTTGAAGATAACAACAACTTTTTTATTATTATCGAGGAATTAAGAAGACTGGAACACCTGTAGTGTAGTAGAACAAACGGCCTGGCATTTCTCCAAAAAAATCAATTTATAGGAATTTCTCATTCATGAACTTTACGCTGCTCTAGAAGTTTATTACATGTCATACCATCGAGATGTTATTAATCAGAAATCAGAGAAAACCAAACAACGCCTAACATCACTACGCCAAAAAAGAACTCATAACCATAACCATAAAGAGCCGTTCGTTGAGCAATCCCAAATAAGGTACATTCCAGCTTTTAAGCCAGTTTTTCCGTTCTTTTATGTCGTTATCAAAGAAATAAACTTCTCGGAACGCCGCGTTGACGCATTCAGCATATGGTCTTCAATTCTGAGTACAACGAACACTTTTTGGAGAAAATTTGGAGAATTTGTGGAATTTTGAGAACATTTCAATTACCTTACTTGAGAAGATCAGGGTTGGGAAGCCTCATTCTCATAAAAACGACTTGGTAACTTCCATTAGCTCACTTATTGCAACATTTGATTCCAAAAGAAAATCAAAAATGTTCTTTTTCTAATATTGTTGATGACTCACTCTACATCAACATCATCTGTTTCAGAAAAAACCTAATGGGCAAGAAGCAGTTCGAAAAAAAAACGAAAACTTGGCCAAGTGCCTGACCGGAAGCGTGTGTTCCAGCTATACAAACAGTCTGGAGGGAAAGGGTTGTATTGGAGCACTACTGGAACAAATACAAAGTTTACATAAAAATATAAGCACGTGAAGGTTCAGCGAGGAGATGTGAAATGCTCAAGCACAATTTATATCGAGGGAATCGAGTGACTAGCTTGTGAAAAGGATTCTGCACGAAATTCGGTTTAGGCTTGGAACGATCGAGTCACAGTTTTCAATGCAATATGGATGTGTGGCTAGCCGAACCCGTATGCACATAAAAATAAGAAGCTTGTGTTATTTTTCCTGCATACTGTAATGTAATACTGTTGGTTCCATCCATTTATGACATGTGGTTGATGCATATCCATATCTACTCCCAAATTCTTAATTCCATCGTAAGAAATGAATGATGAAAATGCCAACTGATAGAACACTTCCTCAGGCAAAACACACTTTTTCTTTCCCACAAGTAGTTCCTCGTGGTGTGACAGACACGTGGAATTTTGAGAAAACAAAACAATTAATTAATGAACGGCTGTAATGGCCCAGACTGTCCCAATTATACCAATAGTCAATCAAAAATTAGCCGACGGTTAGCCAACGGATACCAGGACAAGGGCATCATAATAGCATACGACAAACGTTTTCTAGGGGTTGCCAAATTAACGTAGTTCTACAGTACAGCGAGTTACGCAGAATTTCTAGTTGCACATTTCTAGTTACGCCACCCATGGCTTGCCTCAGCATTCTTCTGAAACTGACTGATTGTGCGTTTGATGTGATTAACCAAAATTAACTCCCGTGAAGTATGACAGCATTTTATTCAATAATTCCGATAATACCTCCTGGAGTTTTCATTTTTCTCCTGTTTCTTTTTGTTCTTATCTCATATTCCGAGGCAATTTAGCTGGCCCATGTGAGCTGTTTGGAACAATTTGGCTGGGTATTCCCCATCCTCATTCTCAGATAAAAAGGGTGAACACGTGAAAAGAAAGAAAGAAACACATAGAAAAAAAGAGTGATCAGGAGATGACCTGTGCTGTATGCTTTGTTTCGAATATCTTAAATCTTTTGATCTTTAATCATCGATGACAGTTGAAGGAAGTTACGCAGAAGTTACGCAGGATGTGTTGTTAGCGCAGTGGTAAAGCATCCAAAGACACTGGTTTGATCCCCACCACTTACCGTCACCTACTATGGTTTCGTGGTTTCATGGACGATAGTTTATAGTTGCAAATCCTGCCTTACTTACTTATACGGACTGCATGGTGCATGGATTGTTAAAATGCTATTCAATATTTTGGCAGACATAAAAGGAAGTGTCATTCGTCTATGTAAATATTTGAGTTTCAATTCTTCCTGTTTTGATAGAAATATAGAGTGCAAATAAATAGTGGTCTGTCTAGGTATTCTACTCGTGCATACAGATAATTATTAAATCCGTAAAATCAACTGATTTGAGGTGTTTGAAAACTGAGCAAAATTTAATTGGGCATTCGACAAAAGTGACCAAGCTTCAACGAAATTTAATTTTAAACTGTCAGAGACGAACCCAATATATTTAAAAACCTTAATATATTAATGTCTTTGTTTTATATTCTTCAATTTCTGGTGTTCACTAACGACAACGAGAAATAAAGAAATGAAATGTTTAGTGATCGAACCCCAGAGTTTACAATTTTGCAACACATGACACCGTGGTGACGTAGTGTATGATAATGATAGGAATGTATCATCATGTTTATACTTTCATACACTATGGCCATGGGGTCACTGCTGATGAAAGGGTGAATGTTTGCTTGGGACATTTTTTGACCTTTACCATGTAGTACAAAAGATTATATGTAATATGTTTTGCAATTTACGGTACTCCGTACACACATGTATGGTATGTCATATTACTCATATTTTACAATTAGGCGCAGAGATGACGATTGCTGTTTAGCAGTGAATACAGGCGAAAATCGTTCAGCGACCTTTTATTTCAAATAAAACACGGCGAGTTTTACAGTGAATTTCCAAGGAACAGATGCCCCACTTATTGAAAAAGCAACATATTTTTTCCTCTTTATCTGAGATTGCGCAATCAAAATGGGGAATCTTGTCTTAGAATTAGTGTGTAATTTTGTGATATTGGTGAAGAAACAATTCCGTGCGTTCCAATGGCTTTTCTTTTAAGTGTCCAACTGTCCAACAATATACGCTATCCCCCAACAACAAGTACACTATTGTACTGTTTACGATGATTCGATGTACTTTTCGTTTTTCAACACGTAATGCAAATATTATTCTTTCAAGGGGTTCATTTTTTGTTTTGCGCGATGGTCGATAAACAATGGTTGTTTGTGAGAATACAAATCATCATTTTGAATAAAGATAATTGAGAATCAGGGGCTGTTTGGAAAATTATGATTATGAAAAAATATGGTTGGTTGAATAAACAGGGGACAAGCAGTTGATAATTTGAATGGTGGTAATTGCAAGGTGACAATGTTTTTGTCTGAAGCTCTAAATAGGGAATTAACGAGGGGATTTCCGCTAAAACATTCGCACGGTAATTTATTTTCCCGGGCAATTTTTTCCGCATATGGTGAATACAGCATACAGCCTCTGGAAAAAGAAATTGATATACAATATAACAAAAATATTAGATCATTCCTGTTGAGTTAACACCCTTTAAAAATCCTGCGGTAGAAAAAACCCCAAGAGTCGGTGGATTTTAAAATTTCCGAGATTTCCAGAAATTGTACTGCTGTCAGATTTGGATAACGCTGCAATACCATAGTATGTATATACGCACAGAAACACTCTGAAGGGCATTGTGAATGTCATTGAATTCCATGGTTAGCCAACTGTGAACCTTTTCCAAATGTGTGGTTCCGTTTATTCTTCACCTTCGCACATTCCTTCCTCTTTAGTGTTGTTGTAATCTCCCAATGGCTCGGCGCCATCGATGTCTCGGACGTGGCGTCCGAATTCTATTTATCGTCTCGTGAATGCTTTCCTCATTCCTTTTACCAAGACTATTTTTCCCTACTCGCGCAGCTTTTGACCGCTGCATCAAATAGAAAAAAAGGCATATCATCAACACACTTTGGAGTGTCAGTGACGACAGAGAGTGATAGATCATGTGGAATGAGGAGAGACTAGAGAAGTCAAGAACATTCATACATCATCTACGGTAGATAGAGCGCCGAATAAGAAGTCGATCAGCAATCACCGTACACTCGAGTGGGTCACTGCTCCCGTCGTTTTTGCTCTGTTTTCATCAGATAGTTGGCGCCAAAATGCACTCGAAGCAGTTTAGATTTTGAGAAAAAACTGTTGGATTAAGCAAATAAAAATGGAGATTTGATTCGAAATCACGTGGTGGTTGATCTCAAATCAATAAAAATTCTTTTAATTCATGGACATCCTGGGTAAGCTTAAGTATGGTTTACTGAAATCCATTTATGCTATTTACAGTGTCTCAACTACAACTACAGTGTTTGGGAAAAGTCTGTCACGATGCTACACTATACGCACTACGCACTATTACTTCCAAGTACGGTAGCCCATCTCCCAAATATCCTAAATTAGGTTCATCCGCCTTGCTCCACTCTTCTTCATCCGGCGCCAGTTGGCGCCAGTTCGAGAACTTCTGTAAACAGAGAGGCGAACATCGGTCGCCGCACCAAGGGTCACGGGTTCGGATCCCGCCCGCTGCAGGATTCTTAGGGATCGGGAGAAAATGAACTGGGGCCACACCTAGGCTCCGGTGCAGAAGTAGGAGGAGGCCCACTCGAACTAACCCTCGAAAGTGCTCGTTGAACATGGAGATTTGTATTATGATGACTAAGCGGCATTTTCTTTGGAGTTTCTCACGTGTGCGTAAAAACAAAAGTCTTTGAGAAGAGCCAGCAGAGTGTTGATTTTAGAAACTGTGCGCTTTGAGTTCTTGGGTGAGATGATGGAAAATCAATATCATGTGCATGTGGAAGTAACAGAATCAATATGTGTGCCCTCTAGGGGCAAAGTGCCCAAAATGACGTGCAGTTCCAGCTGGCGCGTTTGTTAAGCCGGCGCTACATTTGCGCCATTAGGGTGCCATACGTTTACCACTCTGCCGACTCTGCGCAACAGGTGCGTACACATAAATTTTTACCTTTTGTGTTATCCTGGCGCACGCCCGCGCAACCTGGACCTGAGTTACCCACCGAAAGCGGCATTACACGAGTGGCTTTTACAATCAATACAACTTGTTTTTTATATATTGAACTCGAAACATTATATTTAAAAAAAAACAGTGTTAAAAGGTAAACTAAATGGAAAAGAGAAAAACACACACAAGCCGAGCAGATTCAGGAGTCTCAGCTTCTGATTCTGGTGTACACAAACCGCGACGTCGCTGTTCTAATTCTAATTCTACAGATCTAATTGAAGACGTGCCTATCTTCTAAAATATGCGTATAAATTTTTATCATGTGATCTTTCTTGCACTGGATGGAAGACCTATATAGTTTAGGGTGAGTAATTGACCGTTTTTCGGGTCACTACTATTCTGAGTTCTGATCAAACCTTGACACCAGCTCAGTGTTTAAAAATAAAACAAGCACATTTATTTTGGTAAATAAATATTTGAGTGCTACAAGACTGCCAATTCATACAACTTGCTATACAAGTTTAATTCCTTTGGCAAATGTTTGAACAAGGAATTGTATGCGGATCCAAATGTTTTCTTTACATACGTTACTCAAGTATAAGTGACCGGTCAGCTGTAGATCGACAAATAGATGAGGAGTATGATATAGAAATGAAATTATTAATTATTGCTTGTATTGCATTATACAATATTGCTAATGGTTTGACTTTGAGAAAATCCGAGAACTACAAAGCGGAATCGCAGGTCCAAACTTAGGTCGAATATAGGTCCAAACTTCACTGCAAACTTTTCGAGAGCCGGTGTCACACTCAATTAACCCTAATGTTTTAGTAATCTTCGTTGGATGTAGAAGGCTGGGAGGTGACCCCCATAGACATCTGTACCCGGTCAATAGACAACATACCGGACAGTATTTTATTGCAGACTAGAATTAATTATGTGGAGTACAAACGTTTCTTATTTTTAGCAGTTTCAGCACAAAGGTCGTGCATGGCACCTAAATCCACATCACCCACCCTCACTATTCATCATTGTTGTCTCTGGATGATTTCATCTTCACAAACAAGGCTACATCATTTCACAAACAACATTCCATTGTATATACAAAAATGCGAGTGACCACGTGCTGAAGCTCAGCCGCGATCATTCCTCTAGCTCGTGAACTCTTAGACACTTCCTAGACAAAATTTGAGTTGAAAACAAACATGAATGATGTGTGGAGCCAGGGGAAAGCTATTTTGGAATGTTTGGAAATCATAAGTTCTCGGGATCATGAGCTACAGCTAGCTTGTTAGGCATGTTAGGCAACTTGTTAGGCAACTTCTTAGGCACAAGGAACTTGTTAGGCATGTAAGTTAATGGTAATATACGAAAGTGAAACACAGGTGAACCATCGAGTGAATTAAAATTAAATTAATGTGACCTTTCGGCATAGCGGCGCACAGAAATTACCCAGAATCCTCTACAAAACACGTGTTATATCGCTTTGGCTCCAGAAACATTGCTACTTCACGAACAATTAATTGAGATGAAACCAGCAATAATTAGAAAATCAGAAAGAAACACATGATCAAGGTAAAAATACTTTTAGATGTAGGTAAGAGATACTATGAATGGCATATAAGTTGGTTGGTTGGTCATAGTCGAACTACTATTCCTTGTTGAAAATTCGTCACACATAGACTTCCAGGTTTAACATCTAATTACTAGAACCAGACATTCGCTCACCAAACAAGAATTATCATAACTTGACGAATATGCGAATATCAATATTTATGCAAATTGCTAAAATAAAATACCGATCGGTCAGCGACGAGGCTCAAAAATCGACCCATATGTGGTGTGAGATCGAACTTTCGGTGCGGTGTCCGGTGTTTGTTTGTTTTCTCACTCAAAATGGATGTAGATGTACATGACATGAAATGTACATAAACATAGCACTTGCGTGTCCGGTCATAGTGGAAATAGATACATTATGACGTTTAAATGATGGAAAGTGTGATATTTGACCGATCGAGTGGGCCATCTGGAACGGGTCAGAATCGGGTCGATCCCAAGGACCACGGATCAATCCCAAGGACCACATTGATAATTAACGGGACCCCATTGATAATTAGCATATGCATTATTATGGAACTAATGAGGTTTCAGTAATCAGAAGATGACGACGTCAGCACCGTCAAATGCTGGCAAAGTAGCAACGAACATCGTTTTCACGAAAAAAAAGTCAAGAAAACCAACGCTGTGAAAAATTTATAACAATGAGTTGCAGGTTTTAGTAAACAAACCCACCGAAGTTGTTTCAGAATTACATCCGTTCCTACCGTCAAGTCACTCCAAATTGTCTTATCGTTTTTGGATTCAAGCTGTTTATAACAACGAGTAACAACGAGTTGTTCTGCACTCAAGATCATTCCATTATTTGAAGGCATGCTAAACCTAAACGATACCATCTTGTTTGTTATGCTAACCACATAGTCAGACATGTTTCAATGAGCAAATAAATAAAACATTATACTTTCCATTTGCATAGATAAACCGCGAATATCCATAACTAGAATAGAGCCAGAATGGAGGAAGTAAACGCATTGAATTACATGTATAGTAGCAAATAACTTGTAAGTAACGTATTGTACGTAACTTGTGCAGGCGCATGAAAATGAAAAGAAGCGTATCACCTTTCGGCGATGAAAATCGTTTCCGAAGCAATTAATTAATTGACACTGGACCTGTGAGGTACTGCAAATGTATTGGTACCGAAACGGATTATACCAAATACACAAAAAGTTACACATAGTACCTATTTCTCTAATACATCTCAGCTATCGTTTTCACTGTCAATTTCTAATAGAATTACATATATAGTCAATTTCCCTAGATCTAGATCCATAAAATACACACAAACACACTAAACTCAAATCCTGCTTTTATATTATCTTATTGTTTCTATCATGTTTCCTAATACACATAGTTTTGGCAATCTCCTTGCGTGCGGTGTCTTTTTTGTTAGTCGAAAAAGTTTGTTTTTGGCTCCTCCGCCAAGCTTATACTATCGAATCCAAAATGTCCGGACTGGCAAAAAGCATAGCTACTTAGCCCTTACAAGGCATAAGAAACAGAACGCCCTTTTGGGATGGTTTAGGGATTGTTTAACGAGGATAAATGATTCTGCCTAGACGGTGCTTATGTTTGCCAAAGCTTTACATGCTTTACTTTTACTTTTCATGTTGGTCATTTGTGTGTAATATGTATACTACAATGTCAGATGCAATATCTACCATTTTCAACATTAACGTAATTTTTTAACGAAACTCGTGTTAGGAATAAATACTCTTTTGCTTCGTAAGTTTACAAATTTATCGTGATTGCTGTTGCGAACTTCAGCAACAAGTACGAGAAAAAGCTAATGCCCTGAAAACAGATTATTTTTTATTTTTAATAATATATTGTCAGACTCTTTAACATTACAGACTGTATGCGGATCTGGGCTCTGTCCTTTTTCGCTGTTCTTTTGCTGTTCTTGAGCCATGTAGACGCGGACAATGCGCTCCAACAACACGAATCAGTTGCTCCGCAGCCCATAGATGCGCCGATTCGCCGCCGGAATTCAGGCATTGTCAGGAATCCAAAGAGAATCCGAGCAGTTATGAACGGACTGAAAATTGCACCAAATTTTCGGTGAGAGTTTTGCTTCTTCTTAGTCTATACACTGGAACACCTTGAATGTTTGTTAGCCCAAATATAGTCCAATACATTCACTCGTATGTGTGCTTGTTTAAACTATCATAATGGTTTTTACTTTGAACAACACTAGTTTTAATCTTGGCTTCAGCTCGCGTCGAATACGAGAATCAAAAGATGTGAGAGGGGCAGAAATATCCCCATATAGATTTGTTGTCATCAACAAGACGCAGGTGTGTTTGATTTCCACTGAATTACCTTAGTTACCTTAGCTTAGAGACCCAAGGTAAGGTATCTAAGGTAAGGTGACATGCAATTATCAATAATTATTACAGTTATTACGTTATTAGGTGTCACCGCGTTCGCTCGCTGCTCCCTAATATTCGTGAGAATCGGCTATACTATTGATTACAACAAAGTTCTGCTCCAAGTAAAGCCCATTTTTCAGCTGGATCGGGAGCGTAACTTCTACTTGAGTGGTTATCGAATAGATAAAAATGGAGATCTCGGAGTCTATTTTGCGCCATTACAACTAATAAATTGGGTCCAAAAGAAGAATAGTAATGTAAATCCAGAAGAAGGTAAGTAAATACACAATTCGCAATATTTTGATGAAGATTTGGTTTACATATGTCCAATCTCTGTTCGGGAGTCGTTCTAAGCTCGAAGGTTCTAACTATTTTATAAATGGCAAAATGTTGGTAAATTGCTCATAAAGACAGCATTTGAGTGGTTTTTATCGATTTGCTGTATTCGCTCGAGTCTGAAAATTGATGTTTATTGTTAATTTCCATGTAAAATATTTCAGTTTTGGAATCCCTGCCACCGCTAAAAATGGATATCGTTCCGCCGATTCCACATGCAATTCAACAGTGAGATCTATTATTCACATTATTCTTTAAAGCGAAATACCGGTCGGTTTTTGAAACGCATCGTGGACAATTGAATTCTTATGTACTTTTCTCGAATTTTGCTCGATTTTTTATTCTAATTTATTGTCATTTGCATAGTCTGCATTATAATGCTGGTGTACTCGATATGTTTCAAAAACCGACCGGTATTTCGCTTTAATATTTGAAACAAGTTCCTTTAATATTAAAAAAGCCAATTTAGACAAATTGCGCAAGAAGCTGGAAATACGTCAGAAAGTAAGCAAGAAACGTCTACTTCTGTCCAACATAGAAGGGTAAGACCCACTAGCAGACATTTTCCATTACGTTATTATCATACCATACCACAAAATTAACAATTAATAATTAAGCAAATGAGCAACATTCATAGTTTAGAAACAACGGAGACGCCCAGCAGCTTCAGCGGTGAAGTCGGCTGTGAACCAAGAGGCAAAGATACTCGATGATATTCTAATGTCACTGGGCCAAAGTTTCGCTCAAGCAGGGCAAATGAAGAAACAACACAAGAAACACATTAAAGTAAACTTTTATAGAAGATTTGAAACTGGGCAATATTCTGAAATTCAACATGTTGTCTTGTAGCTTTCTAGAGGTTCACATTCAGGCACATACGCATAATATATACCGGCATTCAATTATAAGTATACATAAATTTTCAGTCACAGGACTATTCTCATCTAAAACGATTCGAAAGCGAACCAAATAAAGAAAATTTTGTTGGGGATACAAAGGTTGGTTTCTCAAACAATATATATATATATATATATATATATATATATATACATATTTGAATGTTGGGAAGAAACTCATAACTTTCAAAATTTTAATGACAAGGCAGCCTTTTTGACAATGTAGTTTGTCAAGCAAAATTCGCTTGTGTTTTCCATCAAGTAAAAGTGCTATATCTTAGAAATTCTCCACGGACGCTCAAAACCACGTTGTAGTGCGTGCGAATGCTTTGAATCCAGATGAATTCATTTCTGTCAAAGAGGCACATCAACCCAAGGTTGGTTTTCAAAAAGACGTCAATTTATTAACTAGCGCATTTCATTTTCAATATTTTCGCACTTTATGTATTCTTTGGTAGGAAACCGACAGTACTGTTAATACTTCAGTTTCAGCTCGGTCCTTTACAATCGAAAGTAGAAGAACTTGATGAAACGGTTAATGATAAATATGAATTCGCGAAGGTCTGTTAAGATATTTTGATATGTTCATAATGTTGTCGGTTCCGAAGGTGCGCGTCATTCCACTGGTATTGGCATTGAAACCTACAAAGTACTATAAAATTTAGGTGAGACAGAATGTAAACGATGCCTCGACCGCTTTACCAATGGGAATCCCGCCCCCTCCACCCCCGCTCGACTCAGAAGTGTGGGCCGAGAGGAAACAGAAGGCCTTGGTCAGGCCAATGGTTACTTTGGTGACTTCGGAGAACAACAACGACTCAGTAAAGGTAGCGAATCTAAAATTGTTGACCTCAGAGAGTTCAGTTATTGAAAACCGTCAAAATTGAGCATTTGTGTGGAACACAAACAAAGTAGAACCAATGAAACATAATGCATTGCTCTCTCTTTCAACTAACAATAAGGCCAGAAATAAAAGTAACTTATGTTACTTTTATTTCTGACATATATACGTTTCAAATGTTCTATAATATGATGTTGAAGACATTTTACGGCTAATGAATGCCTCATGGAATGCTAAAACAATTCTCTATGATGTATTTTAGAATAAAACATTAATACATATTAACGAAGTAAATACTTTTAGTGTGATATTAAAACTTTATTGGTTCAGATACCTTTGGCGACAGCTGATCCTGTAAGCTCAAAGCCGGCGACCTCAGAGAGTCGTCAGAAGTCCCCAGTGATTGCACTAGTTCCGATTAAAGACGGGACAAGTCAGGGATTGTACGATGTTGAAGACATTTCAATGGTTAGCTATTTACATGGTACATACTATAGGATTGATGAACTCTGATGACTATGAGACTGACGCAACATTATTTTTTTTTAATTTTAAACTTCAGCCCAATTTCATGGAAAGTTCTACTGACATACAAATGGTTGCCGCAACTACACTCCAGACGACGACTGAATTCACAACGCCAAGAATTCTCGTTAACGACGATTATGCTGAAGAGGAGAGACTTCTCGCTGCGGGAGTCACTTCCCGGTTTGGAGAACGACCGGAAGACGGTGGGCAGATATTTATACCATAATACTAAAACTCAACCTCATTATTCTTATTTCGCATATATTATAACAATAATGAGATAATCTATAACTGTAACATATCGCTATAAGATCACCGTCAAATGTCTAATTGTAAGGCAACATCCTGTGGAACAGAGTCTAGATTTCCGTAATGATTGAGGTATCTGTTGAGCTTAAAATAACCAGCACCTACTCACAACCATGTTAGAATATTTTATTTGCATTTGCAGATTTTGACGACATAACCACTGTGGCATTCACAACACAAACTACAACATCGACGCCAGTAACAACCACAGAAAAGACAACATCGAAGTCGACTACTGCTCAGACGACAACGTCCAAGACAACGACATCCTCAACAACTATGTCGACAACAGCTAGTACAACCGCTAGAACGACTAGGTCAACAAGTGTATCCACTTTAGCTCCACAGCAAGGAATGGTAATAGTTCCCATGGAGATGTCGGCCCTCTCTCATTCCCTAACACTCTCTCAATCGAGAAGCCCGTCACTTCCAACGAAATTCAACCTTTTAGATGAAATTCAGGAAGAAATTGCCATTTTGGATGGAAGAAAAGGAGAAGGAGATGTAAGAAATGTGCACGTTTTCTCTTCGACGACGAGGAGAACTACACCGACGCCAATGTCAACGACAACGCAGAAATATACAAGCACAGCTACTATGCCGACAACAACGATGAAGATCCGCCAAACAGCAAGCACCAGCACCACGGCTTCCACTACATCCGCAAGCAGGACCACCTCCACAGAAACAACGACAAAGCCGACAAATGCGCCAATGAGAGATAAATCATCAAGTCAACCGACCGATGTAACTGCACCGATATTAGTGTCTTCATTTGTAACTACACAACCTCAAGTTGTTCACATTTCACCAGTATCGTTTGCAATCGCACCAGAAAGCGGAAGTGGTCTCAAGGATATATCCGGCGTAGAACTAACTGTAACAACTGAGGAAATGCCGACTACAGAAACGGCCGGGAAAATGGAAGAACTAGAGGAATCAGCCGAGCTAGTCCATCCCACATTGATACCAGACAACGTTGTTGTGCAACTACTTGGCGGCGAAAGTAATAAGGGGACAGTTGAAAAGATTGGTACTGGTATCAATTCGACAGAAACGGTACTCGAAGGAGAGGAAACGACCGCAGAGGTGACGATATTTATAATTCCTATATATTTATAGTTCTACTAAGAAAAAAAAACCCACGTGTTATTTAACAATCTTCACATCGACCCCGACTCTGTGAATTCCTCGGAAGCAGCCCACAAGCTTAGGTAACCATAAATGAAACACGCATTTCAGAGTGCAAACTTTACGACGACACCCGCTGTGACAACCGAGCAACAACGAAATTCCAGCCGATCAAAAGAATCATCAGAGTCAAGTTCAGAGTCCGAGGAAACGAGAAGACGTCATCACAAACATCCCAGATCTAGGCGAAACCGAAACCGCAGCAGTAGGAGAGACGATAGTCATTCACGGGTGAGTACCCACTGTGGATAATTTTTCTGTCAAATAATGCATAAGTTATCTATTGAAAGCAGTAAAGATATTCAACAAGTTTAGAACCAACCGCAATATTTTAGAATACCTTCTATACAGATCATCAATTTGTGCATTGTTTCAGTCCTATTCGGAATCTCGAAGTACTAGTTCCGATGAGGAATCAACAATGGTTGGAGATATAGAAATGGTGGACAGCAGAGAGGCACGACGTGGAAATGTAAGTAAAAGAGTTCTGAAAAGGGTAAACTGCAATTCAATGAAACTTTTTGATAGAGTTAATGACACAGAGGCGAAGACGGAGCATTTTAACCAGCTTTCTGTTCAATTTTCTAAGATCTATGAAAATAAGATCCGTTTAGAATAAGATCGTCAGTTATCCGATACAAGTGCAGCCGCGGAAGAAGCAGATGCCGGAGGAGACAGGTACAACATCGGAAGTAAATGAGAATGAGACACAGCAAGTAAACGAATCCTCAACGGTCCCTGTGGCCAAGCCTGTGCCGACAAGTTCGACAAGCACGACCACCACTACCACGTCCACGACGGTGAGGAACACATGGGATTTATGTAATACAAGTCAAATGTTCAAGAATATGAATAGAGTTCACGTATCTCTTATGTGGTAGAGCTGAAAGTTTGGTACTTGGTATGCAGGGTTCATCGGAAGAGTTTTTCTGTAGTAAAAAAACCGGAAGTTATTACCCATAGCTGTCTCACATCGTGTTGTTTTTAGGGTTCCTATAATCATTTTCAAGCTCTTCTAAAATTATGCAATTTTTTCAATATTTCCTACGGATTGTCAATATTGAGCGTTGCAGACTATAGTTGAGACGACGACGCGCAAACACAGACATCGTCACCACGGGAAAAGAAGAAGACATCATCACAGAAGAAGATATTCGGATAGTTTTGATTCAGATGAAGATAGCTATGAGGTAGGGGAACCTTTTTATTCCGAAAAATATGGTGCTTTGTTACATTGTAAATTGTCGTAAGGTGCACAAAACATTTGATTTATATCTTTGAAAACAATACGATTGTGTTTTACATTGCCATCTTCAGCACCTGATCAAAATTGTAATCGAATTAGTAAACTTCAGCGGCCAACGACGTCACGAGTAAAGGAGGAAATTAAGACGATAATGACAACCACACCAATTTCGTCCACAGTAATTGATGAGCGTGAACATCTGATGCAGCCGGCAATGGTAAGGGTTTTGTCTTATTTCTTCATCTTCATTGCTTAACCGTTGTGGCCGTCTTTTGTCTTCTTTCCTCGCCTAACGTTTTGCGTTTTCCCCGAGTCACCCGAGTGGCTTTGATCTCGTGATGTGTAGAGTGGTAGACAGAGCCTCTAACCACTAGACCACCTGGCCGCGTCCGTCTCCATGTTCTATTTTGAATAAACCCACCTAGTTGGGGAACTTTAGGGGAAACGTAAATAGGAAACATAAATGAAGTGCCAATATAGGTTATCTCTCACATGGCTTAGCAGGTATCCTTTTCATCACAAACGTAATTCAGATTGATGGCGAATCAGATTCCGCGACGGTCTTCGTTTCTACCGCAAGCAAGTCCGAATTTGCTCCGAATACTGAAGTTGATCAGGCGTCCGTGGTCAAAGTTGAGGAATCCGTAGAGGTTCGAGATTTTGAAGACAGGAAATATTTTCACTAACCCACCAACTTACCTTACGGCGTCAAACAACTTCGTATAAAGAAAACATTTTCAATTCCACACCAATATATATCTAGCTGACCACTACTGCGTCAACACAAAGTGCGCCAACGCTTGTCGACGCAGACGCTGGACGAGAAAGAGTTGATTCGAGTAAAGAAGAGCCAGAAGAGTTGAACAACAAGAAATCACCCGAGGAAATGAAAGTCGACGCGGAAGCGGAAGAAAAAAGAATGCACGACAATGAGGTGGCAAGACAGGTAGAGGAAGGCAGCTCACTGTTCCACCTTTGTTTGTTTCTTTATTTGAACTAAGGTAATTTGGAATGTGTATCACATTGCGAATCTCGTAAAATCGCACTGCAACCTTTGCTGTACCATTATAATTATAAAGGAAGAGGGGTGTCCAAGTACCAGAATTCAAATTAGATTTACAGATTGCCGAAATAATACGAAAACGACGTCTTCGCGAGAAAGTACACCAAAATTCCGTTGAAAGAGAGGTTTTGGTGCGTGGGGGAAGTGAACCAGAAACCGATGATTTGAGTGAAGAGAAGGTAAGGAAATTGAATTTACAATTTATTCAGACTGAATTCAGAATGAAATTTTGTTTTCAGAATGAAATGAAACATGAGTTCAAATATATAACGTGTATCAAAGGTCTTGTTGGGTAAGAAATAAACCCGAAGTACATCTGCTGATCATCCATATGTCCCGCAACATTACGGAAACCCCAAACAAAGCTCTCAAAGTGAAGCAAAATTCAGTAAAATCTCCCGCAATGTTTGGGGATATAAATGTACACAGTGAAGTGTTTTATTCAATAAGCAAAGGAAAAATATTCAGTTTAGTTTCAAATATTTAGGCGTTTCCCAGAGAAACACCTGAAGAAGCGACAACGAATTCACCAAACGAAGAGGAGAAAACTTACTTGGTCAGAAGAACGGTCAAGGAAGTGATTCCGCTCCCTGTGGCGCGCCAAGTACCGGAGGTGAAACCTTCGTTCTACTCCTCTCTCTCTTTCAGTATCTCTCTTTCTATTTACCTCTCTCTCCTCTTACCTCTCTCTCCCCCTCTACGAATGAAACTGTCTTTCCCATGAATCTTGGTCCAAAGTTAACACTTGATTCAAATTCAGGCCCGTCTTCCATCTCTGGTCGAGCGGTTCGAATCGCAACTTCCGATCACTTCTGATTCGGCCGGAGGATTCATTCTCCAGGTAATTTTGGTTCCACAAGTTATACAATGATAAGTGTTCTTTCATATAAACACCCACAAAGACTGTGCAACGTGAAACTTTGATGATGCGCAGCGAAAAAGCAAGTGCGCGCAGCCCGCCTCGTCCTCACCAAACTCTTACGCTTAACTGATTATTTGGCATGTTTCACATAAAAAATCCGCGAATTTCTGGCAAATCTAGTGCGAAGTCGCCGCACAACCTTTTTTATCTGCTATTTCATACCCCCCACAGCTTCTGAGTTTCACCACTGCAAAATAATGCGTCTGCAATGAAAATTGCCTATTGCAATGTTCACGCACGATTACTATTAGTGTAAAAGTTGTGCTCTATTCAGGATGTGCTTCTTTCGCATAGAAACCTTCCAAATGCCGATCCAATCTTTATTCAGAATATCAAAACGAATCCTGAATCAGAACAGTTCCAGTTTGTCAATGATCAGTTTGCCACTGTGTGTTTTTCGCATTATTTTAATTTTTCTGAATCCCTTCTAAATGACTACAAATACATAAACATAAAAGCATTCGTGTCATAGTTTATTCTTTGTCAATGATATTGAATTCAGCCGATTGCTTGTAACATATTTCCCAAACCCACTACTTATTTTACCGTGGCGTGGTCCTCATCAATATTATTTCAGTCACTAATGGGTGTACCCCAAATAAATATCCCGCAACTGATTGATACCAATTCACGCACACCAATCTCAATACGACCACCAGTGGTGAGTTGAAAACAAGCAGTTGTATATGGCTTCATGATGGTGTAAGCGTGTAAGGGCTAGCTGTCCAAGCAAAGCTCACTGGTTTGATTCCCACCAGGGGACATAATTAGCTACTTATGGTCCCCAAACACACGGAATGCCCACTGCCTTGTTTTGTAAGGCCCCCACGACCCCACGCCGGCGGATTCAGTAGCTATTCAATATTTTACACATACGCATATCGGATTACTTTCAGGCTCGCGTCCCAAGTCTAAACACTCACAGACAGCGCCGAAGGAAACCTGCTAGCACAGAGCGAGTTCCTACTTCTTGAGATTCATAATCATCACGCACACAGTGCCCATGCCTACTGTTTCATGAAATGTATAATTTCATTTACAGCGAAATCGTTTTGAAACATATCGAGTACACCAGCTCTTATGCAGCAAATGAACATAAATTAAAACCAAAAATCGAGCTAAATTCAAGTAAATTAGCACAAATACATAAGAATTTAGTTGTCCGCGATGTGTTTCAAAAACCGGCTTTAGCCCAAACAAATGTGCATGACCCACTATACATAATATCCAAAATATCTTTTCAATCAAATGCTTGTGTTTTGACAGGGTCGCTCAATTTCTTTTGTATTATATTTTAAGCCTTGTCTTATTACCGCCTTCTTACATACTACGTACATTCCATGACTGATCTATAAGATCAATTTTCTTTTACTTGTGAAATTACCAAAAATGCACATAATTAAACTTCTTTGCAACCCGCTCTACTCTGCGGCTACCTTATTTGCAATCTTTTACTTCGCAATATTTTTTATAGATAATTACATGATTAACTGTTTGCAAATATATACTGTGAGTAATAATTATTTGGATATTAACTTTAATTTATTTGTATGTGCACATACCAATGCTTGCCAATTGGTCGCATTACTTGGTAAGTATTGAAATTACAGTGTTTAGTTAACAAAATAGCACAATGCTAGTTTTAGCTTTTAGCTATTTTCCGATGATGATATTTCCTGAATAAAGTCGTTGTGGATTATCATGAGTTCATGAGCTGATTTTCCTTGTTTGGTCTGAATTTAACCCTTCCGTCTTACTCGGTCTGCTAAATATGTATGAATGTTCTAGGATATCAATATTTTTCGTAATTGAACATGAAGTAAGTGTTTGCAGTGACGTAAGATGTGACGTTGTTTTACGATTAAAAATTGTTTTTAAACATTTATTATGGACAGTAGATCATGATCATCAAATCAAGCAAGCAAATCATGATATGTTTATTATATTTATTATTGCGTCCAAGGCATTGTGTATATACAAACAAATAGTTTAATTTATAGCGCCAACGCCTTTCGCACTAATAAATGGTTTCATAATACAGCAAAAGTCCGGTTAACAGATAACCAGCGAAGTAAATTGTTCATGTAATTTATTAGTAAATGCATACCGATATAATTAAAAGCTCATTGGAAAAATTCAAATCATTGAGCAAGTATGCAAAAGTTGGAAACAAAAGGTAGGACCATTTTTGAAATATAATCAATATACAAATTGTGAAAAAGAAACGTGGAAGTCAAGATATACTGTGAAATAGGTTATTCAAATCGTCTGTTTTGTAGAACGGTTGGCTCCCGTCTTTTTGGTGGACCGTAGATCATCTGGAAGAAGGAAATAGTTTTACTCAAAGGTTACATCTCCTGTAGTCATAATCAAAGGATACAGACCAGGAAAGAAGTATTTTCACCCTTGAATAAAGGTGCACGCTCTTGAACCGTAAAATAATTTAAATTTTTAAACTTTCTTAGTATTTACTTGTGGGTCTGCTTGTAAACCCATAATGTTGATGATTGATAAGGAATAATTAAATTTTATACTAACAATGCGTATACGTAATTATAGTGGAATACCTTAGCGATAGAAGGAAGATATGCTAAAAACATGCTGGCAATGTATTTGTGCATTTACTAGTATCCAAATGATAACTGGTAAAAATTAAACGTAAATAAAACCCACCACATCCTGATCGTCCGTACGTTGTAATTTGTAAGCGGTCGCACTGTAGGCGGGACGAAAGTTAACATTTCGCTGCCCGATATACTCCCGTTGTACTGTATCGGGTTTTCTGAAGAATTTGTAAACATTTTCTTTTCATTTGAGCCAACAATTTACTAAATTTAAATTTTACATAAACTCTACTTGAGAACAGAGCCATCGGCTAGATCACTAAAACAATTCACCTCACAAGAGTTGTTTAGAACAATAAAGCGGTAGGCTTTGAAGCTTGCCATTCTGCGCAGGAAGTCTATATCCGGTGCTGAGCGTAAGTCTCACAAAACACGTGAAACACCGCTTTAAGTAAAACCTACTCAATGTTCTGCGAGGTCTTCCTCTCCTTATAGTCATAATCTTCCCTTGAAAGGTGATCGATTGAGGCGGTCTTCGATAAATTTGTGTCCCCAAATCCGACGCCCATCTGAATATTTGTGTGATAATTTCTTGGAACTTGATTGACAGTGACCAGAGGCCATATTCAACACTCCGATTCCCTCGGGGAAATATTCCCTGGGGACAGAAAATATCATTCCAATGTGAGGGACGCAGAGAAACAGACGGGGAGTTCCCCATGGGAAATTGAGGGCTGAATATGGCATCAGAACCAGATGTAATTAATTTACTGCAAAGTTCGATCGGACATCGTTTGTCAGGGTAATTGATAATTAAGATCATACATAAACTGTCATTTTTCGTAAAAGAAATAAGATCCCCACCTGATGCAGATGATCATAACTGACGGCGCTTCTCAGTACATTTGGTTGTATTTGCTGTACTCCACGCTGTCCATGACGAGAAAGTTCCATTGATTCCTGAACAGGGAATTTTCTAAGAGATGTTCCTCTTAACCTACTCTAATATTGACTATCAAAATGATAAAATAGATTATGAGATTCTCATTAAAACGGGTCGCTTTGCATATACATAGGTGTGTTAACAATAAGTGGCAACAAACGCAGGTAACTACACAGTGAATGGGGTGTAACTCGGAATTGCCCTCGTTATTTCACGCTAGACCTTTTTACTATACTTGGAAGACGTATGAAAACCACCGTATCTTACTTCGAGACTTGGTAGTCCAAGTTCACTTCTGCTCCTCCTCAACTCATCTTCACGTTCTCTCAGCTGACGGATCTCGGCCGCAATCAAAGATTCTCCAGTCTTACCATCAGTGTCCTGAGGAAAGGCATATGAATTACCGTACACACGACATCTTTCGACAACGTTCTCGTAAATCTACATGTGTTTTCTGTCCCTATATAATGATCAACAGGAAGAATGCGCTTCAAATTGTAAAAAAAAAGTAAATGTCATATTAGGAGGCAGTTATAATGAATGACACTTCACAAAACCAGTGGAACTAGATGTATGTGTTCAAATAAAACAATAATTTGAATTCCGACTGACCTGTACGCTCGGCCGTCTGTTCTCAGGAATTCTCTGCTGTTGAATATTTTGCTCAAATTTCTGTTTTATAAAACGTGGGGCATTTGTCTGCACAATATTCATATTCTTCAAGTAGCGGCCCTGATTCCGTTGATTCGGTGAATACGACTAAACAAGGGTTCACTTATCAAAATAATGGTACCTATCCTTGAACAAACTTTTTGCATAGCCACTGTATACCCTATATTAAAGGCTCAGGCCCTCGTATAAAAAGTTTCCCCCAATTTTTCTGTGAAAACTCCCAGATTACTAAAACGTGGCTGCGAAAACCGCTTTGCACACAATGCAAAATCGGGGAAGATATTTGCAAACGAAGCAGCCGCAAACCAGGCCATACAAAATTTTAAGAAGAATAAAACGTGGTCCCAGTCTAGTTGATGCTCAAAACCCACATGTGGAGTGTATGAAAATGCCTCTTCGTCGGTACTTTTCAGTTCAACTTTCCTCCACGGAATATCGTCCATTATACACCGAATTTGATCGGGAATTAATATACCGAGACCTGGAATTATTTTATTACTACCATGAACTATGTTCCCAGGAGGAGGTGTATATGTGTGTATGGCCTTTTCTCTCACTGAAATAAAAATGTTCCCAACATAATAATAGATACTAAAAATAACGATCATATATAATAATATCATATATTGCAATTGAATTCTCACCTAACAATAAGAGTATAACCCCAAAATATGTTAGAGCTATCGCGCTAACGAAGGGTAACACAATTCAAAAATGTACACGAGAGACCTTGCACAGCACTGATTGTGAGTTAACTGTATAATTAGTCACCTGCAATCATCTCGCTGTTTTGTCGCAAATACAGTAACAGAAGTTGCTCGTCCACGCTCAAGTTAATTCCCATCGGGGAAGCCGCGTAGTTTCCGTGTGAAATAAGCGCTGGTTGGGCGTGCGTGGGCGGGTGATACGGTTGTGGAGTACTGTGATTTGGCGGGAACCTAAACAAACAAATTAAAATTTCTAAAATAAATCGTTTACGCTTCAAGAGTGTGCACCTTTATTCAAGGGTGGTACAATACAGTTTCAAAGTGAGTTTATGACTTGTTACGCAGAGGTCCTGAGAATTAGGCGATGAGTTCCAGATGACAAATTGCTCGGCGTCTTCGCGGTAGGGCCAGGAGGGATCGCCCATGATCATGATTCCCTCGCCGGGTGGTGGTAAAATAAAAGTTTCCAAGTCGCCTCCATTGTTTTGCTCATTAAGTTATGTTTGGTATAGAAGTGGTTAAAAGGTTAAAGATTAAAGAAAATTATGAAGAAACAAAAAAAAAACCGACGATTGTTCTCTAAAATGTGCACTCCTTGGTTGCGGTTCTGGAAAACGGGTTGGTTGGTTTGTTGGTGGCGGATTACTGTGGTGTGCCACTCCATTTGTCTGTCTACTGTCTCCGACTACGGTACCCCCATTCACAGAGGGGGCGGGCTGATGGAGGGCCGTCGTCGAACCATGAAGAGATGGAGTGATAGAGCCATTCTGAAATAGAGAGTCTATAATTAAACTTAATTTATACAAATAATCCATTCACATTGTATTTTCAATTTTCTCTCTTTGGAATTCTCCTTAAATTCTCCCTTTGGCAGTTTAGCGACATGCAAAAAAATCAATATGCTACGCAGTGTGTTGTGTATATGCAACTTTTTTAAGCACTACCATAGTGTGCGATTGTGAGGCACTGGTAAATTTCCAAACTTTGGAAATTTACTCGTGATAGAGCAAAAACTAGCATGATTCTGAATTTCTGAATAAAGGATGTTGGTTAACCCAGTGAGTGCTATCCAATTCCAATTATTAAAAGCAAATACCGGTCTTCCATTAGGTATCCGCTTATCGACACCCATCCCAATGGGAACGGGAGTTTGGAAACGGCTACTCGGAGTTGTGGAAGGAGCACGACCGGAAATTATTTTATTTTAATAATTCTAGAATTTCACTAAAAGACAATACTATGAAACATCCTTTTTCGCGTAAAAAATAATACATCTCGCTTCAAATATTCACTTCTTTGGTTTTTTTAGTGCTGATCGTTACGACCATGACAGGATCATAACTCACAACAATATACTGATAGAATCATGAGTAACATACTATTGACAATTGATCCAGTCTCAAATCGTTCCCTCACTTGTCCAATATTGGCAATTGATTCTCTGCTAATTGCTTCTCGAATCTTCTGACGATCATACCATGGCGTGTAGTCGACCTGTAGATTTATGGTATCATATAAAGGCAACCACAATACAAAGAAAGAGACCCGGAATTTCAATAAGATAACACTAGCACATCAATACATAAAAAGGCAGCGAAATAATACAGCAATAATATACTGATCTTCTGAAACTCAAATTCCTCAAAATATGCTAAACCTGCATTACGTGTAATAGAACGCCCCCAGGAGTCAGGAGCCAATCAATAACAATAACGTAGCTTAGATTAGACGGTACCCTTTGTCATTTTAAAATACCTACCTGCATCGTCAGCGATTCCAAACTTTTCCCTTTCGATAACCGTTTTGGGGGAACTGATTCTTGAATCATTTGCTAAATTACATATAAGTAAAATAATACTAACAACACAAATAAATAACTTTTCTTATAAATTACCACAAAATTATTCGAATATCAAAGACAACTCAAGAGTAGTGTAAGAATGGACATCTTTAGAAATCCTATGCAATGTAAGGCATCAGCCCGTCACGTTACTCGAAAGTATTCGAGTAATTCGATACTATGATATCAAAAACCACACAATAGTGTGGATGTGTGAAACCATAATGGGTGCAATATGAACTGATGATATCACGTGATTGCTCACTCGTCAGAAAAAATGGATTGCTCAGGCCCCTCAAGAAAAATTGATTTGAATAAAAGAATATTATGCAGTCGAGTCGAACCATGAGGGTAATGAACCATGACAACCCGAATACTTTTCTATTAAAGCGAAATACTGGCCGGTTTTTGAAACACATCGAGCACGCCTGCATTCCATGCATAGTATGTAAATGAACATAAATTAGACTAAAAATCGAGCTAAATTCGAGAAAATTAGCATAAATACGTAAAAAGTCAGTTGTCCACGATGCGTTTTAAAAACCGGCCGGTATTTCGCTTTAAATACTTCAGTGAAAATATGAAAGGAGTCAGAAAGGAATAACGACTATTTCTTACGCCAACTCATTTGCAAAAAAAAGACAAGGAAAGAAATCGGTTAATTCTAACCCTTGTCTGATTTGCCTCCATTTCAGTCATTTCCATTTTCTGGAGTCTTTGTTCTGGAATTCGACTGTCCATCGGGATATCGACCTAGAAAAGTAGCAAGGAATATTACGTAACTGGCAGTTACTTACATCATCGTTAGTCAGTATGTATATGTATATCTGGACAATTAATTAATTAATTAGTTAATCATTAATTAAAATCGTTTCAATAAAAATGCAAACCTTATTCGAAGCAACCAAAGACGCCGATAGTGCATCAATTGACCTCCATTTGGGAAATCCGTAGGTCTTTGGACGCTGACGTTTCTGTTCTTCTAGCTAAATTAAATTATTATTTAGAAAGAACAAAAGCACAATCGTCGCACAGAAAAGAAGGTCCGGCTGTGGATCCGGTCTCGCTGTAGGGTGCGCGGGCGGCGGGCTATGCTTACGAAAGAGGTATAATTCCAGTTGGCGCACCTACGGCGCACCTGTCGCCCGCTAACCAGAAGGTGCTCCGCGGGTACGCAAACTGATTTGGCGATTTGGCGCATCCCGGCGCGTCCCGCAAACCGGGAGGTCTGTGACGAATCGCCTTACCGAGTTTCATAAGTGTTGTTGTGTTTTCGCGTTTGGACGGAAAATGAAATCTTCGCTAATAACACTATCTTTTGATCATTTCAGAACTACCGTAACCAACCTTCATCTCCTCCTCTTTCTTGCAGTTTTGTTCCCAGTAGCATTTGATTCCATTCGCTTTAGCATCATTGACACGACCCGCCAGTTTGGTGCCTGCCCAAGCACACTCGGTGCTTGCTGCAAAGAAAAGATACTTATAGAAATTGGAATCGTGACGCGAAAATTTTTCAAAAAATACTCTTGACATCCTTACCGTGATAATTATAGAGGGAATTGCAAAGAACAAAACAGAAAGTTTCGATTTGTAAACACTGAATAATACCGGTCTATTATTACATAAATAATATAATCTAAAACTTAAAATTTAAAGCAAACCACCAGCCGGTTTTTGAAACGCATTGCGTACACCTGCGTTCTTATGCAGCATATGCAAATGAGTAAAAATTAGAATAAAACCAGACCCCAATTAGACCCCACGTTGCATAAATGCATAGGAATGCAAGTACTTGAGATGCGTTTCAAAAACCGTCCGGTATTTCGCTTTGTCAGGTTCAGTATAAATGCTCTATTGACGAAGGCGAATCTAAAGTAGCCGTGTAATTGTTGAATGTGTAAATTATAAATATAATATGGATTATTTTGCTAGCAGTCCTGTAGTAACATAAAGAGCCATGTTACTGTCGTGAATTGCACCATTTTTTTCGCTATTTATCAAATATTAAATAGAGTTAATAAGCGAAAATAAGTTAAATAAATTGGCAAGAATTGCTGGCAACTGATAATCCGCGTAGTTTTTGCAAGTGGGCGAGCGACAAGCTCTACATACTTCTTGTCTAAAACAAATAAGACGAGGTTTCTGAGGCTGAGGGCAGCCTATTGACAACGCAAATACACGTACAGAAATGAACATTGCATGAACAGTCTACGAGATTAAAGAACTTTTGGACCTTATTAAAGTATAGGGCCCAAGCCCATGGGATCACGTATTTACGTACGCAGGGCCTAAGGAGTCAACACCTAAATGTCTTTTGAAGAAAACCTAGGAGAAATACAACCAGACTTCCGATACAGTAGTGAAACTTGGACCACATAAAAACGCCATGAAACTTTTTTCATGTGAGAACTGACAAATCAAAACGTGCTGCAATCTACAAAACTGTGTAGCGTTTATTATTATTATCAGGCTATTTGGTGATTTCTACTAATATTCCCTTACGGAATCTGACTCTAACACAGGCTGTATGTAGTACGCATGGCATGGATTATAAGATTTGATTTGGGAAGCTAATTGCAGGGAGATTCATCTAACATGTAGCTCAGTAATTAATCAACAACTCTAACCATAAGCAAGTTTTTAAACCATATTTTTCTTATATTAGGAAGGAACTACGCGTGAAACTACAGAAAAAGTCAGAATGCTTCCAAAAACGAAACAACAGGGTTTCTGTCTTCACAAAACGGCCTAAAATGTATCGTAGACAGTTCCAAAAGCGTTCAGCTCTTCGGGAACGGAAATCTGTGGATCACTCTTCCGAAGGTGTCAAAATATGGTTCTAATTTCGACAGGACGACAAATACTGAGGGGAACGGAGGGAGGAAAGTGTACCTAAACTGCGCCAGCAAATAACATAAAGTGCGCCAACAGAACACTCATCAGCCAGTGAGCAAATCGCGTGTTATTTAGGGGATCGTGGATTTGTATATGATTGCTGCGTTGTGCCGATTAGTTCAGATGAGACGGTTGCCGTCTTTTTTATTTACTACATTCAGAGCCAATAAACAAAATTTACAAAAAAATATAAGAATTTGGTAACGAGGACAGAGAGCTAATTAATTTTTGTAAGTCACTTGAAAGCATATTTCAAGTTTTCGCCATAGTTTGCCTGTTTGTTCGAGTGATCGGTGGAGTTGATCAGAGAAAAGTTTGATATTGAAAGTACATAATAATGTGTTCCATTTATTTATCTAATGAGTGAATTCAATCAAATTCTTGAAGAACGACCAATTCCTAGATCACGGATCTCATCTGATATGCAAATTAGTGCCATCGAACCAATCGGTATGCAAATCTCGCGATCCTCATAAAAGATTGGAACATTCGTCTTACAAAAGGAACGAACGAAGAAGGATATGAAAGAGTTGCAGGTTGTAAAATAAAATAAAATTTGGTTACGTTGATATTACGCATTGTTTTCGGACGATATTTGACAAAGACAATAACAATAGAAGTATGAATCTCAGTTTCTAGAAGAATGTGGTCATGGTGACGGAAAATGAGCGAAAGATAATCACCTTTTCATAAAAATAAAATATAATACTCACCAACCATTTTAGTAACTGGAAAGGAATGTAGCTGGTAAAACAGTGATAGTTGGAATATAAGCCCAAACTATTATTCTGGGAAAATGCCCAGAAATATAAATTAGGTAGTAGTAATTGATGATACTTTAGCAATGCTTCTGAAGTTAGCAAAAGCAAAAGTCTCAAGGAATAAAATATTCGACTTGAATAATCAGTTTCCAGTCATTCTAGTCATTCTAGTGTGAAGTTGTGTAGATCCAGTTACTGAAGATATCTTGAATGAAATGGCATCGATATTTGTCGACCTACTCAAAACCTCAACGTAAACACTGCAGGTTTTTGGCGGATATGACCAGCTTCATCGTTTTGTGGAGATAAAGAAAAGGGGACGCGAGAACCAAGTAATGCTAGCAGAGATAGGAAATAAGTAATGTGTAAATTAGAGAAACAATAATAGAAAGAGAGAGAGAGAGAGAGAGAGAGAGAGAGAAATAATTATGATTCTGGATACTATACTATCCAAAAAAAACTTATTTGCATCAAACAACTTGTGAGGTAGCATAAGTTCATCAGGAAAGAAATACTCACATGCCTCCTTCGGTTCCACGTGACCATTCGGATTCCGGGCACTTTGTCGCACTTCCCATGCAACTCTTCTGAAATACGTTAGAACAGATTTGTGTGATTACTGTGACAGAGAAAGATCAAAGACAGCTGTTTACATTAATGTTAGGTATATCACTTATCTTCCATTACCCGATAAACATCGCAAATACAACTTATACTTATACATGCGACGACGGTGGGACACCTGGGGTTATTTCCAGTCTTTTTTATGGGGCTACGGTAGATCGTCTGTGGTCTGACGGGGAGATAACTTGAGTAAGTTTCAAGTGTTACGGTACGCGTCTTTCACAAACAGGATTCTATGTTTTAGATGGCAACGACTCTAATTCTTATATCCTTATATGTTACCTGAGTTCGTCTGCTTCTTCGGGGCCAATATTCTCTACAGAGAGAGAACGTTGTCGATCGAGAGATTCAGATCTAAAAAATGGGATTTTGATAGTTCGAATGGTGATCGCACGTGTATATTCTACGATGAAAATATGGGAATCGGCGAGCACATATGTCCCCGTGTAACTCCCGCTCATCTACAGTTTCTAAACGATTTGATATTGGATAGAACTAGAGATGTTTACCTATTCCATCAGTCTCAATTAAAGAGAAATACCGGCCGGTTTTTTAAACACATCGAGTACACCAGCATGCTTATGCATCTTATGCAAATAAACATAAATTAGAATAAAAATCGAGCTAAATTCGAGCAAATTTGCATAAATACGTAAGAATTCAGCTGTCCGTGATGCGTTTCAAAAACCTACCAGTATTTCGCTTTAATATCTAAACATAAAATATAATATCTAAACATAAAACACAAAAATGGACCAACCGATTCCATGTTGTTTCTTGAAAATCCCTTCCTGATTGATTTCTTAGATTTGTACCGGAATTCATAAATTCCGAAGGCGCGTGTTGAGGTATTGTACTCAATGAGACCATCAATTTTGGACCGGGAAACTGGAAAGAAATTATACTTTTTTTGGTTTACATATAGAGGAAAGGCACGAAAACTCAATTTCGACTTTCCTCAATTTCGAATTTCCTTTTTTTCTATTTTATAAGCGAACACACACGTGCACATTGATTGAGCATACAGTACCAATTATAGCAGGATCAAAAAAGTAGTAAAGTAAAATAAGGATAATCCATATAGTAGTAATCCAACCAACACATTAAAGTAAAAGAAGAATTTGATATAAAGTCTCAAAATGTGGTGTGATTTCGGGAGATTTTCCTCAAAATGTGCTCACTGTTTGTGAACAATTATCAATGGAGCGGAACTAATCAATTCGCACGAAATAGAAGGAAAGAAACTCACTATCAGACTATTAGATTTCTGAATAGAAACTACGAATAATTAATATAATTATATTGTTGAATTAATGACGTTTCCTCATAGCCTATGACATTTGCCAAGCCCGTTAGTAAAAATAAGTAAAATAAGGTGGATAGTTGGAATGAACTAGGTAGATATCATAGGCAATGACCATAAGATAGAAAGACATTGTATAAAGTTTATACCTTTCCATTCTTCAGAATTCCTTGTCTCGGATTCTGGCCAACTTCGACATTTGATACATTCTGACGGCCTTCTTCAACGTGGGAAGAATAGCTGAATGGGAATGAATTATATAACCTTCCGACGAAGTTAATCCGACAGTCGGAGTTAACTTTGTGAATGTTGTGGCTTTATCAGAGCACTTAAGTCGTTAAGTGGTTAAATCACATGAATTCAGTCGTAAGACTGGAGAATGCGTTAAAACTTTTATTATTACAATTACCGATGACCCACGTTTTCACAGCACTGTATACAATTTCCTCACTACGGTGTCTCAGTTGTTCATTTGATTCGTTCGAAGGAGTATCGAAGAAAACTTGGCGACGATTCAGTAGAGGGCTTCCTGAAATTGGAGGAAAATGCAAAAAAAGCCAAACTCGATGTTTCAGGCACTGAATGTATCTGCGCAGTCCTCTAAGTCCTGTACTAATACAGTACCTTTGAGCTTTGACATAAGTTCAGAGTGAAATACATGCCCATGTACCCTATTGGTGTTCATGCAGATTACGACAATGTGCGCCAAATTGTTGCCGCGTGCAACCCCCAAGATTAGTGCGCTGGCTCCCATGCTACCGCACCTCTATGCTGATCGACCGGTGCTCGTCGGCGCAGCGACGGGCTGGCTTTGCGTTGGCGCAGATCATTCTCATCACC
Source organism: Pelodera strongyloides (assembly GCA_036852015.1). Taxonomy (NCBI): domain Eukaryota; kingdom Metazoa; phylum Nematoda; class Chromadorea; order Rhabditida; family Rhabditidae; genus Pelodera; species Pelodera strongyloides. The sequence goes on along the minus strand of JAANDG010000057.1, from coordinate 312,048 downwards.
GTCCATCCATGCACGTTACGAATTCTGAAAAGAAATTCTACAAAGAGAATCCGAGTGAGCTGATGAGAAAAACGGTTAGAGAAAATGTGTACATTAGCAACCATCGTATATGTATGTACTATATCCCAAGTGCAAACCACAAAAATACATGAAAAAAATAGTTGAGTGATTTTGTAAAGCACTCTTATATGTTTGTAATGTACATTATGTAATATACATATATTTATATTTATTTATTATTAAAATATATTTACTACCTTTGTTCGATGCCCCAGCATTTCCGCTTACCTTTACACATGTACCTTATGTCCCTTATTACCGTTTTTCTGTCTTCACTGTATTTATTGTCTTAATTATGTATGTTTGTGCGCACCTTTGTGGTGTAATAAATTATTATAATTATTATATATTTTTTGTCCTTTATGCTGAAAATCATTTTGCAATGTAATAGGTAATATCATTGTGCTTTATTATGTCATTGTTAAAAGTCCCTTTTGTATCTTTGTGGTCAAGAAACTTTCGAAATAACGGAAAGATTACAATTGAAGAAAGACTAATCTAGTCTTACTTTTGTCTCTAACCACTTCACTTCACATTCCAGATCAAAAACACTCAAGAACGTTCAGACAGACTAAGGCCCATCTCTAGGTCTCGCAGGTTTAAACACTCCCTCATTAGTGTCTTTCTCTAAATCTCGCAGGTTCTCGTGCTCTCTCACACATCTCGAACACTGAGAACACAAACACTTGCAAACAGAAATCCGAAATGCAAACTAGAAGGTGCAAAACGGAAAATAGTAGACGGGATAGGATTAAACGCCTAGCCGCTTCAACCAAACAATTCCCTAGTTAACATTTGTCTTTGTGGAAAAAAAAGTGAAAACGTTTAGGCAGACAAGCATGATACTGACAATGAGAAGGAGAATATTTCAGTTTGCTCGTTATTGTTCATAAAAAATTTCAATCGTAAATTCGTTGAAGAGTAGCAAAAAAATGGTTCAAAGAACAGAAATGAGGTGTCCAAATAACAAAAGCGTCATCAAGGAAGAAAACGAGGAAATGTTTTGAGGAATCTGAAGTAGATCAGAGGCCATATTCATCACTCCCATTCCCTCGGGGAAATATTCCCTGGAGAGAGAAAATAGCATTCTAATGTGAGACACGCAGAGAAAAAGACGGGGAATTCGACATGGGGAATTGAGTGATGAATATGGCCTCAGTACTTCCGATCATCAATCGCACTATCAATTATCAACAACACCAACATAAAGGATACGGAGGAACCCATTTGGCCATGGTTCCATGGTTTTTTCGTGTGCCAACCCATGACCACTTGGTGACCTTGTCCGTCGTCAGTTGATCATGACATGGTCACGGCATGTTTTTTTCGGTGAAAACCACTTGGTGACCGCTACTGACATTTTTTTCTGTTGTCTGGGCAATTACGTCATTTTCAAAGACTATGAAAATTGTGAATACCACGTGTAACTCGTCAAAGTATACACGAAAATCAAGATCAATGGACTACTTCTTGCAGCTATGTTTGACCATGAGAAAAATATTTGAATTTAAAAGGGTTCCCATCAGTAGTGCGGCACGAGTGATACTTCTGTAATACCCGCATAGTTTTTCAAAAAAGCACCATTTTTTGGAAAGTGGTGTTCAAAATTAATATAGCAAAAATCATGCAAAAATAAGCGGATTTCCCAAAGTATTCTGGAATACGCAGGACACAGGACTGCACAGGGCAAGGAAAACGAACGCAGATAATCTATGCAAAATTCTTTGAATATAAGTGTCTAATATGAAAGTTGAAGGTTCAAAATTTGTCTTTACCGATACCGCAATTGCAACTGTAGACGATGTACGAAACGCACAGGAACAGGAGTGAACTACCACAAACTGACAAACAACCCGACGCACGCCGTCACCTAACGATGAGCAGTGATCGAAATTATTTGTCGAGTCCAATTACACTTTATTTTCAGGAATTGAATATCCAACTTTCAGGGCGCACTCAACAAGTTACTCATACAATCAAAGTTCATCTAGCACACCTATGTTTTTAAAGTAGAAAAGTAGAAAAGCAGGCGGCAAAATCAGAGAGCGAAAACGCGGCGAATTAGTGTGTTCGGAGTGATGCAAATTGTGTAGTGAATTGTTTGTTCAACAGCTTTTTCTCTGTTCCGGCAAGACGGATTTCCAAAAGACTCGAAGAAAAACCTCCCAAGAAAGACCGCTGTGGTGTTCACAGGAAAATGAGGTGAATTTACATGGACACATGTTATTTTACAGTAAACTATTCATTTAAATTGAGAGTAGTTCTCCAGGGGGCGGGCACTGGACGTCGTGTTCATGAATCTGGTTCGGAAAAAAAACGGTTATCATCTGCTGGAGTTAGTATCTGTATCAACCATCAACGATGAAGGAGTAAGAATGTGAATGGCGAATCGCCTGAGTATATGTATAGCGATATACCATAAAAATAAAAAATAAGATCGTATGTTCAATAAGAAGTCGTAACGTAAGTCACGCGGCCTCAAAGTCATGGCAGAACGCAGAAATACTACTTTGTCTACAATGTAAAACGGAATGTATCACATGAGGATAAGATGGCTACATGAAGGATGAACCTGAGTTTATCATAACAAAGTACTATTTTTAAATAATTTTCCTAGAACTTTATAAATGTATTACAAGTTATTGAATGATGACGTCGACGAGAAAAGAATGTTTTATGCGAATATTAAAAAAATTTAACGAACAGACATTTTTTGCTAGCAGCTAATCCTTCCTTACCAGTGTCGGTATTTACATTGTAATGGAACCATAACGCATAGCAATGACTGGGGTGTTAAGACAAACAGTGCCAAGTCCTCTTAGCACTAATCTAGTATAGATCTAGATACCGTGCGGACCTGTGCTATTCCAGTCGCTTCAGGGTGCGGCACGCAGGCTTCAGTCATAGCCGCACGAGTGCTTGGCAAACTCTGCACGAGACCGCGCTCAGGAAATAAATACAAAGGGCGGATTGAAGGCGCGCGAGATAATTGCCAAGTTCATTAGATCACACAACACGTGACGTCGACTAATTACACAGATATTTTGTGCACAATGATATTATATCCTGACCAACGTTAGGGTAACAAAAAATCTTTACATCTTTAAAAAACAAACACAAAGTGCCATTCCATCAGCATGAGCATTACTGTACCCAATAATTACAAAAGTAAATAAAAATTTACAGTACTCAGTGTACTTACTGTGGATTTCACCGCCGAAATTAGTAATTTTATTCTCATTTGTAACACTCATATCCTTATATGATCGAACGCTCAGGAAACTAGTCGGGTGTTGAGCGGCTAAACACTGGCGCGAAAATTTGGCGTGACGAAAGGGAGGCGCGACGAATGTACGATAATGGGGTTCGCAAGTATGCCCGATTTTCCTTGCAAGTATCAAAAAATTTACCGTATCTTGGCACTACGCGAGAATATCCACAGGCAGTTTTTACGACCGATCGCCACGGGACCATTTGTTCAACAAAAAATGTCTTTGATGGCGGGTTTTCTCTGCGGATGTGTCAAAATTACGGTAAACGTGTGTAAAAAGCACACGATTTTGCGAATTGATACTTGCAAGAAAAACTCACGGTTTTTGGCATACTTGCAAACAAACCCAATAATGCTAAAATTGACTCAAACCCACACAAAAGGGTGAGCGCGTGCATTGCCATTTCGCCAGGTATTCAAGATGTAATGACGGTTTCGCGAAAACAGTTGCGAGTTCCTTATAATATGGTCACGAAATGGTCTTTTTCGTTGAAAACCGTCACGACATGGGCGCCGCCGTTTCCTGTGGTCGCTCAGTGGCAAAGACTGGGCGAGATGTAGGAGTGTCTGATTTTTTCGCAGCGCACCATCTGATTGTGAGTTTCATCCGACTGTAACAATCAGTACACCACCAGACTGCAACAAAATTACCGACTGAACGCCAAATAAGGACATAAGCACTTCGTAATATCAGGAGACTACATCGTAAAGTATTCAGTCGCACATTTTATTTTCTAAATCTCCTAGCAATCAACCGTGCATGGCATCTCAATGAGAACCTCTAGAAAAGTAATTTACTATATTTCCTTATCTTCATTATTTTATCTTATACACCAATACTATACTTCCTTATCTTCATTATTTTGTAATTTGTAGTGCTTGACCAGCTAGCATGTAATTGTAAGGCTAAAGTCATGCCTTGCATCAAACTCCAACTCCCCTGACATTCATATTCATAAACCTCACACTTCATAAACCCCCTCTTTTGCCAAATCCAGAAATTAAACCCAATCAATTGAACGTTTATTCTCCAAAATCTCACAAAAGCACAAAACAAATTGTCTTGAAGTTGAAGTGAAAATTACCAAATACAGTTCACTGGGATAGGGATAGGAGAAAATAGTACGAGTAGCCAGTTTAACAAATGATAAAAAACTAAAGGAAAGCACAAAAAAAACAAGAAACACTAGCTCAATCATTCCTGAGAAACAAACAAGTCAATGCAATAAAGCAAAACTAAATAAAGCAAAGCGAGCTAAAATACATAAAGCAAAATGTACAATAGTAATAATACAAACTTAAGCAAAAGACAATCAGCAAGCTAAAGCAGCGTACAAGCAATAAATGCGGGTGCAGAAAACTTAAAAGGGGTTTAGTATACAGTAGCCGTGACTCATGAAGTGCTGGACTTGGACAAACCTAGTAGAAACAATCCACCAAATACAGTAGCAGAATTCGAAAACACACAAATTCTCAATCGGTATGACACGATATCGCACTTGAGTATCCAATGAGACACACGTAAAGCAATGCAAAACAAAATGGAAAGCAACTAAAAATAAATAAAGCAAAATCAGAAAGTGAACAATAAGTTACGTCAAGGTTACGTCAAGGCACAAAGTTATAAACAGCAACATACCAAATACAGCGATACATGCGAAACGGAACTACAAAGCTAACAGTAGAGCAAAAAAAGCCGACAAAGTCTACAACTGAAACTGCTGAACTGAAAATGAACCAAAGCACAAACTACAAGGAGTAAAAGGTGGAGCGGGTAATACGGACATGCTGCAATGCTGAATCAGAAGCAACAAAAGATGTCATGCTGAATGCAGAACGAAGCAACCTGAATACGAATACAGTATGACCAATGCAGTTGAGTACAGTAATCAATAGGACCCATCCCGTCAAGTAAAAGAAACTCGAAGCTCGAACAGATACATACATGTGTTAAAGCCTGGGTTAGCTTCAATGCCACTAGTAGAGTATTATGAGTAAGTAAAATGAGTAAAGCATCTAATCAAGACTCGCCATGTAAAACGATCAAAAATTCATCACGTAGGTTAACGAGGCATACCCCCATGCACTGTACACAGTAGTTATTTAATAGTATCACACAGAAATGTAAGATTAATGGCAAATCTAAAAGTTGATTAACGGGTATGAGGGGTAGGACAGTAGTTAGTACTAACCTCTCAACGGCGCATCAATTTTGCCTGATCGTGCTGCGAAAAGTTATTATCAGCTGTGCGCTTCCGACCCACATCCATCCAATAGCCAGCCGTGTTGCAAGTCTAAAATAAGCATTAGGACAATAATAATCAGACTATCAGACAATACAAGAACAGAGTCACCAAACTCGTGCCGGCAACTAAAGTCTACCAAAGTATGTCTACCAAAGTACGAGCGCTGATTGATTTTTGTCTGTCAGTAATAAATCATTTCATCATCAATAACATGTTCTTCTTCAAATAGATAAATAAAGACGTGATTGGTGCATAGCGCACATATTCCCGTACGAACACAACCATTCAGTTTGATTTTATATGAGTTTTGTTTGTCCGTTCAACATCCAAATAAACAGTTGCTCACGCTCCGGTCATCATAATAAAGATGTACGAATTATAAATATCAAGAACTCACTCCATTTGTCTGTTGTTGTATCATATAATCATTGACAGCCGACTGTGTGATATCGGGGTTACTGGAGAAAGAGGAGTCGAGGTTAGGAGGGGCGATAGGTTGTGCATGTGTGCCACCTGAATGTAGCACATCTTTAGTACACATCAACAAACTCGCATACAACACAACCACAACATAAACGAGATGCATACTTCTAGAACAACACTACAAAACTAAACAAACCTACCCAAACTATAAAATTGTCCCGAAAGCGCCTCACGGTTGTTCGACATTACAAGTACCGTGTTATTCTTCTGGATCGGCGAGCCTAAATCATCTGTTAATATGACAAATCAAAGTGCAAAAAAAATCACAAACAACCGATCAACTGACAATTATTCTAATTACCACCTTGCTTTATTACCTGTCAAATCACTGACTCTCGGCATTCCGATGGCTCCGTAGGGCTGCGGCGCGCACTGCGGCGAGCCGGCCGTCTGCGTGGAGGCGGTGCCCGATATCTGCGGCAGAGGACCGTAGCCCAGCTGGCTGCCAATGCCCAGAAGATGCTCGCCATACGGGGAACGGTCGAAGAGAGACGGGATTTCCTGACCGGGGGTTGCCACCGACTGAACAGACACCAATATATGCACAATACAAAACACACATTGTATTTGTAGTTATAGGATATCAAACGTTCGAACTTCAAGCCCGTGTTTGATTTCCAGTGATTCCAGTCCCATACACACGCGCAAAAGATGACAATATGACAAACAACGCAGAAAATGGGCATGACACTCACCGGCATCTTATTAGTCGCAGGCTGTTGTTGTGCAGCTGCCGCCTGTTTCGTCTGCTGCTGAGCAAGAGAGAGCGATGTGAGGCCATTCGTGTACAACTAAATGTATACATGCGGGATGCGGTTGTTCATTTAGCGCTGAACTCGGAAGAAATCAATTTACAAAACGAATGTTTCAAGCGCAACTTAATAAGAACAATGACAATCAACAATTGCTGCGATATCCATTTCACTTTTCACTTGTCCACCAAGCAAGCGTATAAGTTTAATGTTTGATCTGGGATTCATACGGAACAAAATTGAGACTTTATTATAATGAACAAAAGGATCCCGGGCTAAAATCTAAAACCGAGAAAATCTTTCTAAACTCAAACCCAAACCAAAGAAACAATCAATCCGACCGAAGTGCAACAAAAGGCATATACACGCTGCACTAATTATGTGGATGCAATTGCAATGACTCACCGGCATCTGATATCCAGCAATTGGTTGTGCAAGGGACAGAAACGCGTGGTCCTGATACGGACTGGCCATACTTCCCAGCTGTACAAAGTTGGCAGCTGCTGCGGCTTGCTGTGCTTGCTAAAAAGAAGAGCAACAATTAACAAAGAGCACAAAATTGCCAGACGACGAGCAAAACGTTACAATATCCCAAATACAGCCTTATCGGCATTACCCTAATCTTCACACAAATGAGTTGGGTGCATGCTCTACAAGCTACAACAACCAAGTTGTATACGTTTTAGTTAAAGAAGAATAAAGAAGAAAAAAAGTATGACATTATGCTAATAAATGCCTGAACCCTGAACCTTGAGGAAAAAACACCACAGGGAGTTCAATGCAAACGCAAACTCACCAAATTAGCCAGTCCAGGAGGCAAGTACATGGGAAGTCCTCCGAGCAGGGGATTCGGCTGCGCGGGAGGAATCAGAACATCTACAAGCAATTAGCATATTTCTCGCTTTACTTTGTGCAGTAATGAACGCAACAAATATACAAGTAAAAACCAACTTGTTGTATTGGAAACTGTCTGCGGATCGGCCAGAAGCAGATTCAGAAGCATCGGATTGTTCAGCAGCGACTGTTGCTGCTGCTGTCCGCCACGCAAAGCCGTCTGAAAGAACAAAGCATGTTTTTTTTAATTATAACTGGTTTTCTTCTGCTTGGCTTTACATATGTAGAGAAAACATATACATATCTTGCTAGAAATGCAAAAGAAACACAAATATGAAATACATATAGAAGATCTCCCACGAACTTTTGATGCATTGCAAAATTGCAAACGCACAATTCAGAGATTCAAATAAATATTCATAATTCATACACACAAGAAGTAAAGTCACATGCCAGTCAAAGTTAACATATTAAAGCTGCATTGTGCATTCTGTCAAGCAAATTAAAAATGTCCAAATACTTGCACAATAGATTCTTTCATCAAACGAACCAGGTTGACTTGTTCGATGAGGCGCTGCAGGGCTGCCTGGTTAAGATGGGCGACAGAGCTCCCCATGTGGATACCTAAACAAGCCAAGTGCGTGTGAGTGGGCAGCAAAACAACAGTGCAAAGTAAGAGACAAAGTAGCAATTTGTTTAGTGCAGAAGCAATAATGCACAAATAATACAAAACGGACAATAACAAACAACAAAATGCTGGAACAATAATGGTATTCACAATTTCAAAAAGCAAAGAACCTTCTAACTGACCCTGATTCTGCAACATGTGATTGAGAATTGCAGTACGATTGTCGTGGGACACGTTGCTAGTTCTTGGCCCTGCGGGACCACTGTTATGAGCACGACGCATCTTGTGTGCACGACGAATCTAAAGAAGAATATTAAGTAACCGAGGGAACATTACGTAATTTGAATAGTGTTAGCTAGATAAAGTTTGGTTAATGTGCCACGGGTTCTGTTTCAAAGCTAAGCGCGAATATAGTACGCGTGAAGAGCAAACAGTGGGAGTATTTGAGTTTGAAGCTTTTATATATTATTATGTAAAGGAGAACGGTTTGTTTGTCCCAATGTCGGCAACGGAAACGAATATCTCTTGTAAAGAGTTAATAATAATCTCAAGTCCGCTCTCGGACTCGGGTATAATAAAAGGAGAGTCGGTGCACAGTCTTGAGCAAGCCAAAGAGCTCCGTCATTTCTTTTCCAAGTTTCAAGCAAAAACTTTTCGCAACTGCTCAAAACAAGGCAGTCGAATTTTTGCGCATAAAATTTGGAATATACGTTTCATTCGTTACAGTTACATATAATATGTCCCTTTTTTGAAGAATCGGCTCAGGCGGCGATAGCCGTCTGGTATATATGAAAATAAGAGAGCGTCGTTTTCGTTCGATAAACTTGAACTTCCATTCCATACAGACTAATAAGTTTGCCAGTTTACCTCTACACGCCGTCCATTAACAATCGTGTGGTTGAGGGCTTCTCGCGCCCGTGCACATTTGGATGCTTCTTTAATCGTGACGAATCCAAATCCCTTACTTCCTCGCTCGTTATAAACAATCTCCACGCTTTCGACCGGACCAAACCTGAACAAGCACTGAGTCTGCGACTGGTTCATAGCAAACTTTCCAAATAAAATCTGATGTTATCTGATGATCATACGGGTATGAAGAATAAACGTACTGTAAAGACAAAAAAATCCACCAATTAATAACACAGTATATCACAGAACTAATATAACTGATGGTAAGATCCAAAAAGTCTCACGCCAGGGAAAACGGGAAAAGCTTACTTGACAAAGAAATTGCTGAGGTCTTCGTCTCTCCAAGCAAATGGAAAGTTTGAAACAAAGAGTCGATTACTCTCATAGTCGCCACCGTCCTTGTCGGCTGGCACATTTATCTCTATCAACTGGTCCGAGTCTTGCTTCCTTGCACCAACATCCGGAATAGCTGGAAATTCCAATTTACTTAATCAAAATTCAAAATCACACGTAGGAAAGAAATAGAAACACCAAATATTCACAACTATCTGTGCCTAAATGGGGCCGAAGTTCGAAATTGAATCGCTTGACAATAAAGCACATTACTTACTGTGTATATTTTCCTTCTCTTCGTTGGAAGATGTGATCGAATCGGCGGAAGACGGCATTCTGGAAGGGGTTTCGTGTAGGGAAACACTTGGGAAATAGGAAAACTACATGCCCCCATAGACGCAATATAAAAATGAACATCAAAGATATTTTGGAATACAACAAGGCAAAATATGGACAACAGGACAATTCCCGTCACAAAATCATAACCATTCGGTGGGGGATGTAATTCTTCATACGGAAGGAGACACTGTATTGTGTTTGCTTGAGCCATACTTAGAGATATATGTTACTGATGTCTAATCAGGTCTAATCAATACTTACTTCAATAATAGTTAAATCGATTCATTATAACGAGCAATGTAAGCTTTCCGCACTATTTACAAGCTAGACTGAACTGTGAAGCATAACACTGTTATAAAGAACACACTCTAAGCTAGAAAGGAACAACGAACAATAATAAAATAACAAAATAAAACGATGATGCATGCGATGACGAAAACTTTCGATTGGAGAAATCCGATAAAAATGTTACTTTGCTACCGTAGGATTCTGCTAACACTACAGAACTACAGTACACTAATTTACGCGAGCTTTAGAGTACACTGTTTTTTTTTCTGACGTGTTGTTTTTTCCGACGTGAAAAAAGAACAGGAAAAAAAGAAAACTTTATTACATATATACTTTGTTACTTGGCACATCATATACATGAACTGTTTCTGAATTCATAACAATATATGAAATTCAATACTTGGAAATTCACTAAATAAGTACATTATGCAATTCACCACGGCAACAGTCCAATGAAGAAGAAATATTCCGCCTATTTACAAATAAGAATTAAGTGATAAATTAAATGTGAAAGGAAAATCTATATTCGACAAATAATCAACGGCGCCAGAAAATAATCAACACCGCTTCAGTGGTAAATGAGTGTGATGAATGAGTGTGATCTTATATAATTGTGACTTGCAATTGCCTGAAAAATGCTGAGACAAACACAATTGACTAAATCAATAATTAATCATTACAATCAGAGTAAAATGTCAAAATACAAACTTCAAACGAAAATAATTCTCTAAATTTCGGTGAATATTTTTGATCATAAATTGAATAATTGGTCTTGTAACCCATATTAGTTCGACACTAATGTAACAATGGTCTATCTGAGTGTGGATCAACGAACCTTTCCAGAAAAAAAACAATCAACCAAAAAATCTAGAAACAAAGATGATATGCAGTACATACGAACGTTTATATGGCAAAATTCTGTGTTGCACTAAACCTAGTTATGTCAATGCGTAAAATGTAACGTAAAAAATAACAAATGAAATAAGCACACGTTCGAAAATTATCAGAAATCGGAAGATCCTTTGTAAACACAATTGATTCTTTAGAGTTCAGGGTAAACATGGGGGAGAATCGAAATTAATAACTGAATACCTTAGACACATAGTGCGTGGGAGAGTGTGCTGTGTGATTGTTACGTAGTATAAAGGAATGATAATTTTTGGCTAGCCGCGGTTTTGGAGGCTATTAACCACAATGAATTCAATAAACAGTTCACAGAACTTTGGTCTCTTTGAAAATCCTTTTGTATTACTGTATCCATATTATATTTTGTAGTTTGTACTACACATAGCTGACGTCACCATCAGCTGTACCCGAGAAGAGCTCCGAATTGTGAGCGCTCATTGGTCGAGGCGAGTCGGTGTTAATTGGCCGATCAATTATCAGATCCCCCGAATTGCTACCGTACTCTTTGCTGAAAAGGAGTAATTGCTATTTTCAATAAAAAATATTTGAGAGCGAAGCAGCGACCTTTCCCAGCTTCTTCGACGTGCTCACATTTAGGTAGATCACACAGGACTGGTTTGAAACGATGACAAAACTAGTAAAGTGGTTTCTCGTGATCAGATATTTACGATACCGTACCCAACAACTGCCCACCGAATAGTTTATAATGAACCATAACATTTACTATTTACGATACCGTACCTAAGAAATACCTACCTAATAATTTATAATGAACCATAAAATTTACCATTTACCTTTTCGTCTCGCGTCCGACAATACGACACGACGAGGCATTGCGTGTGTCTTTTACCAATGAAGAACCGTTTTCGCATACGAAATATTGACCCTGAAACAATTAAAGTTGATAATTCTAAGCTCAAATAAAACAAGCTAAAGGAAGGGATAAGCTTGTTTGCAACTAACATTTTCTGGAAAACTAGTAATTTGAAAACTAAATCTACCTCCGACACGTCCAATACCACATCTCCAGACATCACAGAAGTCTTGTGGTTGTCTTCCGATCTAAATGATATAATGGAAATGAAGCTTCAAGCCATAGTAAGTCGATGAAAGTTCAACAAAAATCATTTTGTAAGTTTACTAAATGACTAGTTTATTGATTAATAAAATGATGGTCTGCATCATGAGCTGTCAAAGACCCAAATTCACCTACGAAAACCGTTTCTGATCAAAAACTACGGAAGAGAAAATGAGAGAGGGTAAGAGAGGCATAGATATGATACGAAGAAGTCAAGAAGTGCTGCTATAGGTCAAGAAAAACTGAGAGATTGGAGTGGAAAGACGAGAAGAAGTTGTGAAAAGTCAATATCTTACTGTTGCTTTGCGAGTTGCGGATTTTCGCTGGTTCCTGCGACTGCGGGCGATATTAATATACTGGTTGTATAGGAGCGACGGTGGTCGCGCGATCTAGAATCGGATGGCTCTAGCTCTAGAAGTTTATCCCAAAATCCATAAAAAATTCCATCATTTGCATATTTCAAGGAAAGTGTATAAGGATCGGGTCGGGATTTTACCGGCGATAACGGTAACTTTCTTAGTGGTAAGCAAAAGAAACGTGCTCGTCATCATGCAAACTAGAAGTGGTGCTAAATTCCAGTGCAGTCAGTCAAATTTTGGCGTGAATCTTTCATAAATTTACAGTAGAACACCAAGCAGGCATTCCACATGTCCCATGCAGCGTGCAAAAAAGTAGGCAAATTTTTAGCAAGTTTCTCATGCAATTATAAAAAAGTGCGAGCGAAAATATTGTCCCAGCAGAGTGGAAAAGCCGAAATTCATAGAAAAATTCTTTTTGAATTTCTCTTCGCCCAGAAACGACAGAAAAAACCGAAGCACGCAAAGCAACAACATGACCAGAAGCCGAAAGAAGTAGAAAATGTTTAAACTTGAAAAACTCTTCAAAGTTTGTTAGAAAAGGTATGCAATAAACAAGATCAAAATGTTAGCAAAGAAGGAAAATAGCATGCAAAGTGCTGTTGAAAAACTGTGATAAACTTGGAGCTCAGCGGTGAAAGTTTTGTAAACGTTGCAATTAAAGGGACAGGCCCACGAGAAAAAAGTCTTTCTTAATTTACTTGCACAGAATGTCCGGAATTTCAGAAATATTACTGTGCAAACCTCATTCTTTACGCCTGGAACTCGCAGAGTTATTCCTCGGCAAACCGTTCGGCCAGGTACCGTAGTCAGGATCAATTTTGCTCTTTTAAGCTATGGCACGCAGTTTTAAAACATATGCAAATTGCGTTTCATTCTGTGCTGGAAATGTACAGATAGTGGCACAGAAATTTGAATATAACAGTTTCACAATCCAAGTGCCATACAGCTTTAAATATCCTATTATATTAATGCCTCAAATACTTACCGTAACCTGGGATGGGTGCCACGGGGTGTATTGGGAGTGCCTGGCTGTTGTCCACTTTCTGTACACACACCCTCTTCACTACTATTGTCCTTCCAACGACTACTCGACCCAGCATCTTCTGAAGCTGAAACGACAGTTTATTCAAATGTTTAAAGCGAAATACCGGCCGGATTTTGAAACGCATGGTGGACAGCTGAATTCTTCCGTATTTAAGCAAAATTGCTCAAATTTACTCGATGTTTTATACTAATTTATGTTCATTTGCATACGCTGCATAAAAATGCTGGTATAATGGATTTGTTTCAAAAGCGGACCGGTATTTCGCTTTAAATCATATTTTCAGGGAGTAGGTCGCTAAGTACGGAAGTAATATATGTAAATTTCCTTCACTTCGATCAAATTAACACAATTGACTCCCGTAATATGGTATAACGAAACTTGATATCTGGGTAGCTTGTCACACTGTGGAAGTTAGGAAACCAGGTAATTGAGAACAAACTTAGAAACGTGAATAAATCATATAAAGTACCGGCTTCAGATGTTGCCGTTGAGCTGGCGCCTTTGCGTGCATTCTTCAGTAGATCTGGTGTCGGCGGTTGTGCCGCATAAACATGGTCATCGTCTAGCTCATCGTCCTCCTGAAATAGTCACAATTTACTCCAGATATGTTTGTGTTCGCGCCTGGCCTTATTGTTCCCTATGTTGCACTTTGCAGGGGGATTGCATGCGTTTTGTGTATCTGGATAACTGCATTCGCAGTATATGTAAGTTCTGGGCGGAAGACACAGAATACACAGCGCTACGTGTCATACCGCTTTAAATTAAAAGACACCACGTACTTCCTCATCATTCTCTTCATCTAAATCTCCTTGATCATCTGGCCGACTGGGTTCATCCAATGAGTATTTCGAGAAGAAATTATTCCAATCAGCACATCGATCCACATTGAAAAGTGTCTGAAAATGTTCAATAAGTTGCTCACGCATATCTGATGTTATGTACCTTTGAGCTTTACTTGAGCTTTGAGCAAAAATAGGGGTTTGCTGAAATGGGCCTGACCCTTTAAATTAATCAAGTTTATTTTTTAGATATTTTTATATTGTCCACCAACAAAAAAAAAAGAGAGTACCACACCAGCGGGGGCTCACGAAAGTACAAAAAAACGACGCAAAAGGGGTAATTCTGATGTTACAGCGTACTGATTTTTCCTGAGCCTGAGAACACTGCGGTATTCTAAGGTACTTGACATCTTGACAACTTACAAATGCATGTTGTATCATGGCCTCCACAGTTCGGTTCACGTATTGTGTGTCTTGTATGCATGTGGCTGCTTCAAGAGTGGGCAGAGCCCAACATAAGGAAGGCGCGATCACAGTCGACAGATTAGAGGACGTCATCAGATTGCATTCAGAAAACCTGAAACACTTATTATGTGGAGAAGAGTTTACTTTTTTGTTTGTGTGAACGAAACGGAATACTACGTTTCAGGCGTTTGGTATAAGTAATCCTTTTTCGCAATTTTCAAAATAAGCGCAAATCAAATTTTATTACAAAAACTTGGAAGATGCGTTTCAGACATTTCATGTAAGTATGTATTTCATAAGTATGTATGATCATTTCAGTAGGGTCGCTCAGTCGGCTATAGGCGTCTGGTGTAATATATTTAAGAAACATTAGAATATATACCAGCAATCATTCTCCAATCCTTTCTTATATACTATACGCGTCTTGTTCTTGTAGCTCGAGAAAGAAAAAAAATGATTGTTTTATTAGTATTAGTTATTTATTCTTTGATAAAGGCCTTATATTGACAAAACTTGCGCGATACAATTTCTCGTCGTAATAAATGCTATGTTATGTTATTTAATGTTATGTTTTGATTGTGACTCCCAAAACATTTGCAAGTTTACTATAAACTAACAGCATACCATGACACTCGGTTGAGATGAAGGAGCAGAAATTTGAGTGTTTCGTAATTGGCCGCCGGCAATTTCTCAATCAATGTGCATAAGTCATCAATATCTGCTTCGTCGAGGTCGTCGAAGGATTTCTAGAAAAGTAATCGGAATCTAACAAAATCAATAAACAGATATCCCAGCAAGAAAATTTTACTGTCGGTGCTCAAACGTTGAACATATTTCACAATAAACCAACTTTCTGAAAACAGGGCCGGTTTTTGAAACACATCGAATACACCAGCATTTTCATGCAGCATAAGCGCAAATGAACATAAATTAGAATAAAAAATCGAGCTACATTTGAGCAAAATATCATAAATACGTGAGAATGCAGGCGTCCACGATCCGTTTCAAAAACCGGCCGGCATTTCGCTTTAAAACACCGCTCACCTTTCCAAACCTCACCCAGGATGGGTAGAGGTCAAAAGTCATCAGGGGTTCGGGTAACTTCCGAAGGTATAATTTGACAACACTCGCCAGATTCATGGGATGCACGGTATCGAGAGGGATCTTCTCCTCTTCCGTGTGTCTAAAGTTTGTAATTTTATTAGATTCATAAATATTCCGCACATGACGATGTAGCTATGTAATACAATAGAGCGCTCATTGGATGTCACTGAATTAGGTCCGTGTAATTATCTAAATTACCTAAGCCTAAGCCTCACTTACCGTTCAAAAAGTTCGCAAATCTCCTCGATCTTCGATTTGACACCACATGTTCGATATAGCCCCTGAAAATATATATTGTTATTTCCAGTGAACAAATAAAATCAAAATGAATGTGATCACAATTTCTGGTGCTAACAACGCATTGAACGGGGGCGTACAAACGCAACAGAGATTTTGTGTGTATGTACCTCGACGGTTACATAACCCCTTGGTAGGTTACAGTACAGAATCACAGCAAAAATGGTAATTCGTAGCACTGCTAACAATAAGCTGTTGAGTTTCATGCTTTATTAATATCCGATTACTGGTATAATATGAATTTGCTAAATTGTAGTGACCACACATAACGTCAGAAAAAATAGCCTGTAGAAATATGAATCAAAGCGAAATACCGGCCGGTTTTTGAAACACATCGAATACACCAGCATTTTCATGCAGCATATGCAAATAAACATAAATTAGAATAAAAAATCGAGCTACATTTGAGCAAATTAGCATAAATACGTAAGAATTCAGGTGTCCACGATGCGTTTCAAAAACCGACCGGCCTTTCACTTTACAACAAAATTTCGGAACCTTTGTCCGCAGTCCTCGCCTCTGTATTTCGTGCACGACTTCTTCGAGGATAAGCGGAATATCCCGGTGTTGTTCTTCCAATTGCTTCTGGAATAGTTCATATACTACTTTCCTAGGGGAGCAGCGCGGACATGCGAATCCGCGTCCGCGGGAAAGAGATCGCGTTTTGACATGGGAAAGGCGGAGACGAAGAAAAGATGGCGGCGCTTATTTCTCTCTGTATCGAGTTTTCAATGCAAATTTGCAAACTTTTCCCGACGCGGATTCGCATCTCCGCGCTGCGCTCCTGAGGACCAGAGTATTTCAAAAAGTTCTCTAGGCATGTTCAATGAGTACAATTTAGTATGGGATCTCTCCCGAAGACGAGACGTACGTCAATATAATATATTTTAATAATAAAAACTGCACTTGGATTATAAAGCAAACCTGTAATGACACTCCAAACATTGAGATTCGCCTGTCTTGTGGACTTCGAGTATTCTGTCCACAGGAAACGACAATCTTAAAGGAAATGGAAAATTTGTAAATTGGTGCGTTACGAAGAACGGCAGAAAGAGAGTTTATTTGCTCGCATCACTTATATTATAAAATGTTTATTTGCTATTTATTTGTTTACATCACTTTTATTCGTATCTCGGGTTGCCCTTGGTCTTCGGCATATGCGCTTGATATAAACTTATTCACTTCATCTTTCAACACTTATATGGATTTAGTTTCAAGGCCCAAATTGCCCTTAAAGCGAAATAACGGCCTGTTTTTGAAACGTAGCGAGGTCAACTGAATTCTTACGTATGCAACGTTACTCGAATTTAGCTCGATTTTTATTCTAATTTATGCTCATTTGCATAGACCGCATAAGAATGATGGTGTTCTAGATGTGTTTCAAAAACCGGCCGGTATTTCGCTTTAATTGCTCACCTTCGGGAAGCAGTTTTTGTGCCAATTCTGTCCGCATTGTGCACAGGATACGGTAAAGAGTATAGAGAGTGTGTCGCAGTGCGCGCACTTTGCAGGCCGCGAGTTTCTTTGCCAGCGATGCGACAGAGCCGCGTCGCTCAGCTCAGAACTCTCGTATAAACGGCCGGCTAAAGTAAATAATTATTAGAATACCATATGGATTGGCATTTTACAGGAACATATTCTCAGCCTGCTGATTTTCTGACGAGGCACTGATAGAGGTGGGTGCATACATACCCGAGCTTGTCTTCTTGTGTCTTCGGGTGTCGGGAAGGGCTCCGGTGTCATCCGGATTAAGGGCGTTCCTCCTTAACGACGTCACACTGCTGCCCTCGCCTTGAGACGACAGGTCGTCCAGGGATTTGTCACTTCTGAAACCATACTTCTAGTTTCTTTCTAAGCTTCTTTTACAATAAACATTACCACGGCTTCACAAGAAGATAAGATTGGCTAAAATTGCTCCTCTGCAACACTTTAGCGCCGTAGCCGCGGAATCAGTGGATGTAACGGGGTGCACTTTATAATAATAATAACGGTTTATTGGATAAAAACAATCAATACATATAAAGAACGTTAACCAAAGGGAACCCTGAGACCCCGCACATCACAACGCAAAAGTACTGTTTAACCAGAGCCTAGAGCCTCAACCTACCGTAGTAACGAGTGCTGTGAGTTGGCGCGGTGTGGAGGCAAGTTCTGCAGAAATGCCATGTACTGCTGTCCAGGCTGATAGTCCCGGGTAGCATCGGCCAGTTCCTGTAGCCTGTCCGGGACACCGATCCACAATTGCGAGAGAGCCTGCAATCGGGAGGGTTCAGGGTAAACGAAGAGTTTCAATAGTAAAACAAGTTCTCCGAAACATCGATTTGCACTCAGAACCCGTGCTTCTTCTTATGCTACAACGAAACATATTTTCTCTAATGTTGATAGCGAACTTAAAGCGAAATACTGGGCGGTTTTTGAAACGTATCGAGAATACCAGCATGCAGCTTATGCGAATGAACAAAAATAAAAATAAAAATCGAGATGCGTTTCAAAAAACGGCCGGCTTTCGCTTTAACTACCACGATTATTATAGGAACGGATCGGGCAAACTAACGTTTGTCACATATCATATTCATTACCCACTCACTCTTGCACAATTTTGAAACAGATATCGGATAGTTTGCAGCAATTCGTTCATATTCGAGGTGATATTGAGTACGCGGTACTATGCGACCGATACATGGGATATCTTTATTTGCTAGTATGTAGTATCGATTGGTCGTGTAATATACGTTAGCTATAGACTTGAGCTATAGACTCTGTGTCACAACTGCGGGGAAAACCACTATTGACACGATTATAATAATCCATACCATATTATAATCATCGCAACTAAACATAAGATAAGAAGCTAAATACATATAGAATGTAATTGAAAGCAAGACAACATAGATGGCTAGAAATACAAGGAAAATGAGCTTGTAAGGAAGCATGAGACATAAAGATACGAACAAATATCATGATGTTTTCAAGTGTATTATCCAAACATTCAAAGAGATCCCTTGACGTAAGGTCCGATTCTCTAACTCTCTTAAGTTCTCTGCGTCTCTCTGTCTAAACATCATTTGTTTCCCTGCGTCCCGTACTATTTAATCATTTGACTTTGAAGAACGAGCATAAGGATCTTCCGAAGACGTCAACGGACCACAACGGACGCATGCAAAATAGGGAAGAGGGAGAGAGACGCAGAGAAAGAGACGGAAAGAGAGATAGAGAGAGAACAGAGGGAGAAAGGGAGAGAGAACGAGAGAATGTGGGAGACATCAAGAAGATGATTTGATTGAGTGTCTGTCAGCATCGCTGTTCCGAACATGCTTGTTAAGGAGTGTTCTCTCTCTCTTTCCTTCTCTCCCTCCCTCCTCCCCAACTCTCTCTCTCTCTCTCCCTCTAACTTTCTTTCGCTTCATTGTCGTGTCTTCTGAAGAAGAGCCATCAGAAGAAGAGGGAAGAGGGATAACGAGAGACGGAGAGAAAGAGAAAGAGAAAGAGAGAGAGAAAGAGTGAGAAAGAGTGAAAAGAGAAAGAGAGGAAAGTGAAGAACGGAATGAACAATGAAATGAGAAACTCGGTTGAAAAGAGAGAATGAAAGAGATGACGTGCTCCGGTAGGATTCAATCATAAGGTGAGGTACGTGCAGAATAGATGCTGATTGCATACTAGAGGAATCCAGCAAGACTGCGACCAACGTGCAAAAATTCTACAAAAAAGGAAGGAAAAAACTTTCGACTTTGAAAATAATAGATTATTTTAGAAAAGAATAATTCTGAATTACTGAAAAAATTATCCTTCGCGGATAACTGTTGGATTCTTGAGCATCTTAGCTCAAACGAAAATACAAAAACAAATTCTGGGAAACCGAACATAGAAAACACGGAACTGTATTACTGGTCAAAGAAGAACTTATATTAATTTAAGTTGAGCAAAACGCCCACGAATTTTTGTTTATTTTTTATTTTTTTACCCTGCAATTTGTTGCAATTTTGAGAAATGTGCAAATTATGGGGTTGATGAGGAGAAAATTATCCAAATTAAGCTAAAAAATGACGAGAGTTGGTAAAAACGTTTAGTTCTTATAAAATTCCTTAGGGATTTTGTTCCGAGAACATGATACACCAAGAAAGTGATACACACGATTTGGTGACTGGTTACCGACCATTTGGTTATTATACTTGATGAAAAATTGGTCACCACGTGGCCACCAAGTCAAGAACGGTTTGGCCAAAAAACGAGAACCGTCGCCAAATGGTCCCTCTGTTTTATGCTTTCTGTATACATGTCATATTGTATGCGTAAGTAAAATGGAACTTAATAGAGCATAAATTGCATAAAACATACAGACAATCTTTGCCAAATTCATCATTTCGGTTTACTTTTGTAACTTGTAATTAACGAAAAGCACCGGGAAGGTAAAATCTTAATTGCACGTTAGAGATGGACATTCTCTTCACAAAACTTCTGAGAGTTGTTTTCTATAGTCGGAAAATGTATAGACATGAACATCTGAACAATGAGAAGTCGATTTGAAAATGTAGTTCCTAATTTTGGACAACTTTCTTCGCCCTTGTTATGTAGCGCTCCGAATTCCGAGAACTATGACTATGGTATTGCAGGGCAGATATACAACTAACAATACGAAGTCTAGTAGTATTCAAGAATCTAAATTTTGTTGAAAACTGAATTATTTGCGATTATTACTTTTACAAATAAATGTGTGTCCTGAGGGACTGTTTTAACTAATTGACTAATGGGCAGTTCAATAAGGGACTTGGTTTCAAGCAGCAAGTAACATGGCCCATAGGCCATAATGTTACTACAGGAAAATCAAGTATCATTAGATACGATACGCATGGCAGTAACTGTAACAGAACACAGGATTTCATTGCACTACGAATAAAACTAGCCCATTTTGCATTAGTCTTGCAAAGACCAAGGATTTATGTACTCTTCCCAAACCAATAAATGTCGTGTTTTGGTCGTATTATAAAATTGGGAATTTTTTGAAATATGTCTGCGTAATAAATGACAAATAGCTGTGGGGTATGGTAAGCGGGAAAATGCATATGATAATTAATCTATGTTATAAGCTAAAGTTTGGACAGAGATATTAGTGGTAGAAAGAGGTTTTCTTCCCATTCTCTCCCTCCCCTCTCCCTCTCTCTCTCTCTCCCTCTCTCTCCCTCTGTCTCCCTCTTTCTCCCTCTGTCTCTCTCTCTCTCTCCCTACCTCTCTATTTCTTTATCCCCTCAATATCTCGCCGCAGAATCCCCAAAACCAAACCAAATCTATGCGCTCCGAGTCGTTTTTCACCCGTTTTATTCAGCTTCTTTCCAAAAGAGAAAGCTCAAACGAACACATCAAAAAGAAGGTATCCGAAAGCATTCGGCACGACCAAACTACTAATGATGTCATGGAAGGGTACTACTTATTCGAGAAATTCGAGATTAAAGGGGTATGGAACTTGGTTTTGAAGAGTGGAAGGGTACTACTTATTCGAGATTAAAGGGGTATGGCACCTGGTTTTGAAGAGTATGCTGGAAAACTGGTTTATAATGTATGTCATACATGATGATGCAGTTATCCTGTATGTCAGCGTGCGCTTCAAAGCCGCGCGTCAAGACTTTAGTTAGAATTAACTAAAGACATAATAGCTAGTTACGGTCTACACTTCTCGGGTGCCCGTATTGTGTTATTAACTAAAATTACAGTAAGATTAGTGCAAGAGACAAAAAATAACAAATCGGTACTCTGACCATCTGAACTCTGACACACTAATCAAGAAACGTTAGGAAATGACACAGTTCATTGTATATCCATACAGACTAAAATATCAGTGTATTACTTTTAGAAATTATTCTTCAGAGAATGCTAGGAACTCAAGAAACGAGGGATGAATCAAATTTCTATCTGAATTTCGGGGTGTTCAGAATCTACTGCTTCAAATTTCGCCGGCCTATTGCTGAAGTGACCCTCTGCCTTAAGGCCTATAGGGCCTCTAGGGCCTTAAGGCCCACATTCTCTTTCTTCTATTCTGCCCTTCTTTCCAGTTCACTAAAGACAGATATATCTACACGTTGTGAGTTATTCTATATGCGCATCGGTTGAGAAAAGCAGTTCTGGTTCTGAGGTCGTCGAAATTTTTGGAATAAAATCGCCTCACAATATCAAAACAACTAATTTAAACACCCTTTTGTTTGCAAAAAAAAAAACATATTTCTCTATGAACAAAAAAATCTGCTCTGTTTGTGTTACAGTTTTAAGTTTTAAGTGTTAATGCGACTAAATTCTCTAGGGTTGATTGTGGTTGAGCTATTTCAACCTTTTCTGGAATTGTATAGAACCATTTATTTTTATTTTATTTTTATTTTATGTAGTCTTATTATAGGTGGTAGTAGTTCAAGTTATTCAAGTGATTGTGATTGAAAAGAAGAAAGCGAAATACCGGCCGTTTTTTGAAACACTTCGAGTACACTGGCTTTCTTATGCAGCTTATGCAAATGAACATAAATTAGAATAAAAAATCGAGCTAAATTCGAGTAACTTAGCATAAATATGTAGGAATTCAATTGTCCGCAATGTGTTTCAAAAACCGGCCGGTGTTTCGCTTTAAATTCGTAAAATGTTGCCGAAAATTTCAGCCTGGCATCGGCGAACTATAACAAAAAGGCTTTTGGGATGTGGAAGGCTTAAGTAACATTATCACGACTCATTCAAAATGTATAGAGAAAAGCGGGGAAGCAGTTCATAAAAAGAGGTCGTAAAACGGAGAAAAAGAAAGCGAAAATAGACAAATGCTACACATAAAGTGAGCATATGTGCGAGGATGAGAGCTGCACTAATTACTGGAATACCTTGAATACCTTGAAGACCGTTATATCAGCTGTTGGCTCGCCAACAGCGCAGGTCGCAACTACGCCATGAAGACCTGCATCTTGCGATGCGATTCCATGCACGTCCAAATGATTTAACCATCGGGTCTGCCCATCTCGTTGGCGGTCGCCCTTGAGGACGCTTGTAATCGCGGGGACGCCATTCTGTGACCCGAGTGGTCCATCGATTGTCATTTCTACGAATGACATGACCAGCCCATCGATGTTTCGAGCTGTATATCCTATCAATTATATCATCTACGCCGGACTTTTCTCGAAGTGTGACGTTTGACATACGATCACGGAGGCGCGTGCCTACCATCTTACGCTCCATGGCTCTCTGGGTGACAAGTAAGGATTCTTCGTCTTTCTTTGTCGTGCACCAAGTTTCGGAAGCATAGGTCATTGCTGGCAGCACATGCGTGTTAAACACCTTGGCTTTCACTTCTTTTGAAAGCTTCACATTGGTGAGTACATCTCGTAGTTTCCAGAAAGCCTTCCACCCAGACTGTTTACGCCGAGAGAGTTCGGCGGTGAGGCTGTTGCTGGGGTTAACCTCGCGTCCAAGGTAAACATACTTCCCGACCTTTTCGAGCGTGCTGTTGCCAATACGTATATCTGCACCGCCGTTTGGACAATGATCGTTAGCCATCCACTGTGTCTTGCCTGGGTGGGCTTCAAGACCGATTAGCGACGTTACTCGAATTAGTTCGTCTAGGTTTTTCTGCAGTGTACATGGGTCTTTGGCTATAAGAACCACATCGTCGGCAAACAGTAAGAACTGTAGTGTTTCGCCGTCAATGTCATAACCACCGGACATGTTGGCGTCTCTCAAAGCACATTCCAGAGAAGCAGAAAACAGAGTGGGTGAAATGACATCCCCTTGTTTGACTCCGCGCTCAACGGGCACCTTAACTGGTGTATGAAGGAGTTGGATGTCCGTGGCGCACTGGTTATACAGCTCGTCTATCATAGACACGTAGCTTTCTGGCACTGCGTGATGTTTCAGAGCATTGAGGACCGCCTGCTTCTCAACCGAATCGAACGCCTTTTTGAAGTCGACAAACAACATACAGAGAGGTATCTTGTACTCCCTAGACCGCTCGATAACTTGACACACAGTGTGAATGTGGTCAATAGTCGAGTACCCGCCTCGAAAGCCTGCCTGCTCTCGTCTATTGCCTTCTTCCAGCCACTTGCTGATTCGGTTCAAGATGACGCGAGAAAACAGCTTTGACAGCTGTGACATCAACGCAATTGGACGATAGTTGTTTATGTCCTCTTTGCTTCCCTTCTTATGGATCAGGATGGTGTTACTACCTTTCCAGTTCTCAGGGACGATTTTCATTGAGAGGATATTGTTGAACAACCTGCAAACCACGGATAGAGCGGTCTTCGGAGCGTACTTGAGGAGATCAATGGAAATGCCATCATTGCCAGGAGCCCTGTTATTAGGCATTCTCTTCAAAGCATGTTCAACCTCGCTCTCCATGATCTCCGGCACGTCCTCATTCACTTCAATGCCTGATTTCGGAACACGCTTCTTCGAAGCAAAGAGATCCCCATAGAAATCTTTGATGATATCGGCAATATCCTGGATCTTGGTTTTCAAAGCACCGTCTTTGTCCATCATGGCCACAGTTGCCTCCTTATGCAAGGAATAGCGTTGGCGTACTTTCTTTATGGACATAAGACGCTGGGCCGCTTCGAGAGCTTTAACCTCGTTAAAGTTCTTATAGTCTGTTTCAACCATCTTTCGTAGGTCGCGGCTGAGGCTCTGTACGTTTTGACCCTGATGTAGCCTTTTTCGTCTCTCACGGATCAATTCAATGGTCTTCGACGTCAGTCTTTCTCTAGGATGAGCACGAATGACCGGCCTAGCCTCAGCTGATGCCCTCGCCAATTCCCGGCTCAGTTCGGAGTACGACTGAGGTGAACCGTACCTCGACCAGTCCACTTGGTTCATTATAGCACGGGCTAGACCCGGATCAACGTCTCCACGCCTGGAGGTGCGCCTTCTGAACTTAACAGAACCAAAGTCGATGATGGACTTGACCAAGCGGTGATCTGAACTTGAGCCGCACCAGCTTCTACCGACGATCTTACAGTCAACGACCCGATGGGCGTCGTTGCAAAGGACATAGTCCAGCTGTTTCTTTGCACCTTGCGGGCTCTGCCACGTCCAAAGTCTACGCTTTCGTTGTTGGAACATGGTGTTCAACACGTACATGCACTGACTTTCCGCAAAATCTGCTAGCCGTTGACCACGGTCATTACGGGTGTCTGCAGCGTAGTGCCCAACGTACGTCTCCCCATCGTCCCTGGGACCGATGGACGCGTTGAAGTCACCGACGACAAGCTTGACATGTGCACGACTGTTCGTCAGTTCTCGCTCAATGTCATCATAAAGCTCCTCCACGACCTCGTCGTCATACTCGCTGGTGGGAGCGTACACGTTAACAACGGTGAATGTCACACGTTTCACTTCGCCATGAAGGACCGCCACACGCGGGCTGACTGCTCTCATATCGCTGACATATGGCAGGTATTCTGGGGGGACTATGAAGCCCACACCGCCAGACCTCGACCTCTCCTCTCTGGCTCCAATGAGCACACGGTGGCCACTGTGCCAGGTCTTGCACTTGCTCTCCTTGGACCGCGTCTCTTGGATAGCAACGATGCCAGCGTTCACATTATCGAGCTCGCCGATCAACTGATCGACATCAGCGTCCTTGTGCAGCGTCCGGGCGTTAAACGTAGATATATGAAAATAGGAAAAATTATGGTTCCCTACGGCCGTGAGATTGCTATAGCACCCCTGCCTTGCGGCGCACGGAACTCGGGGTCTTTGCTGATTTGACTTTGACATAGTTGGTTTTGGCAATACGTCCTGCGGGTGCCAATCTTCTCGCAGGACGCCCGCTCATTTCGCCGGCATTACCCGTTTCACCCCTACGGTGCGTTGAACCATGAGCATAGGATTGTAGGAGAAAAATTTTATCACTTTAATTACTGGAAGCAAAGAATAAAAAATTGCTTTCCAGCTTGTCTTTCACTTTTAGAGATCAACACTTAAAGCGGTATACCAGCTGGTTTTTGAAACCTATGCTGTTACAGAACTGCATTTCTATGTATTTATGATAAGTGGGGAATTGGAGTAGATTATTTATTTTATTTTGATTATTCAAGATACGTTGCAAAAACCGGATTTTACACCGCTAAAATGTTATTAATGACATTTTTCAAGTATGTACACGCAGTGGATGCCGAATAAATAAAATAAAAAGAGTTGCAAACCTTGAAGTAGTGTTGCGTGCAGGCTTTTGTAGTCTGATCACACTGGTACACAAGTTCGCGTAAACGTTCGATAGTCTTTTCCTAAAAAGTATAAGGATTTTGCAACAAGCATATTATTGGTTTATGAAAATTAAACGGACATATTGGCTGAGAAACATTTTGTTTTAAAAGTGGCTCAAACAACTATTGGAACTTATATCTTTTAGGGATTTCAGTCACTCTGAAAGATATTTAGAGTATTTAGTAAGTATTTAGTATTTAGTAAGATGTAAAGTGTATTTAGTTATCAAATGCATGCGTGACAACGAATAAAGAGTAATCCCAAAGGTCGAAATATTCGTCCTAATTTATCGGATAAAAACGTTCACATCTTCTTTTTCCAATCAAAAATGCGCATTTTCGATTCAAAAATAAAGAAAAACGATAAATTATCCAGGCATTGGACAACTCGCAGTGTTGCAATTGACATTGCTGTGTTCAGTATTTTACGTGACCTAAATTTAACTAGTTATCTAGTTTAATCAACACATTCATAGAGTGCGAAAGTATCGCCACATGTGACTCAATTTGGATTGTACACTTCGTCGCGCACCCCGGGCTCACCGCGAATCCCCCGCACACTCTAGGGAACCCGCGAAGCTGTGGCGGCACGCTTCTTTTGCGCGGCGTCAGCGCAGCGTTATAGCAGTGTTCACAAACCTTGCACTTTTCTAGGATCTTTCTTTTTCTCTTCACGTCCAACTCTAGTGCTTTCACTTGTTGAAGAGCCTCTTCTCGCTGAAATAATATATTTTTTATTAAAATAAATAAATAGTCAACTAAAAGTAAAAGCCAATCACTCAACAGTGAGACCCGATACAATGTACTGTTTGCAATAAATTTGGAAACGCTTGGAAATATTCACTAATGCATTAATACTGAAACAATAGTAGATGTAAAGCAAAAAAATATGTCTAGGTCTAGGCATATAGATAAACCAAGCCCCGCGAAGTCTAGGAAGCGGCAATACGTAACAAATAGGCCCCAAGTACCCTAAATCCTTCATATTACCTCCATTAATGGGTCCTCATGCTGAAATTAGACTTATTGTTCAAATTTTACGATTTTTGTATAGTAAATAGTCAAGAAGTTGTATAGGTTCCTACATAAACTCTGTAAATACTTTGTGAAAGGACTATACTAAATTATTCGACCCGGGTTCCCCGCAATGAGTTTCAACCCAATTCGACCCAAAAATAAAACAATAATTAAGCTCGCGCTTTAGGATAAAAAGGCAATAAAGCCAAAAGAGATAAACAAAGGAGCGCGTGTATTGCAAAGCACAGAAAAATAGCAGAAAAGTTGCATTAGCGACGGAATACTTTCTTTAAAGTGGCACGGCACGTGGTTTTGAGACAACTGCATTCCCATGTACTATATGCAATTTTCTGTGCCCCTGGTCATTTCGGCACATAGTGGAACACAATTTGACATATGGGAATACAGTTGTTCAAAAATCCTTTCAGAAACCACGTCTCATACCGCTTTAACCCCAGGATACTATAGCAAGTGGGAGTAAAAGTTTTCTGACAGAGCCCGTAGCCTAGCTACTTTATCCCAAATATCTGATCTATTATGGCATCTCTGTGAAAAATAAAACTCCAAATGTCAAAACAACTTTTCTACCCAACAAAGAGAAGAGATGGCCCTGCACGTGGCATATTCAGCCACGAGTTTTTTCAGAACTCGGATAAATAGGTTATTTTGAAGAGTCACGTATTGGCCTATGGCACGTAAACCTTTCCACTTACGCTTACGTACGTATTTCGTAAACCCGACATTAGGGGTTAATGACGCGCTACTTCATTCTAGTCTCTATGTGGGCGAACGTGCAATTGCATTCAGAGCATAGGAGACGACTATTATTAGGGTTATTTCAAATTGGCTAGCAGCTAATTATTGGAAACTGCAACAATATTCATCAGCAAGAGAGGGCCAAAAAGGGGGAACTTAAGGGCAGAGGGAAGAAGCTAATTAAGGGGAACCTCTTCCTTAGGGACGTGACTAGGCGGAAGGCTTTGATGTGTCACCGTTTTCTGATTACCTTAGAAGGAACTCCCGGAGGTTCAACTCTATTGTCAAAAGTCGCGAGATTCACTGGGGCGAGAAAGAGTTTCAACAATGCATATTTCTATATTTATTGATTTATTTTCCCTAAATTTTCAGTAGAGTTCAATCATGTTCTAGGAAGATCTATGTGTGATTCGACAAGATAATGTTAGCCTAGCCCTAGCCACACTCTTATGATATTTCCTCGCTTAGGGTGCGCCATTAGGAGTTGTTAGCTAATCAAAAAAATTGGTTAATCTAAAAGGAAAAGTTCGTCACGTAGTTAGTGGCATATTAACGAGTAATTATGATGTGTCATATTCAAAACAGAGTTAAAGAGAGCGAGAGAGAGAGGGAGAGCGAGAGAAAGAGAGAGAAAAGAGAGAGAAAGAGAGGTTTCGATACCCCCTATTTCTGACTCGGTTGAAAAAATTTTTGGGTGGGGAGCCAGGCTGTTTGGCAAAGTGAGCGTGGCGGCATCAGTAAATTTAATTAAGAAGACAGACAAGAGGGCCACGGACCATGGCCACCCAATATACCCGGGGGAGAATAGAATGGGGGAGGTGACCCCCGGGTAGGAGGTACCAAAGTAGAGGAAATTGTCGAAAACTTGATGCCTGTTCTAGCTGATTTATTCAAGAATCTTCTTTTATTCGGATTCTAACTTTCTGAATAGTGTGCTAAAATTAAGCAATCTACATTATGACTTATGACTGTGGTACTACACAGGGGTCCTTGAGGAACAGCTCTGCGCTGCGAGAACGCCAGGGCTCCGCTGTTGGACGGCCGCTGCTAGTATTTTGGCGCGGCAAGCAATTTGTATACTGTATTATAACAGAAAACACTGAAAACGCTCAAACGGCTAAGGTCAGAGAGGAGCGCGAGCATTGAGGAAAGCAGCGTAGTAGAAGTAGAAGGTAAAGCGTTCAGCTAAAAAATCCAAAACAAGAGAGTTTGAATGAGTACCGGTCTCCACGAGAACGCCCGTATAAATAGGCCCAACTTTGGCGTGGGCACGTCGAGAAACTATAAATTTACGTTTAATTTAATATTTTAAATATGTTGTAAATTACACCACGCATTGTATGTGAAATATATGTTAATAGAACATTTGACACTATAAACCTGTGATTTACGGTATGTGGGCGATTTTACAGTTTAATATTATTCCAAAACTTAAACCTTAATATTTATTATTTTTAATCGTAAACTTTTGATTTACAGTACGTGGGCGACAGAATTTAACGGTTGAAGTTCTTAAACTTAATTCTTGAATAAAGGCCGCCTCTGGACTTGTGAAATAAAATAAGTAAAAAAACTTGTAGGCGTTGAGTGAAATAAAATTCAATGGGAGACCACATAAAGTTTATACTCTGTAAAATAAATCAACATATTTAATCAAGTTTTGCCAAACCGCGCAATTTCAATTTAACGACACCGAGAGGTTACAAGAATACGCGAGAGAAATATCTACATTTTTTATGTGCCAATAACCCACAGAAATACCTCGTTTTTGTAAAACTTGCGGTAAGTACAAAAGATAGAAAAAGGTAAATTTCTCCGTACCTTGATCATAGCTTCATCTTCCTGTTTCTTTTTCTTATCCATTTCTTTCTTTCGTCTTATTTGGTCGACATTCATTCCCGGGGTGTAACTTTCTGTGCGTAATGTGCTCTCGCGCGCCTGAATTTGGATATTTTAGAATTAGGTTGATAAAAGTTAAGAAAAAAGACAAACTATATAAGTCACAAATTCAGAAACTAAGGAAATCAACTGATTATGAAAAGTTTTCATTATTGCTGTGGCACACTTTTGCTTGTGACTAGTGTCATAAAATAGAGCGTAATTTTTAATTTTCAAGTATCGGTTTCTCGAGTTTTGATAGCCAATTGACTTATTCTCTGCCAGACGTGAAAGTATAAAAAGCAGCTAACCTTCTTCCAAGAGTCCTCTTTAGTGATGAGACCTTGCTGTGCCTTGCGATGTTCAGCTTCAGCATCTTGCTACAATATGCAAATGTTTATTTTGTCCATGGACTACGTTGAAATTGTTATGCTTATACAGTAATGATCGAGCTGAATTATTTTTTATACAGATGTAAATAAGTGCAGAACATCATTTCATAATACCTATCCCTTTGTGACATAACTAACAATGACAAGGAATAAGAAGTATGAGAAACACAGAAATAAAGAAGACAGATACAAGTAAACATACAAGTAAACACATTAACCTACCAGACTCTTCAACACTTTTGTATATTCAGCTTTCAGTGATCGTCGTGCAGCTTCATGTTCACAACGTCGACATTCAAGGGCCTAAAAGTGAAAAGCTAAGGTTCATCAAAATTTCTAATACAAGAACCTAAGTTATTATAACAAATAAAGATAATAAAGTATATGTAGATATACCTTGATAAATCGATCATTCAGATGTTCTTGCGTGTCTCTGACTTTCAAAAGATGTTCGTTTTCCAGGTCAAAAGATTGCCAGAAGAGATCGCGAAGCGGTAGGAAGTCCTGTAAATACTCAGTTGTATGAAGTCCGTCGGGTTCTTTTGTGTGTCTCCTACCCATAGGAAACTCGATAGATAACAAGATTGTGCGCGGCGGAAACTGACGTGACTTCGTAAACATTAGATAACAAGATTGTGCGCGGCGGAAACTGACGTAAAACTTTGAAACCCTGGCGATAATTGTATGAAATATAAGCGACTTTTTGTACTACACCGCAGACCAGAGAGGCCGTTTTCACCAACATTTACCTCTGTCAAAAAGGGTACTTCAGTCAAAAGCGTGCGTTACTTCCGGTTTCACCAACATTTACTTGTACCTTTTTGACAGAAGTACGCCTATAGCATGAGAGGCGTACTTAGACCAAAAAGGTGGAAGTATCCCGGTACTTCGGTTTTTTCTCCATTATGAGAGCTGATTAACTCAATTGTTTAATAATTGTATGGATTTTATGGTAAATAAGCTTCGTAAACATTAGATAACAATGATTTCAGTTTGAAACAAATATCGCATATTAATAAAGTGATTACACTCTTGATTATTTAGCTATTTCTTGTTTGCATGGTAAACAACTTTTAGTAATTACTTAGATGTATATCACATTCGTTTTAAAAAGCTATCTAACTGTTAACCAACGTTTCAAAAAAAGTAAATGTTGGTGAAACCCATAAAAAAGCGCGTTGCAGCGTACTTCAGTCATAAATTTACTTAACCTAAGTACCTTTTTGATGGTCAAAAATTTATGACAGAAGTAAATGTTGGTGAAAACGGCCTCAGAAAGTTTCGCGTTGGCAATATCTGTACTATCGTGTGCACTAACGAGGGCCGGAATGTAATCTACTGCCACTGGCTGGCTCCTTCGCTCTATATTCTGTATCTGAAACGCATGAAAACAACTAAGCCATATTTACGATTCACTAACAATAAGATTCTCGAAAATTTGGAGTAACTCTATAAAAACAAGTGACCTCATTCAGCGCAGCTCTGCTTTGTTCAACAAGTTGGGAGACCTTTCTCGCGTGTTCGTACTCTTGGTTTAATCGCGTTTTCACAAAGGTTGTCAACTCTTTACAGTATCTAAAATAATAGATATTAATAAGAAATTGCGAAGTTGGTTGGCAGATTACAACGGTAATACGAAATAGAGAATGGAGCGTTTTGCGTGGAAAGGTACCCATGATTTTCTCACAAAAACACTAACTAAAATTCTATAAATCAAAGCAATTAGGCAATTACAGGTCATAATGTGTTGGACTAAATTGTACCTTGAATGATCGAGAACGCTTGAAGCAAATTATATTTCAGTTAAATTACCGTACCTACTCCACGACTTGGTCCTTTCAAAAGCAATTTCCACTCCATCAATTCTTTGGGCCAATTCACGGTCACAGTCCATCACCTGGTCATCTAAAGAGAATATGTTAATTATCAAGCAATTAACCAGATAATTAGGAGTAATTATCCTTAGTGTCTCGGCTGAATAGTACCATTACTCATAGCTATCTTTATTCCTCTACACCGTGGAATGATATGGTCTTATGCAAATGAGAAAAGTTAATTATCTTACACTTTTCGGATCTATTTTTCCGTGACAATCTCGGCGTGAGTACGGTCATTTTTGTACGATCATTAGGTAATCAATATCAGTGAATTCGTAGAATTCCCGTAATAGTAAGATTTGGGCGAACAAGTTTCAATACTAGTTATGTAGACGGTTTTCAGAATCAGAATATCAGGAGCCTAGAATATGCGAAAAGGCTTGAAGAAGCTAGACGATAACGATCAGAAATCTCTCGTACTCAATAGTGGATATATCAGTTCTAATAGGGAGGAGCAGGCACTTTTTATCAAATATATCAGAGAAAGGTGTGTAATCTCTCGCTTTGATTGTCACTTGTGTCTATCATTCGAATCTGTTGCGTATGGTGACAGACCGTTTTTTGCCTATGCAAAGTTTGTCTTAGCACTTTTGTCTTTTCAACACGCACTTCGCCCCGAGGGCTGTCTGAGCGAGAAAAAATGATTAATCGCCAGCGAATTCAGAGAGGGAGCAAGCGAGAAGTGGGAGCGAGACAGGGATCGAGAGATCATTAAAATGATGAGAGTTAGGAAGGAACATGGGAAGAGTGAGGGACAAATGAGAGAATCGAGGCAACGATACCAGGAAATTCAGACGGCGAGAAAATGCTACACTGTCAAGGCACACAAATTACGAGCCGTACTTGGAAGCCGCTTCAAGTTTGAATAACTCGATTTGAATGGACAGTTAGAAGTGAAAGAGAATTTATGGGGTTGAGGACAATGTTGCAATTTACTCTTGAAGCGAAATCAAGGCTCTTGACGTTCGGAAAATGTCAAATAAACTTCGAGCTGGAGGAGTGAGCTAGGACCTATGATCTAGCGACCTAGTCGATCCATGTCGAGTTAAGGCTGCGTGGTCACTGTCAGGGTCAAAACAACGTATTTTTACAGCAGCTTCCACAATAATTCTTCGAAAAAGAAAAAAACTACAATAATGGATGTGTCTTTAGCAGTAGCATGAATATCCATTCGAAATAGTAGAAATAGGAGGGAGGATTAACACGACACATTCAAAAATGAATCCAAGAAAGCAGGCAAGAAGATTTCTATGTTTTACATAACCATACTACGTAAAGCAAAGCAAAAATTTGGAACTCAAACATTTTATCAAGTGATAGTGTTAGGGCCCTATCTCTGCTTTTCCACCAATAATAATTCGCAGAGATGAGGACCCGTGCTAGGGCCCGAATTTGAATATCAGTCCATTCACGAACCTTGTTCATCTGGATCTGGTTGATATGTGGAGTGCCTCCTCACGAGACTGGCAGATCTCGGTTGAGTTGAGAAGAAATCAGTCGACGGAGCAGTCGATTGCTAAAAACATTCAGATTATTTTATTTTTATGTTATCTTTATATTAGAATACAATAAATCCTCCATTAGACTTTCCCGCTACATTAGTATGGCGAGCTATCAAATATTTATATTATATTTTGATATTTATACGCTTGTACTACAGACCGGTAGTGATTATCAAGTACCCACGCAATACAATATCTTCATTCAAAGTGACTAAATAAACATCTACCCTGGAAAAAAACCACATAACGATACATCTAGGATTGTTTACCACAAATAATACCTTTCCATTATAAGGCGACAGAAAGTGAATATTCAGCATGGAAATAGCATCGGTTTAGTGTTAAACAGTTAGTTATTTCCAAAGAAATTTCTTGGGAAGGTTTCTAATTCCAGCGAAAGCTGTTAGAAGTTAGAGTTCCATTCGCCTGCGTGACGCAGTCAGATTTTGTTTGAAAAAGGTCCTTATCTATTGGAGAGTGATTAAGAAATGAGGAGAAATGCCTTATTACTTTGTGGAGAAGATAAATAATTAGAGTTAATTTCATCAATAAAGAATTCATGTGGCAGCTCCGGTACAACATCAGGCGATGGGCAGCTACCTTTACGCGCTATAGTATGTTGTTTGAGAAGCCTTATGCTCTTATGTATTCTCAAATATCATACTATAAAAAAAATCATACTATAAAAACCGGAGTTCATATACAATTTATCTCCTTTAAACGCAGTTAATCAATGTTTATAAGCATCGAAATCCCCGAATCCGGAAGCAATCGCCAATAATGAATGTTCCTTTGTCATTGCACTAACTGATAAGCAACTCACGTAAGTTCAGTAATCATTCCTACGATTCAATATAAATTATTTGCAGTCAGTTAGTCACAAGTGCCAATCATTCCGTCAAGATGGGCACTACATCCTATCTTCCAAAAAGTATAACGAGATGCCCAGAATCCGAGACTACAACAATTTTTCTGACATTTTTCATATAAATAAAGATAATACCGTAATTCCAAGGCTTATATCCGAATCGCCGCTATATGACGAAAAGCGATGTGCAAACTGCATTAGGTTTGGACGTTGAAACATGCTTTTATCGTAATTGTTGCTTAATTAGACGACAATTAGAAGAAGTAGGTAGTAGGTAGTATGAGGTGAAATATATACTGAAGAAGCACCAAGCTTAGCACCAAACATAGAACACCAACAGTGTTTCAAAAACACTGATTTGGTCACTAGGCCTAAGTCGGAATGTGTGATAAGAAGATCACTAAGCATGTCACGAATTACCAGGTAAAGCATGTGGTCGTTATAAAAAAAAACAATAAAACACAAAGAGCTTTTTGGACAGATAAGGCCGAATTTTGGCGCCACATAAGAAGTTCTATCAATGTAAAATTATCAAAGTTTGGTGGTTTGGCTACCGATTAAAAATTAACAGTGTGTTCAATGAAAACATTTGGGAGGTTCCAATATGTATAAGGCTCGTTTCGCAAATGAAAATTATGTGCGATAAAAGTAGTGTTCGCACCTGTGACCTGTACAACCACATGCTTGAAGTAAATGTGTATTTTTAACTCTACTGGACCACTTGAATGTTTTGACTAGTTCTAAGGGGTGTTAACAATTAAATAAAACATAAAGACAAAGTAACAATCCCTATAAGAAGCAAGAAACTTGCTTTTAGTTTGTAAAATTTCATGCCCAATAATCTAAAGCAAAAGTTTCTGACGAGAGTGGGATTCGAACCCACGCCTCCGGAGAGACTGGTGCCTTAAACCAGCGCCTTAGACCGCTCGGCCATCTCGCCATATGATAAGACTCCGGAAAATGCAATACGATAATCTACGCGTTCATATGCAGTGGCAAGTAAATTATTAATTTCGCTTTCCTATCATTTGATAATGAATATGAAAAAGAAAAAGAAATACGTTTCAAAAACTAATTTAGCCCACCGGAAACCGACGCACTGTGAACATTTTTGAGTTTACCTCACTCAGTTACCGTATCACCCAATCACAGGACTAAGTAAGCCGCGCATAGCCAATGGCAGCATAACAATACGTAATACGTATGATGGCGCTCCCTCTCGTAAAGAAATAGCAATGTTCATTTAGTGTTCTAGCAAAGAATGTCATAATAATATCAAATAATAACCCCACCATCTCACTTACCAAAGAAATAAATCAATTCCTTTGTATAAGAGCACAAGACTGTATCACTAAATCATCATCATATAAATGAGTAAGAAAAAGGAAAAAGTAGGTCGTCCCCAGCAGTGAATTAGAGAGAAACGGTCACCGGAAATACATAATATATATATATATATATATATAATATTAATTTATATAATATATATAATGATTATAATAATCCCCAACCTTGTGAAAAGATCCCCAAGAGGAAGTCTGGAAAATAACCCTAAAGAGAATCGAAATTGGATCGTATAAGCTTGTCTCATCCTGTGTGCTCATTTAATGCCAATAAATGGATTTCGCAAAACAAGCAGTTCTATGAACAGATCGCTGATTTCTGTTAGCTCTAATTTTTCTTTTCCTTATCAGATATCAATACTATTATTTTGCGCTTGGCCTAGGTATGCTCAAGTTCAGATCAAGGTGTGCTGAGAAAATCATAATGTTGAAAACAATAGAATAAAGGGCAATCAAGCATAATAAGACAAGTTAGGAAGTTAGGTATGCATAGGACACGCTCACGAGAACTGATGTCGACGCCTATCGTAATAATGGTACTGTAGGGACATTTTTTGCTCCATATTTTTTTCCGCCAAAGTTGTTTAAGTTATTCTGGTAAATTCAGACGCGGGGAATCTAATAAAACTAATGACTTTTTTGTTTTCTGAGGTGGACCTCACCCGTTAAAGGAGGAGGAGGAGGAGGTACAGTAATATGCAAATTTGCCAGGCAATCAGTGATAACATTGATGTGTTTTATAAACTAAAGGTGAACCACTGAAAATAAGCAGATCAATATTAAGGGCCATGGCCATGAAAATACAATCAAAATAAATGGTGTGGATTTAGGATGTGCAATTGACCGGCAAAAAGAGCTCATCGTTCAACAGATGCTCAAATAGAATAATAAAGAAAGAACAAAGAAAGGGGGGGGGGCACATTTACAGAGGGGAATTATGAAAGCACATCCGAGGGAATGGAGATGTGAATAAATTTGAGAAATTAGCAAAATTACTGAAGTTCAGGAACCTGAAGTGTTCACAGTAAGAGACAGAAAAAGGCTTTCAATTAAATACTAATATATCATGTAAAAAATCAGTACCAGTATTAGAAAATGAATTACCAAACGCACATAAAATGTTGTATTGGGTAATTGAAAATAAAACGTGAATAGGAGTCAAGAGTAGTTTTTCAACGAACAGTAACATTTGAAGTAAATAAACAATGAGATGACTGGACTTTCCTTACCACCATTATTACCTTTTAGTTTCGTTTTTTACCTTTACTTATATAATACGTTGGCAATGCAATAGTGTCTTGTCAATAGTAAAGTAACGTACGTCAACGGAGAAAACACTGCGTAACGGCGGTCTGCGTCTCATTGGTAACGGTCGCTGGTTTCGTATTCAAATTAGCGAATAAGAAGTTTAGCTGCCAATCGGCATGCAAATGTGACTCCTTGCTTTCTTTCCTCTCTCCCTCTCAACAATATGTCAGTTTCACTGTCTGCTCTCTCTGACAGGGTTCTGTCTCCGTCTCTCCGATTCGCTTAGTCTCTGGTCTAGTCTTGGTAGTCTCTGCCGGCAGCTTCTGCCCACTGCAACACCACAAACGGCACCATATAGAAACACACAAGAAAAGCGAGTTCTGCGGCGGACTCTGGGAAAAACTAAGCGATGTTCATGAATGATTCCCGCTCACATATCTCATTAACTAATTAACAATTCAAGTAAAATGTCTGACAACGATGAATAAAAAAGTAAAATAGAAATAAAAGCGTACACAATGTTAGCTTATAGTTGTTGTAAAGTCATTTCTTTAAAAGTTAATCATACAGTGCCGCAATATGCAAATACAAACTGGAGTCGTTATTTACATGAATTCAAGCGCTTCAATAAATGTATGGTAGTTTTCGGACAAAAAAAAACGGATGTTCAGAATTGATGCGAGATATGAAAGCATTTTACACTGCGGCCCATATACTGAGGCCCAATGATGAGTCCCAAGGGCCCAGTTACAAGGGTCAATTTCAGTTCCGCAATTGCACTTCACAAATGCACAGGACGAGGAAAAAATGACTATTTCCACCAAAAACACATCTTGGTTAATAAGGAAATATTCGTAGTTTATAAGGCTCAGAATGGAATACGGTTAATATTTTTATATTTTATTTATTTTTAGCCTGGGCGCCCATTATTCTATATTCATAATCGCTAGTATATTTCATGATGAGACGCGCAACATGCGCAGTGTCTATTCTTTGTCGCGCACTGCCAAACATTCGCGGCACACCACAAAACTTTCATTGTTGGACGTTGTCAGATTTTTTCTTATATCTAAGCAAACATCGGATAATAAAGATAGAAAATCTTGAGAAGGAACATGTTCAACTATTCAATGTTCAGATACTTAATGTGGGTATCACACGTTCACACGTTCACAGGAAACGTTTATTCAAAAACCTCCGTGTCTCGAATGGAAAATTGTTTTGCAGAGTAGATGCAAGAAGTGAAGCCGTATAACTGACAATCAGCAGACATTTCTATGATTGTGAATATACTTTTAGAATTTTGATGCGCCGGGAAAACCGCAACCCTATAAAAAAGATAAACTGTTAAACAATACAACCTCTTAAAAGATCAATTGACCGGTGTTTATTGATTTTAAACGTATTTTCGTGCTTTGTTGTGTGCTGGTCACTCTTGTTTGCACAGTATTTTAGCTGTCAAACATATCGGGATATGTTTTTTCGGCTATGCTGGGAATTTTCTTTGTTGGGTTATAAATTACGTAATATAGCATTTTAAGTGCAATTATTTATTTCAATTCGATATGTAATGTAAAATTATTACCGGTTCTACATTTCGACTAAATATTGCAGCTAATACTTGCTTGGAGACCATTTTTAATTATAAATACCATATTTTTCTAATGGTAACATAAAAAAGGACAGAAAAAAAGAAAGGACAAGAAAATAAAATCGTACGTATAATATATTTTTGCTGCAAATATGCACGGTAGACTTAACAATCTGATGCGTACCTTAGGGGGCCCTCTATGGCCTTTCCTTGCTGTTTATTCAAGGATGAAATTTATTGAAAAAAAAAAAAGAACTAGAAAGGAATGTAGCTCAAGAAAGCAGTGTGTAATTATCAAGTGGATGTATTTTTTTTGTTAAATAAAAATATTTATAGAGAAAATCCGGTGAACTGCGAAAAATCTTAGAAAAATGAGACATTTGCGCACTAATTTAATAATCTTTAATTGATGAAAATGGTCGAAAATTGAATGGCATCATCCATCTCGCTAGAAATAAAATTGAGAAAAAAAAGATTATTATGAGCTCAACATTTTAACTAATGGAAATTAATAACGATACAATTTGAAATTTTCAAATTTTCAAACTTGAAATTGATCAACTGGTACAGAACCGTTTTATGGGAACGCAAAATTCTAGAGAAGTTGGTTCATATAGCACATATTAACATCATACATAACTGTAAATATCTAGACTAATACAGTATTATCAATTATGATCATGCACACATATAAATAAAATATTGTAAGGACTTATGATAATAATAAATAATAATAATAATTGTTGTAGGATAGGGAAGTTAAAGTTAAAGATCACTATAGTCATTTGTCTCACTAACAGACGGGATCTAAAAAGAAAGAAAGACATACGAGTTTCTTTGTCGTTCAAAGATAAAATATGATCATGTTTCAGGCAAAAAAGAGTGTTGTGACCTCATCAAAAAGTGGAATCAATCAGATCAAAAATATTATTTTTTGTTCTTTTTCTTTATGATAAACTACTCTCTTTGATCCAACCACTGCCAGTTCCGCGGATAATTTTCAGAGATTTTTAATATATCAACTTGTAAAGTAAAACCCTTCATCAACAAGCACTAATAAGGAATAACTGATTATTAAAAAGAAAAGGCTAACATAAATAGTACTTCCTTTAGACCAAAAAGCACGTGTTATGCTGTCTTGTGATGTTTATAAGAAGACAAAAGTCTGTTTCAAACCGAGTCGGTTCTTCTAATGGGAAAAGGATCGACTCGTTTAGTCAATAACTATTAGTGGAGATAGTTAAAAAGAAGAGAATTGGAAGATTGCCAAAAAAACGGAAATAAAATAGTTATCTCTAAGTAGACAAGTGATATAGATTGCAGCAGGATATAAACTAATCATTGGATTTTAATAAATATAATCATTACGCTCACTCATGTACGGTATATAGTATAGAACATACACGTGGGGCTTCCCCGTTCTAATCTACGTTTCTTACTTTTATAACCGACTTAAACATTCATTAATACCGGCCGGTTTTTGAAACGCATCGTATGCAGCTGAATCCTTACCGTCCTTACGTATTTATGCAAGGTTGCTCGAATTCAGCTCGATTTTTTATTCTAATCTATATTACTTTGCATAAGCTGCATAAGAATGCTGATGTGCTTAGCTTCAATTGAAAACAAACAAAACATAGCTATTTCCGCGAATTATTTTTGGATTTGCTATTATTTCTTACTGTTAGAAGTGAGTCTATGTTGTGTGAGTTGGTACATAAATACTAAAATACTAGGTGAACGAACATACTCTCTTAAAAGTTGTGGAATAATTAACTATCTGAAATGTGAAGAAACATATCACTGAATTTCGTACAAAATTTGTTGGACCGTCTCATTTTTCTTTCTTTTCTTTTCTTACATACAAAGACAGTGTTGTGAGTCATCCCAGGGGAAAGCCGAAATTTTCATATACGAAACGAGAATTTTTTCAGCAGTTAGGAAAAATATATACAAAAAGTGACGAAACAAAGGAAAACTATAGATATCAGTGTCATAATTAATTGCCTATGCTGATAAAATAAGCCGTATGCAAAATTAGAAATTTACTTCTTTTAATGAGGAAATTTTGCGGTTCTGCATGGGCAAAGCATACGTTGTATTCGTCTTTATCTATAAGCAATTGAATCGCGATAACTCGAGTTGGCTACATAATAATGCCGCTCAAAGGCGGTGGAAACTTAATTTAACATTAGCGCCCGTATACTACTATGCACATTACAGCAAAATACCGTCCGGTTTTAGAAACACATCGAGAACACCAGTATTCTTACGCAGCTTATGCAAATGAACATAGATATATTAAAAAATTGAGCTAAAGTCGACTAAATTAGCATAATTACGTAAGAATTCAGTTGTCCACGATGTGTTACCAAAACCGGCCGGTACGCACTTCGCTTTAAACATGTATCATTGTAAGCTTTTGTTATCGCTAACATTGTTTGGGTTTGTATATGTAAAACTAAATGTTACAAATGATCAAATTCACTCACGTCATTTGGTCACCAAAGAGTAGCAATGATGTTTTGTCCAGTCTAAATACATTTCACAAAGAAATAAATTAAATTTTCACCTCAATTTGGATGACGATTCCAGCAGCTTCAAAATCACACGAGCGACACTTTTGCATTGTCTTGTTTAATTTTGGAGGCAGAAG
Organism: Pelodera strongyloides; assembly: GCA_036852015.1. Classification (NCBI taxonomy): domain Eukaryota; kingdom Metazoa; phylum Nematoda; class Chromadorea; order Rhabditida; family Rhabditidae; genus Pelodera; species Pelodera strongyloides. The sequence goes on along the minus strand of JAANDG010000057.1, from coordinate 270,521 downwards.
TTAGTAGTTTTACAAGTGAATATCCGGATTTCCAATCATACAAGCTTATAATATGGTAAACCTAAAAATGTTGTGAAAAAAAATAGTAGATCAACATAGTATAAGGTGTCACAGTAACGCGTAACAATAATGCATATAAGCAAAGGCATGAAGCATAAACTATAAATTAGCGAGTTTAAACTATTTAAACCAGGTTTAAACTACCTATGCGCTCCTCTCGACTTCCCTTGCAAGTTGTGCGCAACGCATAAAAGCTGGAATGATTTTTATGAACACATCGATGTTGCGAGTCTTCGTTAGCTTCGAAGCAGAATTAAAAAATTCAAAAGGTTATAGTTACAGTTTATAAACTCTTTTAGTTTATTTATAAGCTATGCTTGAATTATGGGTGATTTCGAAGCGGAATTTAACATTAGAACTTTTCGTTTATCCGTTCCGTATCCTGCGATTTGGTGCTCACGCAAATGTTTATGCTTTGTCAAGGCGCACCAAAAACTTTTGTCTTATTGTTAGTGTTATTAACTTATTAATCAAACATTACCCGTACAAGGAAGTTCACATATTGACATATACTCTATCACTAATAGTTGAAAAACTTCAAAAGAGCTTGTTATGAATGGACTAGACATTAAAAGGGAATAGCTCCCATTCATAGTGGACTACGGTAGTGAGGTTGACATTTAAGGGAAGAGAGACTCCCACACACAGACGTTGTTAATTATTCAATAGGAAACATATAGAAACAAAATGATTCATTTCACTGTGGCACGCTCGCGTCCATAAGCGATTATTAATGTGAAAACATATTCTGGGACATTTCTCCCTTTCTTTCTCTCTCTCTCTCTCTCTCTTTCTTTCTCTTTCTTTCTCTCTCTCTATCTCTCTCTCTTTCTTTCTCTCTCTCTATCTCTCTCTTTTTCTCTCTGCTCTCTCTATGTAGAACATTTTCCAGACATCCTGACATACACCAATTATATTGATGTATTAGGAATTCTGAATTACATTTTATCACGGAACATCATTCTGCTTACACAAGGTGTACTTTACGTATTGGGGTATATGGTCCAAATGACTCATGTGATGCAAATTGCTCTGGTAGAGGCTTTCGGCCTAGTTGGGCCCTGCAGTTTAAAAACCGCGGATTGCAACGGTAGGGCCCATAGCGAAGATTGGGTAACGAACTATTGAGGGACTACGGGAAAACAATCATAAAATTAATAAGATATTGGTAGCAAAGTGAATCAACCTGTGAACTACATCCAAATATGCTCCTGAAACTTTCAAACAGACAAAACACGTAGATTTGCATGATAATAATGTATTGTTTTCGTGTATAGGAAACTAACATCATATTTGCAAACATTCAGTGCATAGATGGAATCAAATATCAGGGACATTATTCGTTATTCGAGCCCTAACATTCTAACAGTTACCGAATCCTTTTGAAGTTTTTGAAGTTTCTTCCTTGAAATTCTCTTTGTTTTTTCAAAAGTGAGATTTCTCAAAACAAAAAGTTATCTCTGAGACAATAAAGTGCGACTTGAAGTGTACAAATTGTCTCATTGAAAGATGTGTGAAGATAAACGCCTTTCGGTTTTTTTCAGGTTAAGATAAGATTCCCCAGAGAATAATTATTTGGTAAATAAACAACATTTCACTTCTGTAACCTGGCAATCAAACACAAATAATGGCTGGATAGCCAGGCTAGATATTGAGAAGCTCATTTCTGTGGCAAGCAGGAAAATGACGGTCGTTTATATGGATCAAAATAATTAATGAACTCCCATGGGACGTACCTGACTCCTGGAGCTCGGGTCTTGTATGCGGTATAGAAATAGAGTATAATACTTGCATGATAACTAGGTAAGAATACATTTCTTCGAAAAAAATAAATAAGTACTGACCAGTTTTGGTTTCCGTCCCATTGTTGCTGCAGTATGTCGAATTGGTGGGGAAGCGGCAACGATATGTTTTACTCTGAAAGTTGTAATTACTTAATTGCTTGCAATTTTACGGTAACACTAAACTTCTCTAGGAAAGCATCAGTTCACGCATGTGCGGGCATGAAACATGCCTTAAAAATCAGAAGTCAAAAGCCGAATTTAGGAATTCAGGTTTCAGAAAACGTACAGGTGAGGGAAACATTCCCTTCAGGTAGAGTTCTCCCTAATAGGATCGGTGAATACCCATTTAAAACTACTAACAATAAGAAAGATTCTTACATGATTGCATTGAGAACCGCAGACTCAAGCTGATCAAGGATAGTGAGCACTTTTGTGAAGTCCATATTCAAATTCGGGTTGTCGAATTTTAGCTCTGAAATGAACGAATATGGTGGATCTGCATAGACGGTGCGTCATTACTGAAACATAAAGTGTACTTTTCCTGATAATTACTAAACCTCGAAACTGAAGAAACCACTAGAGGTGCTCTTTTCATCTCTAAAAAAATGGTTTATTGAAATTGTTGTGTACCCACCTTTGACACTCTGTACCAATTGCAGAGATGACAAAATAACTTTATTCGTTTTGAATTGTGGATATTTGAATAGATCTCTCATACTTTCTGACACCATTTCCAGAGCGGAATGCACGCAGACATACATTGATTCGCCATCTGAAATAGATCATTTTCACAAAAATCGGGGGAAAGGTTTTCTGTTGTTAGTTATTATTACCAAACTATGGTGATCAGCTATCTCGTTAGTGATTGATTACTATTGACTTATAACAAAGGAAGTTGCCTCTGATTTAGTTTATGTTGAGTCCAATTTAATCAACATGCAATATTGAAAGTGAGCCGCGCCGCGCTGTCCTCGCACCACATTCGGTGGCGCTGCGCATCTCTGAATTTTATCCACGGAGGCTACAATCCTACCTGGTATCGGTGTATTTTCATCCAAAGCGCTTCGAAGGCGGGAAATGAAAACAGAAAATCGTTCCAAATCCCTCCGAAGAGACGGTGGAATCTATAAGAATTGGAATAGTCCTTGTTATATAGTAAACCAAAATAGTCCGGCTGCCGCAATTCTCTGTTTGTCAATATCTTTGATGGACATGTTCTTTACGCTTATAGTATATTTGAAGTTGCAATTATGCTTTTTGCTTTTAGTCGACAGACGACGGAACCTAGTGCCACTAGTTTTCCTTCCACGAAAGATATAACTAAATAAGTTTTCACCCGATTCTCCACTCCATTATCTTCAACGGAGGAGCACAAAGAACTCGTCGATGACATCACGTGAATCGATTGATTTTTGGATTATTGATTTGTTCAGGCCAATAGATAAAAGCGGTTTTGTACCGCAACGTGTGAGTTTCTCCAGTTTGGAAGAGAAATCTGAAATGAACATAAATAACAAAGTGGAGTTACGCAGAACACGCAAAGAATGAATAAGTTGTACGCAAAAAAATATACAAATAGACTACCGTAGTCTGGACTGGACACAAAGACAAGGTCGGAAATATGATAAATTCGTTTTCAGGTTCTAAAAATCCAAGTTACTCTAAACTTACCCTAAACGAGAGAGAGAGAGAGAGAGAGAGAGAGGAGAGAGGGGGTAATAAGACGTACAACGTTATTGGAAGAAGTTAATAAACGGTTTTGCAAAACGTAAACGACCATATACTGCACTGCAATGATGAACAAATGAGAAGATAGTTTTCAGCATACTGTGGCCTGTGGCCTCAATATGTATTAATTACCCAAACTAATGATCTTATAGTTTATCTTACTGTTAACGGTTTTCTTAAAGCGAAACTTTGAATAAAAAATAGACCCCAGTAGACCCCTTTTAGCATAGCTGCATACGAATGCTGATATTTGAGATGCGTTTCAAAAACCGGCTGGTATTTCGCTTTAATGATTGGTGGTTTGCAGCATAATGTTGACGTTGTGCCCTAATTAATCATGATTTGTATGGTTTCAGTCAGGATTAACCGATTAACACTCCCCCACCATGTAAAAAAAATGATTGTGTTTACTACAATTTTGCAAGGAATTCAAAAATGTCCGAAAAAGGGTCACAACATAAATCTCAAGAGTCAAGAGAGTGTAAATTCAAAAAAAAAAAGAAAAAAAAAAGAAAAGAAAGCAAATAAAAATACAGTAATAGCTGCTGGTTAGCTATGCATATAGTTTGCAAATCATAGTTCTGTGACCGCGCTCATCAGTACGTCAGTAAGCTGCATTATGAAACCAGGAAAGTCAACATACATATGAGTGTCATGTGTTATGCCATTCCAGATTCCCAGTTTTACATTTATAAATTACGAAGCAACCAACTAATATGAATATGTTTCATTGGTCGCTCACTGATATTAATTGCCACAAAGAGCCTCACAAAATCGACCAAATATCTTAATCACTGACACATATCTTTCGCTTTTTAGACCTCAAAAAGCAGCAAAAATGGGTTGCAACACGAGGTTTTTCCTTTCGTTTTTCCCGAAAAAGCGTCCCAAATTCGCCCAAAACCGTTTCACAGTTTCCAATCCCATTGTATCTGATGGATAAGATATAAGATGGATAGCATTTACCGTAGTATCAGTTCGCGGTGGTTCAGTTTCAAAAGCTCGCGTTTTCTCCCGTGTAAGCTGCTGAATGTGATGCGTTCCAAAAATTTAGGACGCAGTGAAAGGCTGAATAGAAAAGAGAGGATAAAAGCAGTGGTTATATGAACTGAAACTGTGCTACATATTAAAGATATATGTTGCTAAGCATAATCTTAGAAGAGAAAATATCTATAAAGAGAAACAATGTGACATAATAAGTAACAGAAGTTTGTACAATTTGTACTCATTTTTACATTATACAATATACAAAATGGATGACCCCGACCTTTGACAAATTACGAAGAGTTTTGCTTGCGTTTTAGTGAAATGATGCTTCACTGTATTTCACTTTTTGGAATCTATGAACTATGCAATGAGGAAACATGACATGGAGAGAAGGTCTGAGATGATTCTGATCCCTCTAAAATAAACATACCTCGTCGCAGATAGCAATAAACGAAAAAAATAATACATGAATTCTGTGTAAAATAACTTTTACATAGTACTTACAATTATTAGTATTTCAAAAATTATAGGCTGTCACGTAAAAGAGTGAGTGCGGCAAGATTCAGTGCATACAATAAATGTTGAATGTCGTTGGACAAAAATTCCTTCCTTTCAAAGGGTATCTATGTAGGCCGTGCACCGCGAGTATAGAAAAAGCAATAAGAAGGGAAACGCTGCTAAACATCGCTTATGGGTTAGCACAGATATCCAAAATCAGCAGACGAAAAGAGATAATTTCGATCCAAAAAAAGTAACAATTGTAAGAAAAGCCATCATAATAACATGATATAAAATAACAATTTCACAGAAATTGATACATTTTAAAACAATTGTTTTCTCGCTGATGCGTCAGTAGAAAAGTGCAAAAAAAAGTTTTCAAATATAGGTTAATCGTGTATTTGCTGCCATTATTTTAAATAGTAGGTTACAAGTTCCCGGAATAACGCCATGCATAAATACGTCCATGTCCCGGGATCACGTCATTTTTTTAAAGGAACCTTTAGAGCGAAATACCGGACGGTTTTTGAAACGCATCGAGTGCATCAGCATTCTTATGCAGCATATGCAAATGACAATAAATTAGAATAAAAAATCGAGCTACATTCGAGTAAATTCGCATAAATACGCAAGAATTCAGTTGTCCGCGATGCGCTTCAAAAACCGACCGGTATATGGCGGTATTTCGCTTTAACGTACGGTATACAATTAGCTGTGGACAGGTAACAAGGTGTCACATAAAATTGATAAAATAGCAAATCCGCCCAATAACATAACATAACACAATAAGGCATATGAAAGTGTTGTTTCGCCATATTCTTGTAGAATGGACGACGTAAAATAAACAAATAATAAATATCAAGAACATCAAGAATAACAAGGAAAAAAAGAATGAAACCAAGAACCGCTGCAAAAAACCGTCCCCCAAATCGTTTGTACAAATATCAACAAAAGAATGTTCGTGTGGAGATCTACATAGTGAGAAACGGGTAAACATCCAATATAATGTAGAAAACGAGGAAAAAGTATTTTCGTTGTACTATAAACAGTTCTAATCGCAAAAGTGCTGATGTTTTGCGGTTTCACCCATGTAACTGAATAGCTAATAATTTAAAGATAATGTGTAGCAGTTTCAGGGGAGCAATTATGTTTACAATAAAGGTTTACATTATCCAAGGCTTCGAAGTTACGCTCGGAGATCAAAGGTAAACTAGCCCAATCCAAATCCAGTAGTTTTGGTAACTCGTTTTACCGTTAGCCCTAGCGACGTATATAACTGGTTAGCATTGACTATACGGGAACGAAAGTTGTTATAGGATATAGAAGGAACATTTTGAATTTAGTCGGTTGTTAGGAAAAGTAGTTTGGTTTCGACAAAGAAAAAATACATATGTACCATACTTTTGGTAAGAAACAAGATTTAAAAAAAATAGTCGTTGAAGAACGTTTCTTATACAAAAATACAGTTTGTCTGTAAAGCTTCTGATGTACATGGGACAGTGTTACATATAGTTACAGAAAGGATTGTTGGCCTTGCAAACATAACTTACTTATTTTTACTATTACTTTGACTTTTGGCTTGAAATGCGAGGGGCATATGCAGGTGATTTTCTGTTTTTCCTTACAATCTTTTAGTCCAAATATAAATAAAACAAAATAAATTCGTGAACTTGTACTCTCAAGTACAAGTATTACAATGTTCTCGGTCTCGGTGAAAGAAAATCAGAAAACTTGTTTTCCTATTTTATAAAAAAGCTAATTTCACATTTTTGGTCTCAATTGTTCCTCAACTGTTTGCAAGGATGTGTACGAGTATGAAACATGAACAAATGTGTAGAGAACTTCAAGAAGCAACACACGCATCTCATGGTGTACTTCAAAAATTGAACAATAAAAAATAAGTACTATTGATAGGCGCTCTTCTCACTAAAAATGCATAGAAATGAAGAAATCGTGTAAAATGAACTCTTTAGTTTAGACCAAAATGCTAATCCAATTGGTGAACGAAAAAAAAAACATTTCTCTGTTTTAGCAAAAATCAGTGTTATCGTGGAAGTAACACAGATGAGACCGTGTTATATGGGGGAGAGTAGAAAAGAAAGAAAAGAAAAAGGCGATACGCAGAAGAACTAGTTGAACAATCATAACAACAGAATACCTTTGAATGTTCTGCTTGAAAAATATATGTATGAAAAAAAAGTTATGATGGATGATACTTATGTACCATTAGATAACACTTTCGCTAAATTCTCTCTTTTCTCGAGTGTAAAGCGCTACCGCAAAGGTTTCAAAACACAAATCCGGGTCAAAACCATCTAGCGAAAACATCGCAATGTCGGTAAGATATTCAATGAATAGAAATGAGAGGGCGAGAAAGAAAAAGAGAAACTAAGAAAGGGTTAAGAGGTAAGACGAAAATGAGTTTTTCTTTCAAAAAGAAGGTTGAGCATTAGCAGACAAACACAAAAACGAAGTAGAGATTACGACGTTTCGTGGTCACTATTTTGCTTACGTAAAAGAATATTTTTTTTCCAGCTTATAAGTAGTAGCTCTTGAGTTAACTGATATGTGAAAGTAAAATGAAATTACGGAAGCTATCGTTCAATTAGTGGTCAACTTCAAGTACTTCTACATGTGTCTAGACTTACCGTAATATGTGCATGAGGTGGCAGTAGATGTTCTAAGAATCCAACCCTAACGAGTACTCGTTATTTTTGTTGAAACTATTCTGACAAAAAAAGTTCAAAGATAAAGCTAGCTGACCACTAGTCAACGGTCAGACAGAGCTGCTGCAGAAACATTTCCGATTTGGCTAATTTATTCCAGTAAATCTGGAAAATGAAAAGGTAGCTTACGATCATAACACAGGGCGTAGAGTCTAGTCTACTATTCTAACGCTAAACCCCGGACCGGCAAGTTAAGCTTATCTTTTAACATAAGCTACCGTAATACCCCAATGGATAATGTACCAAACCCTACCATAAGATATCAAACAACATCCCCTGCCGCTTGAACTTTAAATCAGATTCAATTCAAATCAGATCGGCATTTGTGACGAAGAAAAACGTCAAAAGGAAACGAGATCACGTAATGTGAAGGAATTTAGACGGGAAATTTGCTTTAATTTTTTGAGACGATCAAATCAATGACGTAGAGATCTGATGACTATTGACTATTCTAAAAGCTTCATTGGGTCTGGTAGATAATAGTTGATAACATTCAAGATAATTACAAATTCAGGTACCATGACACAGATTTATAAACAATTATGTAATGCTGTGTGCACAATTGGCAGGAGAGGTCATGACTGCGGTATATCAGATAAACATCAGTGTATAAACCCTAATTGAGCTAAACATAAGTTTATGCTAAAACTAGGGGAAAAACTGGTGGGTCATTTGTCCGGGTGGTTCTAAAAAAAAGGTGTATCCGTATCTCGCTCTCGTATCTTGACCATCCGAGAGATATGCTAAAGAGAAGAGAAACACAAGGAGAGATATGGAGAGGGGATGAAGAGAGGAAATGCGAAGAGAGAGAGAGAGAGAGAGGGGGAGAGAGAGAGAGAGAGAGAGAGGAGAGAGAGAGATAGGCGAGTGATAGGAGAGCGGAACATAGAGGTAGAGAGGTAGGACTGGCCGGTAACTGGTCGTAAAAGGTGTTGTCCAACAACCGTGAAATGTCACCGGCCGAGAGTTTAACGTTTAGGGCAATCAAGGTCAAATCAGTTAGAAACTCGTGCTAAAGCATTGGGTTCTACCACTTCTCATGCGGAAATTACCTCGGTATGTCATAAGGTACTGTTGCCCACTCGGTCACTACTTCACAAAGTGACATGACACGTGGTTTGTGAAACGCGTGCCGGACAATTGCATCCCTGTAGTGTGCTCGAAGTATGTTCCCGTATGTGCCCTTCTGGTATGGACGCGGAAACCAACATACAGTACGGGCCATGCTGCGGGAGATTCCAGCCTCTTCCTCCATAAAATCCATGTTATCCGTCTTAGCTTTTATTAAGTGTTCTTTATTATGACACCACTTCTAACAAGGTTCAAACAACAACTGAACGGATTGAATAGTTGCGCAACGCGCTGCAACTGCTCACGCTCACAGTCTGTTCGCGCACATGTACTATATGTCGAGCCGCACGGTAGCCAAGTATAACGCTGGCCCAAGTTTGGAGAAACGCGGTCGTTTCTGATGTTTACATCGCTTTTTTGGCATTTCTCTTCACGTTTGAACATAAACATGAAAATGTCGTGTGAGGGGCGAAGAATGAACGCAAACACAATTACCCACACGAGGAAAGAACCAATTGAAATACAGGAAATGGTGCAAAAAAAAGAAGCATTTGACAGGCAGAAATATGCATATTCCGAGAGAAAAGGCAAAAGTAGAACGTGATCTGAATTGAACTCAAAAGTGATGAAAGGGGGCACAGTATGGCTGCGGTGGAATTAAAGCGAAGTACCGGCCGGTTTTTGGAAAGTATCGTGGACAACTGCATTCTTCCGTGTTTATGCTAATTTGCTCGAACTTACTCGATTTTTTATTTTCATTTATTTTCATTTGCATAAGCTGCATTAGAAAGCTGGCCTAATGGATATGGTTCAAAAACCGGCCGGTATTTCGCTTTAAACATATTTGTGAATTTTCAATAATACTCATTTGAATTTTGAATGTTACGAGCGTAAATTATTGTTTATAGGACGTTGCAAAGTATTGCCTTCAGTCTGAAACTTCTTATTCCTTGTTCTTATTATTACGTCGCTTTTTTAGAGCTTATAATAGAAAGTCAGGCATATTTCGTTCCAATAAGAACATATAACCATTCGCATTTCCATTCAATTTTCACGTTATGAGTAAACTTTATTAAATATAGCTGAAATAATAACATACATAAAGTTCATATATTTATATTAGGCGTTATGTATTAAAGCTGACACCTGGTTTATTGACAGTTTTAATCTCAAATCCCAATACAATGGTGTGCCTCAATAACACATAAAGCGCGCACCAATTGTCTATTGTTGTTTTGGTGTGGTGCACCCTTAGGCTCAGGGTATATTACAATGCTGGACGGGATGTGGATTGAGCATCTATCTCTGCGCAGGTCATAGTCAAAGGGCTTTCTGAGTGAGCCGAGGGCTTCATTAACAACTTTATTAAAGCGGTATGACGCGTGGTTTTGCCTGACAACTGCATAACCCTTGTATTATATGCTAATTTATATGTACTTCTTGTGTTGCCGGCAGCACAGAATAAAACAGTGTACAATACACGGTAATAATGTGAGTTCAAATACATGTGTTATAGCACTTTGGCACAAGTTGGAGTTCCTCTAACCAAATAAAATAAAGCAATATTTATAGTTACTATAACTTCAATGAAGAAAAACATACACGAATCGAGAATAAAAGCGTAGAGAATTTCTTGCCACGAAGTTTCTTACAAATTGTGCTCAGTAATACGTATTTTGTGAACAGTTGTAAAAGTAAAAGGATCTAGAAACATTTTGGTCTGTCAGAAACTTATTCTATATTGAAAGGTGGATGCCGGAAGTGAAAAGGTTGTAATAAATCATATGCTGAGTGGTTGTGAGATGAAGCTCTCAGGAACATTAGGCGTTCGTGTGTTATATACATTTAGTAAAGAAGCAAGCCTACGAGTACTTTATTTTTACATACACTTTTGGATAAATCAGGTAGTTTACTACTTGAACTCGCATATAGAAATAGAATAATATTTCAAACCTTCATCTATGTTTATGTTATGTCTGTTGCCTCACTTTAAAAAAACTGCACTTGGGGTGCTTCATCATGGATTAGACATTGAACTTAAAAACAGACCAAACAAAAAAATTCAATGGAGGACATTCCCATGTACATGGTTTTCATTGGCCGGCTACTCTAAAGAAAAAATAGAGGAAAACCTCATTGTTAGAGCAAGAAACCGTTGCAAATCTCAGTTTTTGAACCGGAAAGGAATGGTTGTTCTCGATTGTTGGACACTCAGTTTGTCCATGCTTTTTGTCCTCCAGAATGGATGTGAACAAGCAAGAAGAAGCACTTATCTCTTGTAAACAGCTCACTCTTAATCATAGGAATGAGAAAAAGATGGAAATTTGAACATGGAAATATTGTACAAACTAAAAGCGATCGACGACAAATCCATTAGAAATATTATCACAACGACAACAACTTGTTTACACGTTGTCAGAATTCTCGTAAGCGTCTTCAAGCGATATAACGGCCGGTTTTTAAAACTTGTGTTGGACAACTGCATCTGTTGCATGCAAATGAACTAAATCAGAACAAAAAATCGCGCAGTATCGCGCAGTTATTTACGTAGACTATAATAAAGCACCCGTTTTAAATACGGGCTGTTGTACCGAAACTAAGTGTACAAGTGGAGCAACAAAAATATTAAAAAAATTCCTTTACACAATTACAAGGAAATAATGGATGTATCCTATCCCGAGGACTGTTCTTCGTCGAAATATCGAAAAACTCTAGTTAGAGAGTAGAGGAATGTAGATAGAAACACTATGTTATACTACAAAAATCATCTCCGTAAACGAGATCAAACAATCAATGCTATGCTTTACATAAGCTCTGATATGCTGTTCAATTCCGCGTGCGCGAAAAAGGCGCGTGAGAAAAACGGACGCGTTAGCGCGCCTGGAAGATTGTTTGTATAGCGCAGTGAATAAGTGTGTGAAGGCAGCGGATGACAGAACTAGAAATATTTATAAAGAAATCAGGCGCAAATCCAAACAAACGTGGCTTTTTTGATGGGAAAGAGAGAGTGGGCGAACATAAAATAATCTGCAGAAGCTTTAGTAAATGATTTGAAAACAACATGTGGATTTATCAAGCGGTATATCACATGGTTAGCGAAGCCTATGTGTGTCCACTGAGCAAATTGTGTTCCATTATGTGCCAGAAAGGCACAGAAGGGCACAATAGGAAAGCGTAAGAATCCGTTTCAGAAACCAGGGTTCTGGATTTTTCATTGTCAGAGTCGAGGGTACATCACAAATTGGTCGTGTGGATTTTCTTTTTTTTTGCTTCTTTATGCTTATTTGTTTGTGTATCATTAAACTTTCAATGAAAGTATTAATAAATAGGCTATACAATTTGGCAACTTTCACAACATCAAAAACAAGAAAAAATCAGTACACTTTATTATAGTCTAACGAATTATACGTATGTAAAATACAGAAATATCAAACAGAAATCTCACGATAACAACAAAATTATGTAATTTTGAGCCTCGATACTTCAAAAAACTAATATATGGCGAGCAGTGTTGCCGTACACGATTAGGTTACCAGTTTTATTACAGAGAATAATATCATAATGTTTTTGGTAAAATAAAATAAGAGAATGTCGAAAAATCATGAAAGTTAAAGCGGTATTGGGCGCTAGTAATGGCATTTCATTGTGTAGATTCACATAGATGTCCTACTTGGAATATTAGTAGAATAATAATAATAAAAAATAATAAAAATTTGATTTGAACCTCGTTATTGCAAAATATAATAATACATGAAACAGCAAATACAACACAAGTTAGTTCTAAACTGAACGTAATCTCTAACAAACATCTAGAAAACATATAATGCACAGGTATTATATGTATCTTCGCACAAGCAAAATAAAACATAAACAATCGTAAAATGTTATAAGTAAGGAAAGCCTGTAGGGTCACTCAAACTAGGGATTCAGCTCGAAAAATATATATAACTTGAATGAAAAGTATTCAAGAGTTACGCACAAAATAGTGCATGGATAAAATGTTATACGTTTCAGGAGGATAACATGTTATGTGTTAGAAACTAAGCAAAATGATCGTTTCTCAGGGTTAAAGAACCAAGCTCAATTTATCAATCCTAATTACATACATCAAATTGTAGTGGAATTGTAAAGACAACAATAAACAATAATATGCAATATAATATATGTATATATCGTATGTATATTCAAAAACATCAAAAATATCAGTCTATCAAAGCTCTAGCCACTTTATAGAAAACTGCCTTGTAAATGAATTCTGTAAGGTAACGTTATCTCTTCCTGCTACTAACGCAATTATATTGCTTTTGATGAGTGAGCGGGACAAATTATTATACCAGAAAGAAAAGTTCGGTACATAGAAGAAAATACAAAGAATAAAAATGTCAATTTACAAAGGCATTCAGTAGTAAATACGTCAAAGCATACCCTGTTTTGATAGTAACCGTTTAGGAGCAAACAAAGGATAAAACAGCAAATATATATATATAAAATAGGGGAATTAAGCGAGTACCTAACTATTTAAAATTTAATATTTAATATCAAATATTATTGTCGTACAACAGAAATATCACTGACAGATAACAGTGATGCATTAGTATTCGGTTATTGTTAGTTTTCTGTTTTCCAGCATAAAAATGGTACCGTAATACGGTTTGTCTGAATATTTGAACATTTAAAGGGCAACTTCCGGAAACCCCCCTTTGTGCAAAAATCAAGAGTTGAAGTTGATTTTCAAGTTCTTTCTGACGGCAATTTCGTTGAGGACCTGAATGAAATGAATACCAATACTGATTTACCAACGTATACGAAATAAGATAGAGAAAGACCAAAAAGGCGCAAGCACAACATGTTACCAAAAGTGCGTCAACTAACCTCATTGACGTGTTTCCGACTTGTTTCCGGACACAAAGCCCATAGAGGAATTAGTGAAAGTGCTGTAGGGATAAGGAAGAGAAGCATCGACCAGCCTCCGATCTGGAATCAATCGATAATCAATCAATCAATATCAATCAATACATGGTCAATAATAAGATAATCTCGAAAACGACCCAGATCGGTTTAAATACCCAAGTTTGAGGGATTGTCCTGATTAAGGTCCGGGCCAAAACGTTGTCAATAAACACATGTAAGATCAGATGAACAGTCACCTTTGTTGAGTGCCACGCCCACAAATATGAATAGTAAAATTAGTTTTCAAGATTCAAATTTATAAGAATAAATAACCGACCATATTGGCCACCGGATAGAATGCGAATTCCACAGCGATCTTGGTGAGAGCCTCAAACATCGTGAGATAAGCAGTCGCATTCAGGAGGAGGGACCTGGGTACCAGTTCGGAAGCATAGAAGCGAGATATCGATCCAATACCACAGGCCGAGATTAGGAGGAGGGCGGAGAGACCGACCATAGTGGCAACCTGGAAACATAAGAATCAATCAATAAATGGAAATCCACCGGGAAGGGAGATTGGCCACATTGTCTTGTTCAACAACACCCCTGCACCGTATCCGCGAATTCGGTTAATATAACGAGGCGCATTATGGGGTTTCCAACTATCCGGACAAATTTACCGTATTTTACGACTTCTTGAGATCCATGTATTAATTTCTCATGTCAACTATTCAATTCAGGGAAATACGATAAATTTTTCTATACTTGGGAGGGAACGCACAGTTGTTTTTTGGCATACATGGAAAACCCATTACAGCAACAAAAAAAAGGTCAGCATGTGCTACGTACACTGCCTATTCAGCATATTCCAAATGATTAAAACTCTAAGCGTACCTGAAACTGTTCTCCTCCCAGAATTCCGAACATCATAGCGGCGAGGGACAGCACACAGATGAAGGTTGTGCCGTTGAGGAGCGGCCGTCGACCGAGTCTATCCACGAGGAACACAGGGATCAGGGTGATCGGCACACGGGCCAGACCTGGAGGAGTTGACATCATTGACAAATATATGTTTTATGCATCGTATGCATGCTCTTCACGGGTGGTCAAATAAGTATTCAAGGCTTATGATTTGCTCCATAGATGTAAATAGAGCACTGCGCGTTGTTCAACTAGTGCCCGCTAGACATCGAACTTGTTTCTATAATTTTAGTTGTGATTCTTCTGTACCCGACACCCCAATCGAAGAGAGTGTTGTAGGTAGAATATGCGATAGTATCGAAAGACAAGACTTACCAACAAAGAACGATCCATAGAGTGCCGCGTTGTAGCTCCAGTGACTGAGGTCGTGCAACACAAAGGTACTGTAGCCGCGCAGACACCGCGCACCAGTGAACACGTAGACGACCTAAACGGGAAAGGTATGTTGAAGAGATAAAAAATATATAATTGAGTTTGAAAACAGGAGCCAGAAGCTTTCTATTATGCAATATGATTATTGTCTATATGCTTTTCCAACAACCCGTCGGATCAGCATGAAGAGCGATGGACATGTTTAGATAGAGAGAGAGTGTGAGAGAGGGCAGAGAAAAGGGGTATCGTAAACTACGGTACGTTTGAGAAAAAACAGACTCGAAACTACCGTACCTTGACCAATAGTCCCATATACGCGGCCTGTCGTATAACCCGACTGGCGGGATCATTGGCCTTCCATGGATTGAACATTATCGTCATGCCGTCGTGTTGAGTGGAGATACCAGCAGCCTGGAAATGAGAAATATAAAATAAATTAAAATTATATGCTGCTGCGGGAACTTCTAGGCCAAGGTGTCACGGTATGCCTGTGATGCATGTACTAAGACGTGGATAGAACTTTGAGGGATTATTAGAACAAGCAGCTCGATGAGATAAAGATTACCTTATCGGCCTTCTGCTTGTTTCCAGCCTCACAAATCTTGAGTTCTTCTTCCAATGAGGGATCGTCCAACTCAACTCCATGATAGGCGGCCAGTGATTTGCGAGCCTGGAAATCGATAAATAAAATCAATCTTATTGTTAGTTGAAAGCAGGAAAAGGTGCTCGTTATCATTGGCCAGGAACCGAAGTACTGTAACCTAACACCAGGGGCTCCACCTAGAGCCTAGCGTCTTCTCGCAACTTATCTATATTGGAATCTTCACATAGCAAATTTCCTTCTGAATATATAACTTTCAGATTATGAAAAGACATTTTCTTTGTGAATTCTTGTGGATTTACATCTATATACTGTTGGTGGAATTATTTCCAAGTATATATATTATTTACTTTGATTTTTTCTTTTCATCGTCTCTCACGGCGCTGCGCTCTTATTCAAATATTCAAGACCCACCAATTCCTTGTCTCCATATCTTTCAATGATGAATTGTGGTGATTCGTATACGAAACAGAACATTATGAGTGATAGGGCAGCGATAATTGCCCCGGGAAGGAATACCATCGGCCACATATCATCTGTGGAGAACGGCACACCCACGGCTTGAGTCACCAGGGAACCTATAGAAGAAATAAATTAGGCAATTAGAGATATATAATTACAGAAATATAATTCCCGCCACGACAGAACGAAGTATAATTAGAATCAGAGTCGATCATCACAAGTTATATTAGCACTATTTATACTGGAATTATATGGCCATATCTGGCGTAAAGAAATCTGGTAATCATTGAAACCCCTTATTGAAATCATGACGACCACAAAAACCAACCTATACTCATGAACATTTCTTGCATTGCGGCCATCCGCCCTCTAATAGCTGCCGGGGCACATTCAACAATCCATACCGTAGCCACAACGCTATTGATACCATTGGCCAGGGCCCTGAAAGTACAGTAGTTAGTAATTTATATTTCTATGGTAGCAGTGGCCCAATTGTTTGTATAAAACGTGGCATTCATCACACTATAAACTGAATTTACTAAGAGGTTTCAAGGTGCAGAGCAGTACATACATGGGAATACCCAATCACGTGTCATATCGCTTTACACACTTTTGTTGGACCGACCCCATACCCGTACCAATGACTTACTCCTACCGTAATCAGTGATCACAATAAAGTGTTCCCCGCAATTTCTCTCGGTTTTTTTTCGTCATTGAACTTGTCACTGATCTTTTCTTGTTGTATGAACCCCGAACTGATAGATCAAAGAACACTCATCATATCAAAGCTAAAGGTGCGCTTGGGTAAAAGTTTCGCTATGAAAAACAAAAGGTGATTCTACTCTAATCATTCATCGTTTCATATCGAAATACTATCTTATGCTATGTCAAAATCCGCACTGAAACATTGAAAAACAACAAATGATCAACAAAACACTTTTCTCTAAGAATTCGCAAGGATTTTTGGTAATTTGATTTATTTGTTATTGATATAGAGATCAACATCACATTCCGGTAAAACAAATGTGCGTTGAAGGATAGACTTTCGATTTTGCTAATAGTCAATCAGTAGAGTTGCTTGTTTTCTTACTAAATAACTAGGTTAATCAATATATAAATATTAAATATTTAAATATTTATTAACACATAAAATGTGTGCATCAATATGATGAAAGGTTGACAAGCATCAATTGAATGGCCATGGTTTTAATTATCTTGAGCAAATTTATGTGAGTATTCGTACAAAACAAAACAAATGATAATAGATAATCTTGATATTATACGCTTTCCTACGGAAAACAAGTTGTGCTAAATTTGCCTGTGCAGAAAGATTTCGGAGACACTACAATGAAAACCGCATCCCATATCAAGACAAGCTCAGGGCCCCGAGATATACTACTCATGCTCAAGGTAGGGTATCTCTAAAAAAAACACGACTCACCAAATAAACCGTCCGACAAAAAGTAGTTCAAATGCAGGACTGAAGTACTTGGCCGACATTGAGATCAGACAGCCGGGAATGTAAAGAAAAGTGGAGAATAATGCCGTTTTCTTCCTTCCGAATCTTTTGCACAGAAAAGAGGCGGCAAATTGACCCACGATTGTCGCCACGGGGAACGAGATATTCAGTGCAGACCAGATGATATTCTGGAAATATAGGGTATACGTTTAAAGCGATATGGCACGTGGTTTGTGAGGACAAACGTATTAATATGTTTTTATACCAATAGTTCCGTTATGCGCCGGAGAATATGACTGACAGGAGATGCTTCACAGTTCATGAGCCATGTCATGCCGCTTTAAAGGGATCAATCATGCGGGTGGGATGTCCAGCCTCGTAAGAATTTCAGTTGCATAATGTTTCTTGTGGACACGCACCTTTATACTATCCTCAAGTGGTTGTCCCCATCTTTGTTGGTAAGAGTCTTGTATGTACTTCTCTATCTGTTTGTACGGTTGATTGAGTACTGCGGCGATGTATCCCTGATGAAACCCACTGCTCAGACAAAGGGCCAGACTGAGTATGTGGATGGACCATGATGGCATCTGAAAGAAAATTAGGCGATAATTAGAATGTTGGGCATTTAGACAAGAAAAGTCTTACCTTTACATGTGGAGGCTTACTCTAGTTGATATTAGCAGATATTTCTCAGCAGTTTTGAAATATCATGCTATACTTATTTGTGTATGGATTGCTCTATCAAAGCATATATCTACGCCTTGATTGAATTCTTTATGCGTAGGGAATTTTCCCTTTAAAATATTTTTCAGTTCTTAAAAATAGCCATGCAACTAGGACTGAAAGTAAATATATAGTAATGTAAATGGCAAAATAAAAATATAAAGTGTCGTTTTGAGTCCCCTTTTCAGTGACAAAGATCCGCTGGCAGTGTTCTAAACCGCGATATCGACTTTCAAAAACAATACAACAGTTGGTGTTGTAATGTGATGGCAAAAAGGACAAGTTCGGGGTTCGGAGTGACCAAATGTTCAAGGGAGCAAGTACCCAGACATCGTGGGACTAGCTGGACCCCCCTTTACTTCCGGTAACCTACCTAGATCTCCCCAGATTATAAATCACTTACCTAAACCTTCTATGCAGTCAAATCGCGTATCCCGTTTGAGGTGTGAGCATTACATAGAGTATAGCAACGTACACGGTAAAAAATAACTGCGGTTTTTATGGATGCATATTGTACATCCACAGTAATTATCGTTCGTAAAATACACTGGATTGTAATGTAAGCTGTACCTCCTATTTTTTGGAATAAATATTCAGGAAAGTACCCGTATTGTACCTACACATTTTTTACTTCTATACAGTAATTTGCGCGTGCCTTTTCAGACCTGTTACTGTAGACCAAAAGTGGGACAGAGATAGAGAGGAAGAGAGAGAGGAAGAGAGAGATAGAGAAACTCCTCGAATAAATCATTTTCTTTCGTTTATCTTATCAATTTTGTTACAAATTCTAATAAACAATCTCTTTGCAGTGCAACAATAGGTGTGCAATAAATATATCTTTCCTCTACCAAACAGTTTACAACCTTTCAAATTTACTGCCGAAGTGTTCAGTGAAACATTGGTGGAAAAATTTACCTTATTGTTGAGATAGCCAAAAACTTTAGTGAACCAAAGTTAGATGTAGACGTGGACAAAACCGTACAGTTCCGAGTTTTAATACGGAATAACTGGTGACTTTATATAGGTGCGACAATCTGACTCACATTCGTGCGGGACACTTTCTACGCAAACTGTTTTACCCAATTCAGTCATAATATTTGCTACGTGAAGGCTACGTGAGTATACTATGTCCGTTACAAAGACGGTCGTTTTCTACGTAAGGAGTTAAACGATCTCTTTGCGTTAAACGATCTCTTTGCGCTGTTATAGACTTGCCTACTACAACCAAACAACGCAAAGGGTTCCGTGTTATGGTGGTGTCAACATACGGTAGCACTTTTTGGTCTATGAGTTACTACTTACTGACTTTTCTAGAACTTTGCCTTTAAAGCGAAATACCGGCGGTTTTTGAAACGCATCGTGGACAATTGAATACTTACGTATTTATGCGAATTTTCTCGAATCTAGCTCGATTTTTTATTCAATTTATGCTCATTTGCATAAACTGCATAAGAATGCAGGCGCACTCGGTGTGTTTCAAAAACCGTCCGGTATTTCGCTTTAACTCTTAGAAGTTTGTCATCGTTTTGCTCAAACAAACCAAAACAAAAAGAATGAAAACTGGGTGTAGACAAAATATTTTTTTTGACTGTCTGGAATTTTCTTCCTCGAACAACTCAATGAAAGAGCAGAAAGCTGAACAGCTGCAAATATGATGGTTATGCCTGACCAATAAAAAAACTGGAATAGATCTACTGGTACATTGGGGCATATGGCCTTTTCTAGAGAACACTTCACAATACTTGAAAAAAGTGTTAAAAAAAAGTAACACTTACCGGCTCAAAGATGGTGTGGAAAGCCACGGTGATATTGTTGTTCAAAATAAGATTTAGCTGGAGCGTACAAGGATACACATTTTAGAAAATGCAACAGCTTAGAAAAGAATGATACAACAGCTCAGAAGACAATGCTAGCGGCAGGAAGAAACTATACAGTAGAGAGAGGGTAAACGAACTTGAAATGTATTACTTACTGTAAGAACTTATATGAAAAAAAGAAAAATTACTATTTTTAAGAGCTGGACAAGAAATCCGCAGTACCTCATAACACAATGGCTGAAGAAACTGTAACTAGCGTACAAAACTGGATAAAAAAGTACAGTTCTACGTAAGTCGGTAACATACATCAACATTTCAGTGTGTCGAAACGCTCTTTCATCTACCAAAGATAACAGATATACAAAACTTTGATCATGATAATCACATGAATACCCGAAAACCAAAATAATATAAACAAAAGGAAAACTTACAAAATCAAAGCGTTTGTAGCGGCCTTTCGATGCATTTGAAACCGACTAAAAGGGCAGAAAATATAAATAAATTTCACTCAGTCAGATTTTATCTTTACGGCATCACGATATAACAAAAGCATAAAAATTCAGAAATAATTTCTTTTCTCCGTTGCTTTAAAGCGAAATGCTAGCCCCTTTGGAAAATTTGCATATGATAAGCAAATCCTATGTATCCTATGCTAATTTTGTACGATCGTCCACGGCAATCGTACAAAATTAGCATAGGATACACAGGATTTGCTTATCATATGCAAATTTTCCAAAGGGGCTAGCATTTCGCTTTAAAAGTAGATTACCAAAAGTTTCAAAAGTGATCAGTATTAATAAGTAACGTACCAAAACAACGTCGGGAATAATTTTATTTGTCATCCTTAGAGGTTAAGGGTGTGTCGGTATATACAGTAGTTAGTCAGTGAATGTACCGTAGTGGGTACTTTATAAATAGTGGATAATACCGTAGTCCGGTATGAGTCTAAAGGTGTATCAAGGAGAGGTTCCTCGATCGTCAATTGCCAATTACAGTTTCTGCGATCTGGGGGCATGTCTTATTTATAAAGGGAGGTGGGGTCTGGTGAGAGAGCAAGTCTGCGAGAAGAGGACATAGAGATGCAGACAATGGGATGATCAGACATTATGGATCATTATGACAATAGAGGAAATAAGATAAAATATTTTCGTATGTCGGTTTCTCTATATCTCTCATTTTTGAAAGCTGTTTCCTCGGCATCAACAACATTTTGATCTGATACTCGTAAGCAAAAAAAGGATGGTACAGAAGTAAATCACCCACCACTGAACTGAACCCTGAACTTTACTACTGTAAGACGAACATTTCAGTAGCTTGTCATAGCTCCTACATACGGTACTACACCAAAACTGTAAACGCGCGCTTTTTAAAAGTTGTGCTGCTTATCAAAGTAATCATTCCTTTGTTATCTCTTTCATTCTCTTATTAGACAAAAATATCACGAATATAAAATCTCACCTAATTTTTACAATATGTACCGTAGTATCTTATCAACCACTAATTTCATCAAAGATTTCATCTCTAATCTATCAATTGCTTTTTATCTTAAACTTTCACTTGTCTTTTATACATCTTCAAGTGAAAATTTGTTCTAAAAGCAACAAAACATCCCAAATTTCAACGGATACGCGATTATGTCTTCGATTAGATCTTACTTGATATGCGTACATAGAACTATAAGGAAATATTGCACCCCCGCTACTCTCGACTGCAACAAAACTACTCTCATCTGCAAAAAGCAACTAAACCATTTCAAACGATACTGTAAATAGTCAAAAAAGAGATTAATGTGAAATAATTGGCGGAGATTTTTGAACCCAAAATTCAATGATTAGACCAACGGTTGCAACGTCACACAGAAATTTGGGTGGATGGGCACTCCGCGTCGGGGAGCGAGGTACATACATAGTCGTATGACAGGTTTCACATAAACGTGAATTCGTTAATACTACATATATCTATTAATCCTAATATGGATACAGTATACCATGGTGAACACTCAGGTTCACTCAGACCCTACTAACTTTTTGAATCCAGCAGTTGGTTTACTGGGAGGATCCCAACCCTGGTTGTGTTCCCGAGAGGTTAATTCGCAATCCACTGAGCCAGTGGATCAAACCCAAAAGTATGTAGATCGCTCAATGCTCAATAAACAATTCCTACGTCACACTGGCGTTCGTCCAATATCTAGCACGAGGTTTCAATAATAGATGAACTCGGCAAACTGATCACACACAAAAAGTTGCAAATTATAGAGCTTTCTCTCGAGGAATTTTCAAAGTGAACTGGGTTACGGTAGGTAAAACATTCCTGATCACTTCTTCATCAAAGATGCATGATCAAGAAAAGATATAAATTTAGGGTTTCGTATTTCGCGAATATGGGCATGTTTGTGATTTGGACAGAAAGTTGAATATAGAAAATGGAATGCCAAAAAAATAGGATGCTAAATTGTAACCTGTCATACGAACTATGTAACTAAATTCAACATTAGTTTCAGAAAAGCGCAAAGTTTGCTCTGCCATGTGTTGGGTACAATTTCCCTATATTTTTTTACTTGACACAAATATAGCGTACTGCTGGTCTTTTACGTTTTTCTAGAAAATGAGCTTTTCATATACAAATATTTTGCTTTTCATCGATATTTGTCAATTGTGATCTTTAGTGGAGTCAGGATGACAGATTGATAAATTCTTTGTCATTTGTCAAATACTTTGACATTTCTCATCATAAATAACCAGCAATAGTGACGAATCAGAGCTTCTTTAAAAGTGATGTGTTGCTTTCTCATTCAGAAAAACGTGACTATTATATTAAATTCCTTTTTTCCAATCGGTAAATTTGGGGAACGCTGCTACGCATAAGAAAAGTCATTAGTATGAGTTGAAAGACATTGGTGTGCGCTTCGAAGAATGGTTACCTGACTTTATTTCTCTTTCTTCCATCTCTCTCTCTCCCTCTTACTTTCTCACCCTTTCTGTCACCTTTTTGTTACCCAAAAACTGCACAAAGATGTGAAAATTAGTATCCGTTGCCGTTAAATCCACTTGTTTGTCCAGGAAATTTCTTCCTTTTCAAGTACAAATGTTTTTCACTCTCCCAGGTTCTCCTTATTTTGGTTCAAAAACGGTTTAAATGGTTTGTTTGATTTTTTATGATTTTCTCACTATTCTTCAAGAGTAGACTTCATTTCTCTGAAGTTCTGATAAATAATCAAATTGGGGGCATAACGGTATAAGTGTATAAGAGCTGAAACAAAAAGGCATTGAGAAAGAGAGAGAGAGAGAAGAGAGAGAGAGAGAGGAGAGAGAGAGAGAGAGAGAGAGGATGGGGAAGGAGGGAGGAGAAAGGAAGAGAGAGGGGGGAGGGAGGAGGAAGGGAGAGATAGACAGATAGATGAATGTGTGGTAAGATAGGCGAGAGACAAATAAGGATAGGTAAGAATGCGAGACACACAGATAGAGAGGTGATAACATAGTTTTCGTATGATCAAGGCAGATGTCACACAGTGTTGTTTTCTTTGTGGGGTCGCGCACCGCATTTATAACAAACGAATGAATGGAAGTTCATACTCAACAATTACAGTTGAGGAATGTAAGTAATGTTCAAGAAATTTAGTGAGGGTAGTAACCAAAATAACTGATAGTCAAAGTAATCCAAGATGTTCGCGTCAGGGGTGCACGAAAAGGTAATTTCAGTTCTGGAGGCGCGCGACAAGTGCACCACAATTACGGCAGACGCCCGCCTACATCAGTTATACTCCTTTCGCGCACCCCTGGCGCACCGCATGCGCACCCTAGGGTGCTCGGCCGCCCAGGGGGCGCGCAACTTATCGCTAACAAATGTAACAAACTAACCATACTGGGTAAAAGCGGATTGACGTCCGAACTGTCCATATCTTTCTCGTTGAGTACGTTGGACTCCGATTGACGTTTAAAACTATTTCTTCTGTGAATTTCGGGCCTCACACACGTTGAGCTCATTGTAGTTATAGAGTAGGAATAAGTACTGGGTAAATCACAACGGGTAATTGTTCTTACGGAAACAAACAGATCAATTGCCAGTGAACCTTTTCGGGTAATCCGGTTCGATTTAAGAGTTCGGAGCTTATAGAACGAAGAGAGAGTGCTAGAGTCAGGGAGGGTAGAGACGATAGAGAACTTGAAATACAGTAAACAAAGACGTCGGGAGTAATAGCACAGGTCCTGGTGTAGTCTAGATCAGGTCAGGAAATGTACTAGGTAGTTTAGTATTCTTCTAGTATCTGTCTAGAATATCTTCAAAATGTCTCTTGTTGAAGTAAGTTGAAGTCCGTTGATCGAATTTCCGTCGCGGCAACTTTTTTCTCTGAGCAATTTGTTCACTAGAAATAAGGCAATCCAGAAAATAGTTGCGGAATTTGCTTCAAAAATATTTTTTGGGTCAAAATGTGTCATCCAAGGTTCAATCAATTTAAAGAATCAATTGTTTTCCGGCAAGAAATGTTATTTGTAATGTCTACAAATCATATGCCACCTTCATCTGAATTCAATAACACAATAAATATGTATGTGTCACAAATTTATGAAAATTTATTCTAATCATAGACAATGACAAACTATTGCAGTCTGTTTAGAATACAAATATATCGTTGAGCAGTTGAGTACAGGAGAACCGAATATTTTAAGAAAACAGATAGGAATAATAATGCTAGGATGATTTGAATATGTACAGTACAGTATGAAAATAGGATATATCAGTATCAAAAGTCGGTCGCTTCTTTCGAAATATTGTATGAAAAGAAGAGAGAGAAATGACTGAAACGTCAGATTAAGGACCCCGTTTCGGGTTTTCTTTTCCCTCAGGGAATGGTACTATTTTATCCCTTTATTTACACAACACGGAACGGAGAAAGAGAGAGAGAGAGAGAGAGAGAGAGAGAAAGAGAGAGAGAGAGAGAGAGAGAGAGAGAGAGAGAGAGAGAGAGAAGAGAAGAGAGAGAAGAGAAGAGAAGAGATAGAGTTTAAAGCGAAACAATGAGTGTGGACGCGATATAAGATGACTAAGAAGTCCAGGTACGAAAGAAAGCTGGGCTGACATCTGTGAGACACCCATTGCATAATACACATATTTTGTGCATCTTTAATTTGTAAGTTCCTACAAATGATATAAGGAAAAGCTCACCTTTCTGCAGTAATAATGTACTAGTGATAGTAATAACGTCTTTGCTTATAGACAAGTCTTCTAGAAGAGATTCAGCCAGGTCAGCCGATCAGGGTATATTTACGTTAAAATACTGAAGCTCCGTATATACCACAGAACGCTCAGGCTGGCTTATCTAATATCATTGGAACCATTTTTCACATGAATGAAAATATAGTGTGCAAACAAGAGAGCACCAAGATACAGGCGACTTTTAAAGATGGTAATTGATAAGATATGCAAATGAGGGTTGGAAGGAGACTGGGGAAATAGTGATGCGGGAGAGAGAATCAGAGATAGGACACAGATTAAATGATAAATTTCAACGTTGGACGACGAAAGCTCACTACTGAAAGCGGTTCAAAATCTGCATGTGAAGATGAGCTCAAGAGCAAGGGTGCATTGCTAAATCACCAGGTCTGTAACGCACTCTTATGGGGGTCTTGATGTATGCCGGATTTTGCTTCCAAGTATGGCTTTAATTACCGTAGTTTGGCACTACACGAGGACAACTACAGACCGCCAATAAATGGTCCCGCGGCTGGTAGCCACAGGACTATTTTTTTAGAGCGTGCATAAACTGTGCATTTTCGCCTCGTCTAGTATTATCAATGGTGCATTTTTTAACTTTCAAAGGTGTATGCACAATTTCAAAGGTGCATACACGAGATGCACATTTGATACTTGGAAGCAAACTGCGCTGTTCAAAATGCATCGAGACCCAATTATGCTATGCAACCCACTTGCATTTTGATCATAATTCTATAGGGAGAGTAGAATCCAGAATCCTGTTACTTTTGCGGAACACTGATGGAATAACCTTAGAAAAGTTGTCTGTTAGTTAGAGGCAGAGTGGGGAGATAAAATGCAAGGAACGCACTGTTACCTGCAGTAGAATTTGTGTATTCCATCGCATTTAGAAAACGAAAACAAAACACAGATGCAAGATAAAAGACAAATATACTATATACATAATAAAACGTACCAATTCATCCCTTGGAATACAGGTGACCATTCGACGAAATTTTGTGGTTTTAGTGCAAAAGTGTACAAATATAGTCAGGTAAAGAATAGTACTCTATTCAACACTAGAGGTACTCTAACTGTAGCCTGATATTCAAATATTGGCGTGAAAAAACATGATCTATGTATAAGGATGATTGCCAGAAGCAATTGCATCAGTGGTTGACAACCCCACGCCAACCCACTCGCAGGTGTTTGGATGTTCAATAATGTGTGAAAGAAGTAGGTTATAATTAATTACCCCATAATGTTGAAGATCTTTGCATTTAGATAATCACATATATAACTTGAACAATTCCAAACTAAACTTACATCATTTTGTATCAGCTTGGTGTAACGTTTCGAAGGCATCCTTGCAGGAAGGTTGGATCGTGTAGAATAGAAAATAGAATAAGGCTTGCGGACTATGCAAAAACGAGCTGGAAAATTGTAACCCTCGGTCGATAGAAAATAAATAGTAAAATTGAACGAATGACAGAAGATTCCGGTACACAATGTAAAATAATAAGATTCCTTAGGAGGACGCAATAAAAGCGGTATGACACGTGGTGTTGGAAATCATGGCGGTAAAATGTTCTTCCATGTTTTAATTATATGTAAATTTGAGCATTTCAGGTGCAGTATGAAACACGATCTGCATATAAAACATGCTTCAGGAGTTTGCAGCATAAGCTCCTCAAGCAAACGTAACATAGCCCTTCAAAAATGACAACTACAAAGATTTTTGATAGGATTGTTATTACCAAAAATATATGGATTACTACTCACTAATTAATGTTACATAATAATCGCGTTTGGAAATCTGTGGTGTTTCGACCAAGCGTGTATTGTCATTTGGATGTCTGCCTTATGCCAGTTCTCCACACAAACGAACATGTGTGGTCGACGAAAAATACACATCAAACACGAAAGAAAAAAGAGCTCCGAAAACAGAACTCCGGTTTTAGCGGAAACGACGGAAAGCTAGAGTATGCAAGCAGGTCCACCAGGCCTGTGAGATTATAGAACAAAATAATAGAAATAATTA
Organism: Pelodera strongyloides; assembly: GCA_036852015.1. Taxonomy (NCBI): domain Eukaryota; kingdom Metazoa; phylum Nematoda; class Chromadorea; order Rhabditida; family Rhabditidae; genus Pelodera; species Pelodera strongyloides. The sequence goes on along the minus strand of JAANDG010000057.1, from coordinate 243,131 downwards.
TTATCGACGTTCTTCCAAGGAAGATAATAAACATTTAAATTGATCATACTTAAATAATATCATTAAGATATTGCTGAATCTGAAGTTGATAACAGAGTGGTACGAGGCAGTTTTTTTTTTTACTTTATGTCGATACGACTAATATTAATTTAATAGACACCTATGGGAATTGAGACTTCTATGTTGTTTGAGTTTCTCTGCGCAGTGAACTAGGTTGGGTTTAAGCGCAAGACAGTAGAGGTAAGTTGTTTCTCTTCCTGGAGTAAAATTGCATGCGTTTTTTATTTTATCAAACTTTTTTATCTAGGGCAGTGCTATCAAGGGAAAGACCACCCTGTTCAGGAAATACTCTTTCTGTACTCGACGGGAGCAAAAACTTGAAGTAGGTTTTTTTAGTGAAAATACAAGGACTATCTAAAGTAATGTACCGTACCCAAAATCATACTATCGATATACCATAAATGAAAAGATATTTTTCTGGGATAGCAATTTCGCCCGCGAGAACAATGGGGGTTCTACTTCTCCCAGGGGGGTTATTTTTAGATTCAAAAACATCAATTAAATCATCAATCATTTTGAAGGAAGCCCTCCTTCCTGACAGTTATACCACACTAAATTAGAGAGATTTCTCACTTTTCACGTCGTTTTAACCCAGAGATCACCGGAAATGCACGTCGCGATCTGTCATCGATTATTAGAAATTTTGCTGGAAAACTGTAAATGCTAGCGTTGAACTTAGCCGCGGCACCGATGCGTATCAGTGTACCCTAGGCCTAGGATTAAGAAGCTACTGGCGATTTCCAGTGTCACTATTCGGTAAAACCTATCCGTGAATCCTTCTTGCAGACAACACCGACGAAACATCGAGCTGCGACGCGCCAAAAACCCGCTTGGGTGCACAACCTCCCGGACGAGCAAGCAATGTTTTGGTTCTGTCAAAATTCATAGAAACTCTTCTAACAATACGACTTTCTTATAATTTATGTACGAAAGCAGCTTACATAATGTGGGTTGAGCGAGCACCGTGACGAAAAACTCCTTTATGAGATGTGACCATTTTCCATGCCCTCTTACTCAATCAGCACCCACTTTAGCTAGACTGTGGTTCACTTGTCACTATGCAAATTAAACATACGTCACCCAGTGAGGAACGGGTGCGTGCGTTATCATGCTCATTTCTTCGCAGAGACATTGCCTACCCTGTCATTGAAAGAACCCAAACCCTAATCATTATGCAGAAAAGCATAAGAGATAGTGCGGGAACCTGCGATAATCAGAAGTCAGAATATGAAGACACAACGTCAAACTGAGAGCGTCTGGGAGGGCCAGAGTGGCCGAGAGATTGTGGAAACCTGCTATGTTCAGACGGGAAAAGGACTAGATAACATTGGAATCGGATATACAAAAGCAGAGATAAAGACACTGGTCATTTAGCAGCACAGATTTTATAAAACGCTTGCAGCACGTGAATAAGGAAGTCTAAACCGAAACTTGAGAGAGAGGGACTAGGAGAGATAAAGATGGAGAAAGAGGGAGAGATAGAGAGATACAAAGAGAGAAGGCAATAAAGCGATAAAATAGATGATATAGTGTCAGCTCAGCTAAAAACGGGTACGCGCGAACCTTAGGTGCTTAAAGATTGAAGCTGTGGAGCTGAAACGGGATTTAACTGACATACATATTCCCTTAGAATTTAGAGGGGGAAACGTTTTGTAAGAAAAAAAGCGTAGTTAGCTCCTAATGTGTTCGGGTAATGTACGACTTCATATAGACCTTTACTAGGGTAAATAATGGCCAACATCATAACATTTTAGAGAGAAAATATTAGACAATTCAAAATACGTAATGGTTCGTAAATATGATCGATAAAAACATCTATGTGCACGATAACAAAGAATCCATTCAGTCTCCACCACAAACTTGGAGAAAAACAATTTCAAATCGGTCAACTGACACTGACACCTTAAAAAACATTCACTATCATTTCTGAACAAAATTGTTGTACTGTACTCGATTCGAACTAACTTCTCTACGTATGCCATATCCTATAAAGAGGATACATACCTAAAATATATTCTTCTAACATAATATAAGAAAAGTTCAAAGGCTAATTTTTGGTGATTACTCATTTGTGTGGATCACTTATAAGGTGTTGGGAATTTCAGTTGAAATCGACTTTACAAGATATGCATCGTCGTAAATCAATTAGTTCACGGCAGAACTACAGCAGTATGATATTATCGTCAGCTGCTAAATTCGAAGTTCACGGTAGTACTATTGTAGTATGATACTATTATACAGCTACTAACTTTAACTTAAATCTTCCTTCAGTCACGCCGCAACATGAGAAAAAATAGCATAAACAAGACTAGAACACTGGACTTGTTCTAGAAATAGTACTGGTTCTAGATCTAAATGGCGCGTGCTATCTCTGTCCAGGAATACCTTCTTATTTACTATTATTATACTAAAACGGTGCAAAATAAGTCTGCACCAACTTCCGGTCGTCCTTTTTTGTCATATGTGATATGTTGATCGTGTTGGTGATAACTGACGAGTGTTGTGATTATTTCATAAGAAAAGAAAGAGATGGAGGAAGAGAGAGAGAGAGAGAGAGAGAGAGAAAAAAAAAGAGGTTTATGAAAATAACCATACTATGATGGGCCGAATACTAGACGTACTAGATATGCAGGATAAAAACAAGAGAGCAGAGAGACTTTTACAAAAAAAATCGGAAATTTCATTACAGACATGCGATAAAAACCAGACACAACGACGTGCTAAATTTGTGGTATTTCCAACATTTCATCACAGAAAAATCAACAGGAAACACTCGAGTTGTAATGGAGAATGAAAAGATTATCTTGAAATTAACTATTTGTATTTGGCAAATTGAGTAACTGTGTATGACTATGAATGAATGTAGTTAGTTATTGGTTAGTTTTCCACAGGGTGTGCATCACAAGATGATGTGCAACAATACTAAGACAATAGAATACCTTGGAAACAAAACAATGATGGTAAGAATAACAAAAGCAGTTACATGATGTGTATTTCTGTATTTTCTGAATTTCTAAAGAACCTACCATTTTCTTCTCAGTTGACGCTAGTGTAGCGACCAATTGGTACTTTGCTTCCACCATTTTGTAGTTTGTAGCGATAAGACTAGATTAGACTAGATATTTTGTTGAATCGCGGTTAGTTCTCTGAACAATGAACAATGTTTGAAAATGGGATAATTCATTTAGTTTAAAGAAAAAAGACACGATAAGCAAAAATTTAAATATGTCTTGTGTGAGTATCAAGAAACAGTAGAGTGGAAAAGTAAAAAGAAATGAGTAAATAAAAAGGACTCTCAATAACAACCCCCAGGAATTAACAGTAAATATTCTACTAGGGATCTATGATTTTTTTTTAACTCACCCTGAGTATACAGGCTCAGCAATCTAAGAAAATGGCAGCGGCCTAGCATTCACGATCACATTTTGTAAAACTGAAAGAGTCACATATTCATATATTTCTACAGAACGACACATTAACGGTATTCTAGGTTCTGAAGTTCTGACTTCTATAATAAGAGTTCCCCGCTAACATATGATAAGCTTGCGTTCTCATGCACCGGAAACGTTGTTATCTTCCTTTTCTAATTAACGACTATTTATGGTAGTTGACAGGCTATAATTGACCCTGGAACGAAAATAACTGAGCGCATGTCTGTGTCTAATAATAGAGTCTTACAATCAGTTCTAGGTTTTGCTTTTCCCTCGCACTTTTAGAGAATAATAGAAGAAGAAGAATAGGGCAAATCAACGTTAAAGTTGAAGTTCTTGACAAAAATCCGATAACTCATGTATATGCTATGGCTATGCTATGGTACGAATTTATTACTCCACATAAGTGTAAGGACGTTCACCATAAAAAATTATTAGAAAATTCACCGTATAAATTTCTATAATTAGGTGTATTGTAATTCGCAAAAAAAATTTGGACGATTCCAAGTTCAAGTAATGGTGGAAATATTATGTATAATTGTTGTTTAATTACACAAGCTTCGAAAACGAGCATCAGGACAAGTAAGAACGTTTTTTACCAATAATCCTTTATATATTCAAAAGAATGAAAAGAGAGCGAAATTGAACAATTTTGTTCTTCTATTTTCTAAAATAAATGCGGTTAAATAAGAATCAATACTGCATAAAGAGGTATAACAAAGCTCTCAAGCAGAGTATTTCATGTAATCCAGAAATGCCCTGTAGATAAGTGCCCGCCGAGGGCCAAAAAAACAGCTTGGTGGGCCAATATTTGATGCCCAAACAAGAGGAAAATGTTCCTCGAACACTGAGGGGAAACATTAAAATTTAAATAAGCGGAGGATTTCCCGAGTAAATAATGTAAGGAAATTATCTAAACAAATTTCGAAAAATTGGTAAATTTGGAATTTTGGTGGTAAGCAAAACATGAAAAGTAAGTAGCCAGATGTTGGACACAAATCTTGATCTTTGCTTCAAATTTAGAACTCGGATGGAGAGAGTGAACTGAGCCCCGCTGATGTAATGTGTGTGTAGCAACGTTTACGTGTTATGTCCAGCCGAACACATGTCACGGAGATTTAAGAAGAAGCATTTAAAGCGAAAAAACGGCCGGTTTTTGCAACGCTTTGAGTACACCAGCATTCTTATGCATCTTATGCAAATGTGCACAAATTAGAATAAAAAACCGAGCTAAATTCGAGTAAATTAGCATACGTAAGAATTCATCAGAATCCTGTCGTTTCGCTTTAACTTGTTCAAAACACAAGCTGCCATGATATAGATATGAATTTTAAAGTCGAATCATTACCTTACGTTTGTTAGCAATTACATCCAATTCAATAACACGGTATACATATGGGATGGATGGTCAGGCATACTTTCTGATATTATACATAGAAATGCAGAACATGGACATAAGTAGAAATGTAGAGTTTTTTTTAAAAGGTATTGGGAGTTTTCCGCAGAAACATTCGAATATAACTCGGATTAGTAGAGATCCAGGAAAACATAAAATCGAAATGCGGGCATACATATTTGCAGTGCTTTTGTTCAACCTTGTAACTACTCATGCACTGATCAACAAAAAATTATGATCACATCTTTATGTCTTCCATACATTGCTGTGTAATTATTAAGTAACCGTAAAAAACGAGACTTGGAAATTAACATAATAAAAACTAATAATAAAAACTCACAAATAGCCTTCTGATCCCTCCGCACACCATCTTTCCAACTTTGAGAAGAGGCGACAACGTGAAACTTTGGGTGCGGGGCGGCGCGCTAAATGACGCGGGGCGGCGCGCTGAAAAGTGCGGGGCCCAGGCAGGGCGGCGCCACCAAGACGGGGCCCAGAGCGCGCGGCCCCGCTTCAAAAGGTGGGCCGTAGGTGCGCCGGGAGCGCGCGGAGCGTGGGAAAATGGGCGTGAAAGGCCCCGCCCCTTTGCTTATTACATTAAATAATACAATAAAAAGACAATTCTACAATATAATAACAACCAACAACAAATTTAGAGAATAATTTTACTTCATTCAAAGCATCCAAAAAATATAGCGATAAAAGCGACACATTTGGGCGAATTATGACAAGTTACTATGAGTTACAAGTAAACATGAATGGACAACCCAACTACGAGTACAAAATACTTTCAATAAGAGTAAATCCTCTCCTCTACGAGTAAATATCCATACGAAGTCTATGATAAGTAAATAATAAATTATACAACATGAAGCAACAAGAGCCATACCAGTAAATAAAATACAATATATACTCACGGCTATAGATTGATGGTCAGTTGAACAAAAAAATAAGCAGTGTTACGCTTGTCTACCATTATAAGTAATCCGTGTAAAAATAGCAGCGTTACGCTGGCCTATGATTATAATAAAGAATGGGCTACACTTACTACAATAACCACATACTATTATGCTACTATACTACTACTAAATATAATACTTTCGTAACCACATAAAACATGTAAAAAAATAAGCAGCGTCACGCTGGTCTACAGTTATAATAAAATAGAGCCCTAGGATACCCACTAATTCCTAGAATATCTATCCAGTTGCTGTCCTCTCTTCCGTGTTCTTCCTAATCAGTGCTTAGACGCATTCCATGGTAGATCCCTTCCTTTCGTATCAGGGAAACCGAAACGATCATCCAGAGAGCACACGATCCTCATCCAGTCAACTGAAATAAGAAGAAATATTCGATATGATATAATGATATTGCTAAAGAAAAACATAAACAAGTAGCAATAGCGTAATTTCAAGTTCAATCACATACGAAACATTTAAAGCTCGTATGCTACTCTTACTTAAGCAAGCCGACTTCAGTACCCGTCTCAACGAATCGAGGATTTGCGTAATGCCTGCCTTCTTGTCACCACCCACGGGAGATGGGATACATACGCTTTCATCCACACAATCACAACAATAAATGACTTGGTGGGACATATATGGAAACCTAATATTGGATTAGCCCTACCTGTATTAGTCGATGTATCTCCATGGTAGGATATGTTGCCATATATTCATTCCCTCATGTGGAGTATCGCAAGTGTCCAAAGTCCGATGATGTATATTTCTTTCTCTCCAATTCTCCATGACTTCGTCAGGTACCAGGAAGTCTGAAACGAGACCATTGTAACTCTATAATCAGAGGGCTTTCACTACCTGAGGCCTCTTTAAAGCGAAATACCGGTCGGTTTTTGAATTCTTATGCAGTGATTCTAAGAGGGGTCGAATTGGGGTCTTTTTTATTCTAATTTATGCTCATTTGCATATGATGCATAAGAAAGCAGGTGTATGCAATGCCTTTCAAAAACCGGCCGGTATTTCGCTTTAAATGCTGCACAGGCAATACTTCAAAAAAAGTTGTACATACTTATATGTGTTACAGCATACTATCTCTCACCCTCACTCTAGTCTAGAGTGAGGGTGAGAGATAGTATGCTGTAACATATGGAACGTCTGAAACATATTGTCAGCAATTAATGTAATGAAACTCATTTCGTTTATTTTGGTTTGCGAAACGTATCTTCCAAGTTTATGTAATAAGATTCGATTGCACTTATTTTGAAGGGTTGCGAAAACGGACTACTTATACCAAACGCCTGGAACGTAGAAATCCGTTTCGTTCACACAAACAAAAAAGTAAACTCTTCTCCTTTATATAACAATATTACAAGCGTCCAAACAGCAAACTGGTACGTGAACGAAACGATTGGGTCTGGGATGCAATAACGTGCCCTAAGTTAAACTGTTAAACAGTGCGCTCATCATTAACTGTAATAAAAAAGACTGAAAATTCGGCACAGAAAATAAAACTACGATAAATTTAATGACACGTTCTTACCTTTTTTCATTGTTCGTGCCGGCGTATCTTGGGTTGCATCCGCTTGGGTTGCATCGGTTGTTGTCTAAAACAAAAATAAATGTATAATTATAAAGGTATTGTGCATCCATGAAATACAGTGATTCGATCAACTCATTACCAAGTGAATCTTGAGTATTACTTTAAAAAACGTAAAATCATTTTGAAAATACGCGTGGCAACAAAACAGCAATATCTCGTCAGCTTTTACTGTAAATAACCTACCTGTCTGTCCGCATCCTCATCTATAATACGATGGTTTTCGGCTCGACATGTATCCTGTAAATAAATATATTGTGAAAGTAAATGCAACCCTCATTATAAATCTTAGATTTACAGTTAAGAAAGTCAACATTATTTTCACTGACGTGAAGGAAAGGTCGACACGTGGTTTACCGATACGAGAATGGAGAAGAGATGGTTTACTAGAAGAAACAGGTACAGAAAACAATCACCACACAAGTTGGGAAATAATATTCTAAAAGTAAATGAAATGCGACTAATTTTGAGCTTAGTTTTGCGAAAGTGCGTGTATGATGCACTTCTGTTCGACGATTACGGTATAAGTATTTACGGTTAGAGTTCGCTAAATTCCAAAAAATCGAATATATAAAACTGTATACAAGCTAAACTAATAATAAGCATCTATTCCTAATAATCTTCTGTAAAAAGAATTCTAAACAAGATCAGCGGGCCAGTAACAACAAACTAATAACATAAAGCCAACAATTTAAATAAAAGTACTACAATTCAAACTCTATGAATAAGAAAAACAACAGTTTGCTGGAAGTTGAAATGCACAAGTTGGGAAATAATATCGTTTCGCTGCGTAGTGTTAAATGCCCCTTCACTGAGTATCTTGCAGTTTCCACAATAAATTTTTCGCGCACCCGTGGCGCGCTCCTGGCCCACCTGCCGCCCCGCGATTTTCGGTGGTGGAGCCCATCCCAGCCCAATGGGCGAGACACGGGCGATGGGCGCGCGGGGGGTGCGCGGCCCCGCGAAGTGGGGCCTGGGGCGCGCCGCCCCCCGGCCAAGTTTCCTCAGTGGAGGGCGAACGTCTTGATTCACCAAATTCAGAATCAACTTCCATTTGCATTGTGGAAATAGAAATATTAGAAAGTTTGTGAGATATCTGAAAATCAAAATTTTAATGGGTATGATTGGAGCATGAGCAAAATCAATGCATGTTGTTCTCAATAAGTTCCATGGATCAGAGAAAGTAGTAGAAAAGGCAACAGAGAAATAAGCAGTCAGGAATTATATCTTATTTGAATCTTGCATAAAAGCCAATCACGTCGACAAGTGAGTTTCAACTTAAACCACATCATACTACAGTACTCTTCTGTGTAACTGGTACTTCGCTGTATGCTGTAACTCCCTCTCTCCGCCCTCCCGCTTGTTAAATATACGGCTCGTTTTCCTGAGCCGATTAGTCTTTATTGTTTGGGGTCACTATGAGACCATCATTCATACTCGATTACTAGGCGAATTTGTGTCTGGGTGCAGATTATTTTCACTATCACAACTGAAAAAAGAACAGAAAAAAAAGAGAAATGCCAGAGAGCGAAAGTTACAGTATGTAGCAGCATGTGTGTTTTAGCTTCCTCGATCACGTAGCAAATGTAAAATTTAACCCGTCTAATTATCTAATTAAGCGTTTCGAACGGAGACTGTGCTTTGTCACATACATATGCATAGATGCAGTACTTCTTTATGGAGCATGGATGGAGCATGTCAATACTAACAAGATATAAAGAGCTTTACCTTATCTTAGGTAAGGGCATGCATTTCCTGCCTGGTTTGCCTTCATGCAGTTTGTAATCATGACGCGTTTTCAGATTATCCTTATATTATTCACATTTATTCACGATGAAATCCTCACGCCTTCAAATTATTCATGGACATAGAAAGAGTGCAACCTGCTACCTGCCCACACTAAATTTTCGTTTGCAGAATGCTCTGCTGACTAAGCAAGTTGTGACGCGCAAAACAATCGCTTGCTATAGTAGCAGCGGTTCACTATGACAAATATTCTCTATCGTTAAAAAGGGTCAAATTTTGCTAGCCACCCAGATCTATTGAATTGAGTATCATAGATCAGTAATTATACAGAAATTTTTTCCTTGGCTCCATGTTTTCTATATTTCAGACAACAGACAGCTGCTTGATTTGTATACAACTTCTTGGTAATGTTCCCTTTGATGCACAAATTCGCGCAAGCAATCGGTAAACACAAAGTTATCTTGCTTTTTAATAAAGCATTGCTTTAATCATTAAACATGTTCTGTTATTTTTTATACATTTTGTAAAACACCACACATCAGATCATCAGTGCCACAAATGACATTTTAAATGGTTTTTGCATCAAGGTCAATAGCCTCGCTCCAAAATTACCGTAGGCTCGTTGGCTAAACCGGATAGTCATTTTTTACTATGCACAAAAAAAAAAGTTGTTACGTTGCGCGGTGCATATTAACCACCATATTATTATCCATTCTGTGCAAAAGAAAATATGCTCTCTGATTGGGCTTTGGTGAACTTTAGTAAACACGGTACTATTCATGGCATAATAACAGTTGATTAAAAACTACCTGTTTTATACAGTATACAAAAGGGAAGGCTGTATCCAACCAAAAAAGAACCGGTCGCTTTAGAAAATATTCAGACGGTTTGGTTCCGTATCTGTGACGTATGCAATATTTAACCAATAAAAAGGTTCTCTCAATGAACATCCGGTTTTGGTATACAATTATTATCGGAACTGTTGATGGTCTATGTGTGCACGTATTTTTTAATATTCCAAGTTCAGGTTCACAACTGTCGTTGACTCTTGTGAAAATTCAAAAAACTAGTGTACACCAGTGAATCATGAACATATCTATGGAAAAGAGAAATAGCCTCAGGACCTGGAACCACCTTGGGATTTGAATTGACTTCTGGCTCCCCTGGAGTGTTACACTCACTACTCCGCGGGGTACTCCCGGCGGTGGGAATCGCAATGGGTTATTTTACCAGGAAAATTTATCCCGACGAATAATCATTAACCTCAACAAATGCTTAATGCATTCGATAAATCCGTGGAAAAAGTGTAACAAACTCCATTTATTCAGATTTGATAGCATTGTCTTCTTTCTAAACACTTTTTGCTAATCCTAGCATGGTGTTTTTCAACAATTTTGCATAATTGAGGGAACCTGTTGCTCACCTGCCATAATAAATGGGGACATAACAAAATATTGTCTGGAAAAATAGAAACCAGTTCAGGTGCATTTTGTTACAATAATATGACATGTTTTAATATGGTCCGTATTGTTTTTAATTGAATGTAATTTGTACATTTTAATGAGCTTGCGCCAGGACGAACAACTATGGACTCTAATTAAAAGTTTGTGAACCAATTTTCGAAGAGTAGGTACAAATTTTCCATATGCATGCTATAAATGAAGTCCCAAGACGTCTTAGGGTTGACCTAGAGGACGCTTTGCGGTCGCGCGGCGCGTCTGGTGCGAAAGGGTGCGTGGCGGAAAAACGGCCGTATCGAGGGGCACTTTGCGGAAACGGAAATGAGGTCGGATCGCCGAGAAAAGTGTGCGTTACTATGATCTACTTTGCATTTATCGATTTATTATGGGTTTTACCGTTGAACGTTATTTGCTAGCGTCTTGCTTGTGTCGTTTGCTTCTGTTCTGATATAATAATTGGTAGGGGACAGTTGAACTAGTAGTACAGCAGTCGGACAGAGCATTAGTATGTTCAAGTCTCCTTTGCACAACCCCCGCACAACGCCCGCACAACCCCCGCGCAACCCCCGCGCAACCCCCGCGCAACCCCCGCGCAACCCCCGCGCAACCCGCGCGCGCAAGTGGCCCTTTTTTCTGCGCCACGCACCCTATAAACGTTGCGTGGCAATGACGCGATGTTTTTCGTTATGCGTTATATTTCGCGGTTTGATAGTTTTTCTAATGCTTTAAAAATAACTGCGCTTTTTTTCATCCAAAAGAATATATTTTACATACAAGGTACCATCCAATTATATTGCCAATATTATGTTATGGCGAGCAATCTCAACGGAAAAATTGGCGTGCAAGCGGCAACGGCACGGCGTGTAGGCGGGTATGAAAACAGTGTCACGCCCTTGGGTCATGGGCACGCTGCACGCCGTTGTCACGCTGCTTGCACGCCAAGTTTCGTCAGTGTCTAAAGTATGTCATCTATTTGTTGTGCACACTCGCCGATTGTAAATTGATCGACTCAAGTACAATTGCACCAAAATGATCAGTTGGGAGATTCCCTTTTCTGTTTAATTATCGGATTAATGAACAATTTAAAGATGAAATTAGACAAAATGAAAAAAAAAATACTTCCGCACAGGAAAGAAGACAAATACAGAAAAGCATCGTGTTTTGGAATCAATCCGTTCAATGTTCAAACGGTCACGTATTCAAAAAAAACCGCATTAGCTTTTGTTCTCTAATGATGTGATGTTTTCCGATATTCATACTATTTCGATAATCAATGTACTGAATTGTATGTATACAAAAATTTAATGCGCTGTTCATGCATAGAATGCCTAAGCAAGGGTCCGGGCCTGGCCCTACATCTACAAAGGGGGATCCATCCGACCGTAGAACACCCAGCAGCGCTGCCAACTTAGTTGATACCAGCCAATGTTTAATATAAATAAATCCTTCTTTACCATTAACATGGTCTTAATTATACATACAACTCTCTCTATATCTCTCTTTCTCTTTCTCACTATTTCTCTCTCTCATTCTTTCTCTATCTCTCTTTCTCACACTCTCTTTCTCTCTCTCTAGCTTTCTCTCTCTTTCTCTCTCTCTTTAGCTCTCCCTTTCTCTTTGCAGAACCAGTAGATACGGTAGAGTATTTTCATCCAACAACTGAGCAAATATAGTGGTTTGGTTTGATAAACTAATAAGCCTTGAATCGGAGAAGTGTTGCAAATCTGATGCCGCGCACTGAGTTGCTCTTTAGTTGAACTTTTGTGGACTTACAGTTTACAGTACCATTTTTCTCTCTATCTATAATCCCTCTCCTCTATATGATCAAACATTTTCTCTTCACTAGAAGTCTTCATCAATTTCGTCTATATTGTTCTTGATGTTGGTGAGCTTGAATCCATTCATAAACGAATTGTATTTGGGCTGAAATGTTGTATTCGACTGTTGTTCTCATGAGAAAGTAAATGAGCATGAAAAGATGTGACAAACATTTTCTTATTATATAAAAGAGAAGAGTTTACTTGGCCTTTTGTTTGTGTGAACGAAACGAAAATTAGAATATCTAACAATAAGAGGCTATAAAAGGAGAATCGGTGGCCAGTGTTGAGCAAGCGAAATCGAACCTTATTTCATGATTTTTTTATGTTACGTTGCAAACGTTTCACACAACTTGAAAGCTCACTGTTCCTGCATCTTAAACATTGAAAGTCGCCTCAGGCGGCGATAGCCGTCTGGTTTTCTTATATTTAAAATTTGAACAAACACAGTTAGCAATACAAATTACAGCTATACTGGGAGTTCCGGTCATTCAGGATTCGCGTGCCAACGATTGTCACAGAGGCCGTATTTTAAAACCCGTCTCGATTTCGGAACATTCGGAGATGCTTCCCTTGAATTTGAGCGATTTGTCATCTAAAACTCGTCGCCTAATGCTCAGGACCTCTGCGGAACATGTCATAGGCAAACCTTAAAACTGTAAACTCCCTTGAATAAAGGTGCACGCTCTTGAAGCGTAAAACAAATTTTAATTTTTTTTTTTTTAATTAAAAAAAAAAGAATTTCCGAGGTCGGTATGTTAACAGCGCCGCGATCCCGATCCTACGGAATATTTCAGAAATGAAATTTAACGCTATGTAACAAATGAAAGAAATTACGGCCGGAGCCAGGGGAACCCGCACAGATACGGCGACGACATCTCCATCGTCGCTCTTATTGTCCACAATAGTTGCGCTTCGATTGTGACTTGTGGGGATGATCCACATTTCTAATAAAAAATTAGAGTTGCGATTTTGAGATGACCGTATGTCAGAAATACCCTGTAACACAAGTCGAAGGCGTAAGTCTTCTTATAGCAAACTCACCTCCTCTCCCGTTCCTATCTTACCAAAACATAATCCCATCAGCGGCTAACATCAGTGTCTGTCCCTTTTTGAAGGATGACATCTGTTTTTGCATTCTGTTTTCCACTGCCCCTCCCTTCCCCTATCCAACCGGATCTCAAGAAATGTGTCATTTGGAGTGTCACGGACATTTATTAAAAGTGACACTTTGTAGTTTGTACCTCTCATTTTCAGAGAAGATGCGCGAAAATGATGCTTGATGTTACTCATCAATTATGAATTCCAGAACGATGGCTACTGGCTACAGTTTGAAGATAACTTCCAAAACGATAGAATAAAGGTGACAACTGGCTATAAGAAGTAAGAAGAAATACCCATAAGCATAAGTGTGCTGACTCGCACTTGTATAATGAATTACTAGTAGTATTTATCCACATTACTTTATTATATCCTTCGTATATTCATCAAGATCAATATCCTTGTTGAGTTTCTTGGTAGTTTCAAATCATTCAATTTCCCACGAGTGTAACAGCAACAAAAGTTGCACTTAGCTGACCACAGTCAGCTAATGTTTAGAGAGTGTGCATATGAAGAGAATTAGTCTCGCCCCCTTGAACCCACAAATGGTGATGTAATGTATGACTAATAAGCTCGTTAGTTAGTATGCAAATGAAGGAGGTTAGTAAAGATGCATACAATTGTTAGGTAGCATGAGATTTCTCTATACGCAGATAAATTTCCTCCTGCTCCGCCCATGAACGTACGGTACTTAAGCCCAAGATTCCCCCTTATCGGGGCCGCTCGGAGATGGTCCGAGCGTGCCAGAAGCCTGTCTACGGCCAAGAACTTCAAAGGTGTGTGTGGTTGAGCGTGTCTCCCGCAATCACCTCGTCAATACTACAAATACTTGTGTGGTTGAGCGTGCTCCCGCAAAAGTCTCCAACTTGTTGTTGTGTGTTGTGATTGCTTCAATAAATACTGTTGATAATACGGTGTTCTATTGACGCAAGATACACACACCCAGGAACCAAGTGCTGACTGACGGTGCAGTCAGTACATTTGGTGCACCTGGGATCGAAACCAGGACAAGACCCGCGTGGCAGGACAATCATTCGCCTTTGGATCTTCGTATTTCACCTGTCATTTGGTACACCGTCCAATTTAAGAACGACGGCTATTCAACAAGACCCGCGTGGCAGGACACATTCGCTGCAGAACGAATTCTCGCAGTTTTCGTACGCCAGGGACTCTCTATTCTTGTACTTCGTGCGCTACATTTGGTGCACCTGGGATCGAAACCAGGACAAGACCCGCGTGGCAGGACACATTCGCTGCAGAACGAATTCTCGCAGTTTTCGTACGCCAGGGACTCTCTATTCTTGTACTTCGTGCGCTACATTTGGTGCACCTGGGATCGAAACCAGGACAAGACCCGCGTGGCAGGACAATCATTCGCCTTTGGATCTTCGTATTTCACCTGTCATTTGGTACACCGTCCAATTTAAGAACGACGGCTATTCAACAAGACCCGCGTGGCAGGACACATTCGCTGCAGAACGAATTCTCGCAGTTTTCGTACGCCAGGGACTCTCTATTCTTGTACTTCGTGCGCTACATTTGGTGCACCTGGGATCGAAACCAGGCAAGAAGTCCCGTGTGGCAAGAACATTCTTCTTCGATAGTATACTCAGGAGGTAATGGCAACAACTTTCCGCGTGCCATGTGGATCTACCCAGGAGGGAGGTTCAACTCTCGAGGTGCTGATCGCCTAATGCTCGAGCGGAGAGTTAATGCGCTATACGGTCGGCGACATACGGATTGTCCCGATCAAGCTGGACGGGCTAGAGGCCTAGTACGGTGCGCCACTCTGGAGCAAGGACGTGAGCAAGGATAGATCAGCTACTACGATGTGAACATTGTGGATCGAACCTGAACTGGAGAGCATTATGGTTGCTTAGTTCGCTTATAGGTGCACCGCATTTGTTCACCTGTGATACACACTACACGAAGACGTCACAAGAATGTTATTTTTTCGCTTCGGACGCAATACTCTGGAGAGGCGCGAACTACGGTTGGTTTAGTCGCCCTCGAATCAAGTTCAGAAGTTAAGGTCCCATCTCACAGGAAAAGCAACATCCAACTGCTTAGTACTGAACGCCACTGGTGAGCAACACATCGCTCATGACCAATCTACGGCTCTGTTATACCGAACGTCACTCTCGACGGAGAATCCTTTGGAGTCAGTGAGAAAGCGGCTTTCGCACTTGAATTTGCATTACGTTCCATCCATACAATTGTGTATGACTTTTCCTATTCCTTCAAATTTCTCTATCGTCATATGAGAAATTTGCTTATTTCCTTTATTGTTTCAGTATTTTGCGTTGTTCCCGCACTTATCATTTGGTGCTATTTGTGAGAGAAATTGATTATTCGTGTTTTCCAGAATTTTTCCTGAGTTTTTTGCATTTTTACGCCTTCATTACGTTTGTGCCATTTAGGTGTTTCTTATTCCGTTATACTCGTGAATTGTGTTCGCGTATTTGTGTGCCTTTTTTTCTCGTGCTGATTCATATGCTTAGTTTTTTCGTTTTGTCTTATGAGTACTTCGCATATTTTTCCCTTGAAATTCACGTCTCACCTTCCACCTGTGCGGGCGGGAGTGTGCTGACTCGCACTTGTATAATGAATTACTAGTAGTATTTATCCACATTACTTTATTATATCCTTCGTATATTCATCAAGATCAATATCCTTGTTGAGTTTCTTGGTAGTTTCAAATCATTCAATTTCCCACGAGTGTAACAGCAACAAAGTTGCACTTAGCTGACCACAGTCAGCTATGTTTAGAGAGTGTGCATATGAAGAGAATTAGTCTCGCCCCTTGAACCCACAAATGGTGATGTAATGTATGACTAATAAGCTCGTTAGTTAGTATGCAAATGAAGGATTTTTAAAGATGCATACAATTGTTAGGTAGCATGAGATTTCTCTATACGCAGATAAATTTCCTCCTGCTCCGCCCATGAACGTACGGTACTTAAGCCCAAGATTCCCCCTTATCGGGGCCGCTCGGAGATGGTCCGAGCGTGCCAGAAGCCTGTCTACGGCCAAGAACTTCAAGGTGTGTGTGGTTGAGCGTGTCTCCCGCAATCACCTCGTCAATACTACAAATACTTGTGTGGTTGAGCGTGCTCCCGCAAAAGTCTCCAACTTGTTGTTGTGTGTTGTGATTGCTTCAATAAATACTGTTGATAATACGGTGTTCTATTGACGCAAGATACACACACCCAGGAACCAAGTGCTGACTGACGGTGCAGTCAGTACAATAAGAGTCATAACCACACTGCACACTGCGAAATACTTACTCACCACATACACACCTAGATACACCTCGGACTGGTTGAACTGTTGGTGGAGGTGGTTTTAAAATTCAGTTACTCGCACTAAACCCCAGATTGTTTCATGGGAAAAACGGCGAATTTCATCAATTTTAACTTAGCGTTTAGATTATCCTTTATAAGTTATTCACAGACTCCAACAAAAATACAAAGTTGCGTGTGCATGTTATTCATCCAAAGAAAAATACTATTCTTACTCCACGCCATCAAACCGATTTCTCGGTTTGTTATCCATTTTCTGAGATTTTCAAAAATTTCTGGAAGATACAAGGACACCGTGGAAACTCTTTAGAAAATATCCACGTAATGGTGCTAGTGATAATGAATCCGATATGAAATGTTGCGTACAAACAAACAGGGTATTTTCCGGTTACAAAAAACGGGTTGCTATGCTGCAGCGCTCTCAAAATTTTCAATCTTTGTCCTAGAGGTTCCTTTTCCAGAAAACCGAATATCTTAAGCCTAAGCCTCTGTTTGGTGTGGAACAGTGTACTCGAATTTGGTGTGGAACAGTGTACTCGAATCTATTAGCGGCACGTTTTTTCTGACATTTCTAATTGAGCAGTGAAGCCATGGAAAGTGACGTATTTTGACGTGTCCGCGGAAATTTGCGAAATTCCCTTGTCTACATGCAAGAAGTGAAAAAAACAGCGCATCCATTTAGCGCAAAGCATAGCAGGCTTAGCTAAGTAGTGGCAATTGCTTTTTCCGTTAAATTTCTTTTACGCTTCGAAAGCGTGCACCTTTATTCAAGGGTGAAAATACAGATTCAATGTGAAAATACAGATTCAATAGTATTGTACCTCTAAATACCGCATAACCAAGAACCTACAGTAGAGGGGAAACTAGCCAGCTCATAAACATAAGGTTTCAGAGAAGAAACCGGTCAGACATTGTAAGTTTTTTCAAAGGAAATGAAACAACACCTAGATGACTTTTTCTATCATGGGAAACCTTTCCCTCCTCCGTTCAGCATTCAAAAATTAAATTCCCTTAATGCAGTGATCAAATCGCGGTCATAAATCGTCGAGAGCCACAAACGAACAAGTTTTCGGTAAAAGAAATATCTTTTCTGGAGTCTCGACAGCGGTGGTCTAGAGTCTAGACGTTGAATAAAACTTGCGCAAACATTGAAATACGCTGACGACGTAACTTCAATTTTTGTAAGAAAAGCGAAGATACACTGTTGCAGAGCCAGAGCGCCGCCGGGAAACCATGTTTGAGACGTAAAAGGTTGCTACGTCACGAATACGGGCATATAAAGAAGGAGAGTTGGAAATTTTGTTTGTTTTTACGACCGCAACCTTTTTCTACGTTTTCGCAACTCTCCCCAATATGCGCGACTGAATCTTCTTAGTTCTATATAAAAGTGAAATCTATTATTCTGCCCCCATGGTTCAAAAAACGAACACCGTTTTTTTACTTGTCACCACAGGGAGAACAGGGAGCTCTTTTAAAACTACACTGGCTTGACGGTAACAAAGTAACTACAGTACGGTATGGTAACTATTCTGATTCTTTCGCTGCCCATTTTGTCAGTAGTCGATTCATGACGTCACGACAACAAGCCAATTTTCATTCCGTTTCTCACGAATTCGGTTTTCCACAGCTTTTTAAAGGGATGGGTTCACTACAAAATCACCTTGTTTTTATGCTTTGCTTTGATTCTACAAAGGAAAACTTAAATAAAAAGCATAAAAAATATTCCTTGAATTATTCCCTAGGGAAGATATTAGGTAAAAAAAGGTGAGTATTGATCTTTTTCCGATAAAGTTGTACTGCAAGATAAACTAAGGAAGCTAAGAGATATGGCTGAAACACACTGTTTTGAGCAAAATAAACTGTAATCTTCATCGTTTATTTCACATAATACAATGAAAAAACAGTGTGTTTCAGCCATGTATCTTAGCTTCCTTAGTTTATCTTGCAGTACAACTTTATCGGAAAAAGATCAATACTCACCTTTTTTACCTAATATCTGCCCTAGGGAATAATTCAAGGAATATTTTTTATGCTCTTTGTTTAAGTTTTCCTTTGTACAATCAAAGTAAAGCATAAAAACAAGGTGATTTTGTAGTGAACCCATCCCTTTAACTCCAGCGCCCTTGATTTATATCTCCCGTATTAATCTGTTCCTCCACGTAAATCTCTGCACTCCCACGCACTATCCTCTCTGCCTACGCGTGGGTGGCCCCGCCCTCCTAACACACTACATTATAATTTTCAGCGCTTTGCTTCCACGCTATTGTGCATAAATTTGCAAGCGGAGTGCCTAAAATTCGCCAGCGGGCGCGCTTCTTTTGCCTCTAACCACCTCCCCGGGCTCTCAGGGGGCGGAACTCCTTTTTAGGCACTGTTAACCGATGTGATTTTCGTCATTTGAATCATGGAGCTTTTGAATCCGCATATTTAAGATCCAGTCCCGGCAAGTGTGCGGCGCCCATTTTGCTATCAGTTCGTTTTGGGAATAATTAGGACCTCCCAGTTGAATCGTATATTACGGTTGTAGTTCAAAAAGGCACTGACAGACACTTTGCTTGCTTTACCAATATTTAAAGCGAAGTGCTAGCCCCTTTGGAAAATTTGCATATGATAAGCAAATCATATGTATCCTATGCTAATTTTGTACGATCGTTCACGGCAATCGTACAAAATTAGCATAGGATACGTAGGATTTCCTTATCATATGCAAATTTTCTAAAGAGGCTAGCATTTCGCTTTAAGCTCGCTGTTTTAGCTCTTGATCACATCTATGTTTGTGGACATCACATACCTCTTAATTCCTAATATATCAGTTCCTTGACTGTTTCATTTAATTTGACTCGATCTTGGCAAAACTCGCTCTGCATGTCTAAATATGTTAAGCTTAAGTATCTATTATTCACGTCTAATGCTTCTAGCAACGACCAATATATTACAGGATGGGTCGACCTACAGTACACTGCATATTATTACTCCTCGTCGCTACCGTATACTCGGAGGTAATTTACCAGGGCGGATCGTGCGGAAAAGATGCAATTCCATACAAAGTGGTAGTGGACAAATCAGGAAGACCAGGTAAACTAAATGGACTGATGGACATTACGACTCGAATTATTTAAAGCGAAATACCGGCCGCTTTTTGAAACAACTGCACCCTTACGTATTTATGCTAATTTGCTCGAATTTACTCGATTCTTTATTCAAATTTATGGTCATTTACATAAAATGCATAAGAATGCTGGTGTACTCGATGCGTTTCAAAAACCGGCCGGTATTTCGCTCTAATCGTTTGTGTAAGGATACAGTGCAACCATAGATACCAAAGAAGGAAGCGGCTGTAAATGCAGATTTTTCTCTGGAATATTTGCAACTTGAAACCGTGCTAAACCCATGCTACAAAAATAGCTTTCGAATAACTGGTTGACAAAAAAAAATAAGCGTGTAGTATCTGTTCTTATCGGCTTCACCTCCGGTACGGTTTCTATTGCACCTACAAGCGAGAGCAACACATGCAGTTAGCAGATTACCCAAACCGACATACGACATACATACATAGAAACTAAAAGTTCGCAAATAGTCTTTCTTTTAAAGTTCGAGTCACCACAGTAAGATTATTGGTCGTGCAAAATGGTTGCTTTTTAAAGACAAAATATTACTTCTGGCTACCATGGGGAGCCGAAAACTTTTTTGAACTGAGCTACCTCATATAAAACGAAGAATAACATTCTTTCTTTTACTATCTCTGACTCTTTTCAATCTGCACCGTCTTCCAAAAACACTTGAAAATGAACAATCCAATGTCTCAAGCTTCACTGGCACTGATTTCAATACGTATGGTAAAATTTCGAGGCCTTCGAATCATGACACAAAAGCTTCAATCATTTGCACGAAAAGCCATTAAATTAAATTAGCTTCTTTCTGAAAACCAGATTTTACGTGGAACATTCCAACACATGGAGCACTAAGGCTTTTTCGCCGATTTCTTATTCAAATAAGCAGTTTCTTGAGACAAAACTTGCTTTCTCTTTCCGCCCGCAGGCTAGCAGGCCTGACCCCATACCGGGCTAGGCTTGCTGCTAGGCTAACGAAGCGGGTGAACAAAGAACATAATGAAAACCTGAAACAGGGGGGGGGGTTTCGACTAGATTCAAGTCTAATACAGGCTATCCTAATGTCAACGACCATAAATTATTATCTTCCAAATCAGGTTTCGGGCTTGATTCACTTGCTTGTATTCGAAAAAGACAATCAAAAGCTTTTTGGGAAGAAAGCACTACAACTACAGTAGTTGAAATTTTCAGGGTTTGAATAACCCGTAGTTGATTGCTTATTGATTATCCTGCTTGTTTAGAAATCTTCTGCGACACGCCATCGTGCATCGGTAAAGGCTCAAACCCGTCCAAGCCGAAATACGAACATGCGGTGAGTCTCTTTGCTAGACGTAACTAATTGATACTGCAGTCTTAAAGTTAGCGTTTTGTAACAGTTCAAAGTTCAAAGTTCAAACCATGTCAGTACACCAAAGCTGATTATTTGTGTGTTCAGGTATGCAACAAAGATTTCATGGAAACAGTGTGCACGGAAGAGAACGAGTGGACCGCGGGGTTAATAGAAAGTAATAATGGAACACATAAAACGTGGGTTACATTTTTATTAGCTACATTAGTAAAAGATAAAGCAGAAAAGCATGGTTTGCTGAGAGCTTGATGAACTATGGCGGAGCGGCGAGAAAATGGCGCGCATCATATTTTATTTGGCACAATATTTTATTTTGATTTTGCTATGGGCTGCGGAGTAGGAATTGCTTGCAATTTTCCTTGCCAATCTCGCGCCGCGTACACACCAGCTTTCACGTTGCGTAGTTCATAGTCTGCGAACATATTTAGAACCGTCCTTGAATAAAGCAGCACACAGCGACCTTCCATCTGACTAAAACCAAGAAAAATCAATGTAGATCTTTAACTACGCCGAAGCAAATGCTACGATTAAACCCAACTCGCGCGATTGTTTCAGTCTCCGTACCCTTTGCTGTTCTTTCGAAAGACTTCGTGATTCGAAGGAACTGCAGACAGTTCTTCTCAATGCAGAAGCCGTGTTCGAGGGAGGAATTGTTGAGGTATAAAACACTTATAAGGGCACGCCGCACGCGGCATAAAAAAACTACACGCGTAAGCCCAAGATCACAAACCTTTGCAATAAAGTAGTGATATTAAGAAAAATAACAGTATTTTTCCAGCGCAACGGACGCGTGAGCGGATTCGACGTGATTAAGGAAATCCGAAAGACAATCACTGCGGAAAACAGGTGAACTTCCGTGAAAGTTTTGGAGACATACAAGTTACTCATACGTGGGAAGCGCCTTGGTATGCGATTTACAAATACAGTACTAATTTCAGTGTGCAATATATTGCCTCGATCTACCGTATGCCTTGCAAGGGAGAAGCTGACGAGGAGGAGAACAGGTGAGATACTAGATAACAAGCTTCGATTTGGAATAACACTTATTGTTAGGCATTTTTGCTACTTTGCTTAGATCAGTTCAAACGTAATCCCTTCTCACTCAATCTGTCCAATTGGGCACAAAGGACACTGACATTCGTAATAATACGCGGCGTAATAATATGTTTTTTCATGCCTATTATGGTCTAACAACCATAATAGGCAAGAAAACAAAGCAATTCACTGAATAATAAGATCATTATAGCTTCGGTCGTCAAATGTGGCCGATCCAGCTGCCCGTTGAAGGGTAAGCTATTACCACTCATAAACAACGATATTCAGAAATTTTGACAGTTTGTTCTAGAAGTGGAATGTAAAATAACTTCCGTAAATTAAATTCAAATGCTTCCAGTCGCCATCACCATCGCAAGCACCGACCTGCTGATGAATACGACTATGATTATGAACAAGTGCCACGCACAAATGGGGGAAGGTAAAGGGGATAGATCCTTATAAACTTTCAAATTTGCATCTTGAGACACACAAATTTAATAGTTATCTCGATTCCTGATTGAATAGAATGGACTTACGAACCATCAAATCTATAATTGCGCCTTCTGCCCGCACAAATGCAACTGTTTCTTCAAACAGCGCCCGAGTTAGATTACGTTATATCCCACAATGACACTTTTACAGAACTGGTTCACAAAACACCGTAGTGGGACCATATGACCCGTCTGTTCAAAATAAGGTGGGTTTAGTACACCAGATATTTATTATTCTGATTATGAAGCCAATTATGCATACATAAGATCATCTGAACATGATCATATAAGATTAACCTCACATAATATAATCTTTGCAGCAAGTATCTCTATTCCCCGAAAATGGAGTGCTTCCCCCTGTATCAGGACCAGTTCAATATGGAGCGAACAACTATGAAGCTCAGGTAGCAAACTCATTCGCTTGTTTGTTTTATGTAGCAGCACAAACTTGCTAGCATAAAACTTTAGGCAGTTGTCAATTGTCATTGCAACCAAAGTTCTTTTATGTCGTTGTTGGAAGCTGAATCACTTTCCAGGCACCCATCCCCTCCGTTGGCTACGGTGACAATCAGGCTCAGGAGACCTCCTACATTGAGGAGCAGTTCCCAGCTCCTGCACCACCACCACAAGAAGTACAACAACCACAGCAACAGAACGAAATCACTTATCAACAAGTTGAACAACCACAGGTTAGTTACAAAGGAAAAGAATAAATGATAAATTAAGGAAAAGGGGAAATAATGAAGGACACGACTTCAATAAAACAATTAAAATATTACTTCCATAGTCAATTCAGTTTTCACAAAATACAGTGCAAAATAGGCTACCTCCCAACCTAGTAGAAACATGTTTTTGGTGCCCGTATACTTATGCCGTGCACTGTATGTATTACCGTATTAGACCAGAAATAAAGAAACAATGTGTTCAGGTTCAGGGTCCTGTTGGTCCCCCACAACAGACCTCTTACGCGGCACCTGAAGGGCAGATCCCACAACAACCAATGGAACAAGGTCCATCGGCTTATCCAGGTCGGTGGTTCTACTTATTAACTATCTTGAATGCTTAGTCCTGAAGGTTACCTATTGTAGTATTCGTACCAAACCCGAACGATGGCTCTGAGCGCACGGGCTCTGCGAAGCAAGTCATACGTTTTGAACTTTGCATACCTTATTGAACAACCCCTGGAAATCGCAGCATTTTGTTAATGGTAACGGATTTCTTATTCATAATCGACAATTTCCAGTTGCCCCAGCACAACAGCCCTCCTACAGCTACCCACCACAGGAGTGCGGGCCCACAATGGCGGCTCCCGCCTGCGTGCCTGCTTCTTACGCATATCCCGCGGCAGCACCAGCTTACTCCGGTGGAGGGGTGAGTGTCCTCTGGACTGAGCCTTGCTTCTAGTTATAGTTATACAAATGTGTCCGTAGGCTAAATGTTGGTTACATTTATTAATGACCGATATAAAACTTGCAGGGTGGTCTCAAGTGCTTCAGTGGGGATATGGAAGTGGAAACGCCTTCAGGAAATAAGAAAATGAATGAATTGAAGAAAGGAGATCTGGTGCTCAGCATTGATGAGAATATGGTATGACAATTCATCTATTTCTGAACAAGCCAATCTGTGGGAAATCACCACTTATCTAGGAAATCAACCAAAGCAGAGAAGGGTTCAATTTTCAACCATTTTCAGATCCAATACTCTCCAATCGTCATGTTCCTTCATAAACTCGACAATGAAACGGCCGAGTTCTTTAAGCTGGAAACGGTAAACATTTATGCAAATCAATAATTTTTGGACCAAACATACGCATTCGAGCGAGAGAAGAGTTCTGTTTTATAAGCAATAAATATCCGGCAGTATATGACGAAGTGGTATTGACATGGTTGTAATGCAGTAATGTTGCGCCTGAAGAGCTGTTCATCCATTGGAATATGTTAATGAAATACAATACTTCAGGAGACGGGTACTTCGATTGAGTTAACCGGTGACCATCTAATCTACACGTCCAATTGTGTTCCTGGACAGGCTCTGAACGCCGTTCGTACAAAGGATGTAAAGGTAGGTTTTGAAACTCAATTCATTATCGGCTTATAGGTATGTTTCTCTGAAACTAACTATAAAACATGTTAAAACTACGGTAGTGGCCAGTCGTTTGGGACAAATTAGCAGTAAACTAAGGAATCATGGGCATGGATCCTGCAAGAAAAAAATTGGCACAAATACCGTCATATTACTCATCTATTCTTGTCTGAAGCACCTTTTTGTTGCAATATAGGTCGACTTCTTTATAGGATGCAGCATAACTAGTAATAAAAATGATTTATGCAAAGTTCAGGTCGGAGAATGCTTCGATGTGATTGCAAACCACGGACGACATGTGTCACGCCAGAGAATTGTTTCCATCAGCAAGGTAAGCATTTACGTCTTTTGCACTGTCGAACATGGGTCCCAAAGGCTTTACGGTTAAGAGTGGAACGAATTTTTATCGCGCGTACGTTTGGCGCACTTCGATACTATTTGTCAGCTAATTCGCCAAAATTTGGCACAAGCATTGGGTTCGGGGTCAAACAGAAAAGCTGTTTCCAAGAAAAACTACAATTGTTATTCGCTACGGGAAATATGGACGTAGGCTTTTTTGTTACGAATAAGTTTTTTCTATCAGCACAACTTTTCGACGAAAAAAATTGAAACGCTGTGTGGAATGTATACACGAATACAAACTTTCAATTGCTAAAAAACCCAACGCAAAACATACGAGCTCACAGGTTAAGAAAATTCTCGACACAACAACTTCAGACGAACTATGCGTACCAGATAAATCATCGCTCATGGGTGGATTCGAACCCGGGTCTAGCTGGTGGAAATAGGGGCGTTGCCTCCCTGCCAAACAAACGCGTCGGTGAAAGGAGACGCAAACTGAGCACATGTCAGCGGACGAAATGGCTCTAGTCATAACTTTCATTCTTTAGATCACAAGCAAGGGAATCTATGCTCCTCTAACATCTACAGGAGATATTTTTGTTAATGGAGTTTTGTCTTCATGTCATACCAATTTCGCACTGAAGGCTCTTCAACAAACATTCTTTGCTATATACAGACAGGCATCATTCGCTTATGAATACTTATTCCCGGTAAAGAAGGTGGAATACGAAGTAAGTTTACGTTTCTTATACAACTTGGAAAAAAAAAGTAGTAAAACATAAGTACGTAAAAAAAAACATAATTTTAGTGACCAAAAACAAAAGGATTCAGCAACAATTATTAAAATATAAAATTTTATATTGCTAGAACATTAATACATTTAGGTACCGTTCGGTGTGGAATACCTGAGCACAGTGATGGATCTATTTGTCCCGAAGCAATTATTCTAATTTCAACAATAATAATTGTAATTACTGTAATATTTACTGTATGATTACCGTAATTTTTCTGGCTAATTAATCAAGTGAAAAAAATCTAAATTGGTTGAAAGCTGTAAGGCTTTTACTTTCAAATTGTTAGATTTATATTATTTAACATATAGATCCTACTAAAGCATATATTTGAAGTGCAATAATCAAACGCAATATAATATTTTTGATCACTCACATATGGGAACTGTGCAATATTTCTTATGTGGTAGGTATTAGACATTTACACTGGTTTTATTCTTTACTGATGGGTTTACAAACTAATTAATAATTATCGCCGCTATGTATTTGATTTTGCTATGCAATTTTTTTACTCACAAACTCCGCCCCGTGATTCTACTAATATATAAGCTAGTAGAACGGAGGTGTTTTTATGATAAAGCTCAACTCATATCCTTATGAACATTTTTAGGTATACGAGATGGATTTTGTAGTTTGTTTATCATTAAATACTTTCTTATACGTTTAAATATCCAATAAAATGTTCACTTATGTTTTCCCAAATGGCCTACGAAAGCAGAAACGCAAGACAGTGAATGTAAAACGACCATGGGCAATTGCATATCGAGAACCTGATTTCGAAACTAACTACTACAAATCAGAACTGGCTGGGCGATTGAAATTGCGAGAACACAAGCAGAACAGCAACAAAACCCCATCATGAAAGAACGCAATCAGAGTCAAGCTTGTCGCAAAATACACAGACGGGTTCAAATAAACATTAAAATTATGCTTTACCACAAAAACATATATACACACATAAATGTCACCTAAAAGAACAGCATATCCAAATAACACAAACAGAAAACAGCCGAATCCAACAAACAGTTTATTCTGTATAAGACGCTTTAACAAAAATTTTCAACAAACATATAACTTGGATAATAATTTCTCAGTTTCGTGGAAAATAAATAATGCATACAAAAATAACGTGATCCACCGTAAACAAACATGCGAAATCCAGCTCAAGAGATCTACACAGAACACACAACTTTGAAATACTACAAACAATAACGTGATTAAGAAGATAAATTACTAGAAACAAAACGCTTCTTACAGATGATCTTAAATCATAAATAAGGATGGTGGATTCTATGTTATTTGCTCGAACAAAAGCTTCTGTTCAAAAAGTATATCTTAGCAAGCTGACATATTTTCTGATCTACTCAAGTAGATGAAACTCAAACGCATTACAAAAGGACTATGTGAAGACGGAAATTACAGAAAACTATGGACTCGTATTAATAACAGGGGCCACATCACAGTAAACCAAATGTCGACGTCGAAATCGCCATCAAAACCCAAGGCACAGATCAGGTGTGTAGTAATACCGTCCTGTACCAAACTTTAACCTCCAGTTTTAGATTTTTAATGAATTTAACAAGACCCTGCTATTAAAACTACCAAGTGGATAAAATGATAAAACAAGATATACTTACCCAATAAACCTTCAGAGTAACTATAGACGCTCACCAACTCACAGACACGGGAACGTACAGATAAGGAAGAGTGACGTCATCAGAGGATCCCCCCTGATACGTCATCAGATGATCTCCCCTGATTATCACTCCTGTTCCATCACTTCATCAGTCTCGGCGTCTTCTGTCTGCCCTTCACCCTGGGGCTCTTCAGTTTCTTCTGGCTCAGGCTCTCCAGGCTCTTCTTCAGTAATAGGAGCCTCCTCCTCAGTAGTCACATCGGTTTCCATTTCTGGCTCGAATCTGAAAATGTATCATAAGTCAAAGTCAAGAAGTCATGCGACTGTCACCGTGGTGAGTCATACAACGAAACTATACCACGGATAGTACGCGCTACATCATGACGATGATACACGTTTATACCAAAATTAGGTGAGTTATTAGCTTAGCTTATTTTCCTATAATGAGCAATACATATATTCACAAAGTAAGTCACAATCATAGTTCGTAGATCGATGTATAAGAATATGTTAAACTACAGTA
Source organism: Pelodera strongyloides (assembly GCA_036852015.1). NCBI lineage: Eukaryota > Metazoa > Nematoda > Chromadorea > Rhabditida > Rhabditidae > Pelodera > Pelodera strongyloides. The sequence continues at coordinate 214,904 of JAANDG010000057.1, read as the reverse complement.
CCCCTCCTCCTGTCCATTTCCATTGACGAGTGCCTGTTGTCGGGTGAGTTCGAGTCCGGCATTCCATCCCTTTTCGGGGATTCTTCCCGACTGGAGGACACTGTTCAGATAATCAACCTCCTGTAGGGATTTGGCACTCTTAATTGCCTCCTGAAAAGAGTTAAACTGAAGCTATCATCGTCTACTCGGCCCAGAACCTTCATTCACCAATTCAGCACTACATTGAACAAATGAACCACTTGAATAAAAAGAAACATACGTCCACGAAAGCGTAATAAAATGGCACAAAACACTTAGATTCAAGATTCAACATCGCCAAACGGAGACTGGACTAACAATTGATTGTGAGGCAACAGAAAAGTGTATTAAACGTGCAAGTGGAAACGAATTGTGAGTTCTTCAACTTCGAACAGTCTGACCTACTCAAATATACAAAGGCACCGATAGTATACCTTGATCTTCTCTCGATCCTCCTCGGTGAGAGTGCCAGCAGCCACAGCAGCTGCCACGGGGATATTCTCCTGATTTTCCTTATCAACCTCGGCAAAGTCACTCTTTCTTCCAATCTAGAACAAAGCGAGGAATACACTAACAGCACAATGTACACTAACTTTACACATGTACCTTATGCCCCTTATTACCGTTTTTCTGTCTTAACTGTATTTATTGTCTTAATTATGTATGTTTTTGCGCACCTTTGTGGTGTAATAAATTATTATTATGTATTGAGTAAACGCACACAATGCAGACCTTCACGTTCACACTTACTTACACTTTGTCCTTCTCAATAACTACGTACAAACACTTAGAAAAGAAAACCCGAAATATCACGGAAGAATAAAAAGAGAGGACATCTACTACTGGAACTACCTCTGCGAACAAGTCATAAGCTTCGAACTTTGAACAATGTATCGAACTACCCTTTAATAAAGCAGCACGCTCTTGTGCCGTAAAAGATTTATTTAGAGTTAAAAACACGACAAAGGCATATCACATCAAAGGTATGATCTACCAGTGGAAAACTATAAACTATAAGCTGACCTGAGCAAGACGACCCTTGTTCTTCTTGCCCTTGAAGAGTCTCTTCGCCTCCTCACGCTCCTGTGAGTGATAAAATCTTTATTCATTACTCGTTTCAAAAAGTCACCCAATCGATTCCGAACCCCATCTTCCTGTTCCTCGACAACTGCTTACTACCAGTACCAAAAAGGTGTCTTAAAGCGAAATACCGGCCGGTTTTTGAAACGCATCGCGGACCACACTGAATTCTTACGTATTTATGCTAATTTACTCGAATTTAGCTCGTTTTTTTTATTCTAATTTATGTTCATTTGCATAAGTTGCATAAGAATGATGGTGTACTCGATGTGTTTCAAAAACCGGCCGGTATTTCGCTTTAAAGGGAGAGGCCCACGAGAAAAAAGAGTTCCTCAATTTACTTGCACAGAATATCCGGAATTATACAAACATTACTGTAAAAACCGCATTTCTTTGCACCTAGAACTCGCTGAGTTATTTCCCTGCAAACAGTTCGGCCAGGTACCGTAGTCAGAATCAATTTTTGCGCTTTTAGGGCATTGCAATGTTGAAACGCTTTTTTATAATCGTAGGAATGTTCTTCATTCGTTTCACAATTATTATGTACAGAAAGAATGCTAATTGACGGATATAAACCGTAAAAACGTATTTTGACGTTACTGACTACGGTGCATGGCCGAACTGTTTGCAGGGGAATAACTCTGTGAGTTCTAGGTGCAAAGAAATGCGGTTTTCACAGTGACATTTCTGAAATTCCGGACATTCTGTGCAAATAAATTGAAGGAAACTTTTTTCTCGTGGGCCTCTCCCTTTAAAGGCCTATACGCAAACGCAACAAACGGTAACACGGCATTAGAAGGCAAATTTGTGGAAAAGTAGGAAGAAATCGTCAAGTCGCACTAAAAAAACAATCACATACCGCTTGTTTCACTCTCCTGAAATCGACGACTCGAACAGATGGTAACCGATAGATTATGTAGTATCTGTAGTGTTCCTTGTGAGTGATCGGGTTTCCAATGAACCTAGAACACATAATTAGACCTTCACGTATCAATGTACAATGTGCATAAACAAAACACTAATGAGAGGCTATTCGCGGCTACTGGGTACAAACCATCACAATAACGCTACTTGCACGCACAATTTCTTTAAATATTGCATATTATACATTTAGTGCATGTTCAATAAAATGTTTTAAATGTCCTAATCATGTTTGAATTTCAATTTAAATACAAATAAGCTACTTCAGACTTTCGCAGGGGTTGGCAATCATAAGTACCAACCTAGTACCCTAGTACAAGAAATGCTAAGTATACATGAAGACAAAAAAAAACACTCACGTAACATATTCCAATTTCGTGCACGCTGCCAGTGGGTCAATATCTCCCAATTCGCAAATGTTATTATTTGTGAGAGTGAGTGTCTTCAGGTTGGGAATGGCCTCGTGCAAGTCACTCTGGATGTAGCTGGAAAATACTCTTCATTATGGGTCCCGCTCCAGCACATGCCCAACTACACAACGTAACATAGTTTTTTTACGTTTAATAATGGACAATGTTAACGTCAATAAATTACGAATTACAAACAAGACAAGTTGCAGGCAAATCAGGCGCGCGCAGGGCTAGCGTATACATTGGCCCAACAAAAACGGAGCACACTTATGATTTAGCGAAATCTGCGAGATGTTTCACCTGGGACATTTAAATTAAATTTCACATGGGCTTCGATTAAACGTGGATTTAAAGCGAATTAGCGGTCGGTCTCAACAAAAAAAATAGGAAAAGAGGAGGAGTAAACAACCGTGCGTTTACTGCCGTTTTCAAAATGTGCATTTTTGGACTTTTACTAGCCAAATTCAAAATATTTTGTCAATATTTCGTCATTTGGATGCTTCGGAGTGTGTGATCATTTGAAAAGGCCATCCCTCGATTTTTCCGGGGCTGTGCTAGTATTAAAATCGGCAAATCGCCGGAAGCGAATTTTCCCATACAAAATCGCAAAAAATTGGTGGTTTGCGAACATTTTTATACAAGATGCACTTATTTGTTTGTGTTGTTATGTTTATTTTCGTTTATAAATTTTTTCAAACTATTTTTGGTGAAAAAACCCCAAACCGGGTGGTATTTCGCTTTAAGCAATTTCACACGCGCTTCAATTAAATGCGGATTTAAACTTTTCGAATTTTCGACGAACAATTCCCATTCAATAGTAATATACAGGAACGGGAAGAGAAGCGGGAACAAAAATCATATAAAAGTATTCTTACTGAATTCGGTTATTGTGAAGGTACAGCGTGGTCAGACGCTTCAACAGCGGCAAATTGTCCAACTTCTTGATGTCATTATCCGTCAGGTCAATCGTATCAAACTGATCCTAAAAAGAGATATATGCAGATTACTGGAGTGCACAAGCTTAGTTCATAACTAGCTCCTAAAAACTGAGAAAATTTACAAAACGTAGCCTGAAAACAAAAATACATAGCAAAAACTTACTCTCGTAACTCCCATATTCTCGATAACTGGGATTTTATAGTTGCGAAGGTTCAACTCTCGATCTCTAACCGGATTCACATACTGAGCCGCGTCATTTAGAAGTTCCACTGAGAGACGGACCATAGTTTCCCCTCAAATATAAAATGAATTACAAAATTCAGACTAATATCAAAAACGAAACGGCATACTCACAGTACAGTAGTCCGATATACAGTATACTAAGAAAACAGAGGTCAAGTGTATAGTGTATAGAAGAGTGAAAGAAGGGGAGAACTAGTTAACATTACATAAAATGAAAATTAGAATAAGTGAATAATCAAGGCAGAGAACTCAAAGGAGGTGGCAATGGACCAACTAAGAGACACGGATTCCCCGTATGCAAACAAGCAAAACATAAAGCATAAGAGATTCATTCTGACTGATAATCAGGTATTCCATGATTGAGAATTATCGATAAAATGTGAGCCAATTATCGCACATTAAATAATTGATTGACTGGAGATGGAGATGAGATTAGAAGAAACAATTAATGTTAATAACAGGCGGAAAGAAAATACAATATACAAATTAAATACAATATATGTACAGCTTCAAAGTTACTATACTGCAAAGAAATAAATAAACATTAATTTGGAGCTCATTCTCGTGGAGATCTGCGCACGAATCGTAGACGCAATTTAATTCAACTAGGAAAAAAATACAAAAAGGCACATAATGAGTTAAACTCAGTTAGATACTAGATTTAAAAAAATGAGTTGTTCAGCTACTCGTAACATGCTTTAATCTGCTTTAATCTTTAATCAACAATCAACGTAACATGCTTTAATCAATTTTACTTTAATCTAAATCCTACAAAGAGAACCTCATGATGGGTAGGATTAACTGAAATAATATAAAAATGTCGAGAACTTAGACCCGTGATGCAAAGAACACTGCAGTCCCAATCAGACCACACATTATGAAGAAAGGCAACCATTGCTTCAGGAATCCACCGAATCTGAAGTGTACATACATAAGAAAAGAAAATTCATAAACAAATACGCAAACCGCCTCATCGCGATAAATAAGAAAGCTTACTATACTTAGGAGCATACTTATCTACAAAACAGCCAAGCTAACACCGATTCTTTTGAAGAAATTGGTTCGTAATATACTATTAAAAAATCACGTAAATATCCTAACAGGCGTAGAAATTGGGCGACAGAACACCTAAAAAAAACCATGCAGTGCACAAACGAGGGAATCAGGACCTACCCAGTGTATCTCCCAGCAAATAAGATCCAAAAACACAAAGTGATCATATTCCAGTTATCCTTCCCATTATACCGCATTCCATTGAGAGACAGGGCCACGTGAGAGTGGCAGTTATCACAGAACAAGTTATGCTGAAACATACAAATACAAGTTAAATTCTCATCGTCTCCATACACATAAAGGTGCTATTAAAGTTGGGGGGGCCAAAGTGGGCGGGGCCTCAAAAATTATTTTTTCGGCCTTTCTTCGAGCCAAAATGAACCTAATTCATTCTAGTTCGTCTGTTTCTTGCCAACAACATTGAGCAGGAGTATCTACTATAGGTTACATTGGCTAAAGATAACAGTCATATTTTTGTAACAGCCGGTACCGGTACACTTGGATTTTCTGTGATACCGACGGGGAGCTTAGTCCTAGCTATTTTTTTCGGATTTGGAAAGTACTTTCACATTGATAGGCTGAGCAGGAGCTAACAGTCGTCAGCGTTTCTATTGATCAGTAGGTCAGTACTATCAGTGGTAGTTTGCACGAAAGCTTGGATCATGCTCCATGCCTACCACTCCTACCAGTGGGAGGTGAGAGAAAAATAGTGGGACAAATTATCCACAAGACTTTCCTTATACTTGTATACGGCCCCAGACGATGGATTCGCAGTTGCTGCTAATGCTAAAGGCTAAGGAATTAACATGTCTGACTGCATTAGAGCGCCGCACTGACAATACAGTCTCCTTGTAAAACTAAATGGTGAAACTTAAGCAATGCATCATAGATTATGTGAGCAGTGGAATGCCCGTAGTCGTTTATCCCAATTTTCATATGTTCAAAAGGACGAAAAAATAACTGTTGAGGCCCCGCCCACTTTGGCCTTTGGCCCCCCCAACTTTAATAGCACCCACATAAAAGATTCCGTGATTCCACTCGTACAGCAAGATGATAATTTGAACTTTTTTGATAAGACGTAATCAATTTCACCGAAAACCATTAACAAATGTACATGAGCTGTGAGCTCCCACCCATGACAATGACTGGTGCATGGTGCGCGAACGCGATTTCACCCACCGATTTACGGCCAACAAGTCATACTGCTACTGCTACACGGTCACACATAACTAAACCTTCCACCTGAATACAGTTTTCATTCAACAATGATTAAAAAAACCGACCATTCTGCCCTTATATTCATCGCTTGCTTCTTTTACAGACCGGTCGAAGCTTTCGACACCTCCTTCCACTTGGTTGATATTCAAAGGAAGGTACCGTGTTGGCCATCCAAATCCCATATTATCTTCCTAAACAAACATAAATATCAATTCCGATTACCACAGCCAAGAAACACATAATATTCAATGTAAAATTAATTGATTGATTGGTTCCTAGTGGCCCCGGCAAAGGAGAAAAGTAAAAAAACACTCACATTACAAACATCTTAGGAAAGCAAATATATATAGTTCAAAATAAAGCAAACAAACTCACGCTGACAAAATATGGTCCAGCGAAATCCCTTATAATTCCTCTACTCGTTGCTATTCCCATGTGGCCAATGAACGGGAAAAACCAGCTGAAACCATGAATGGCAGTAAAACTTCAAAATGAAACAAATACGGATGTACGGTAGATGTGGAGCTGGATTAGAAAACAAAAGCTACGAAACGCCATATTCACCGCTCAATCCGGAGAAAGTATTTTCTTGCAATTCAGCGAAACAACCCTATAGCAAGGTACAAATTCTACAAAATAGGCTAAACAACAAAACTCACGTTAGACATGGTATAGGAGTCCAAACAATGCAAAATGGGTATCGATGCCTCTTTATATCGACTTCCACAGAGGCATAATGCAACCGTGAGCCATTGGTGGAAGCCATAGATTCGGTAGTCGGATCTGCACAAAAGACTGAAGAAGATGAAGAATCGTCCGCCGTCGCAGGAAAACTCATATAACAATAGAGCCGACGAACACTGAAATGGAAATCATAAAAAATACAATAACCATCACGAAAGAAACATATTTTACATAAAAAAATGCAGAATATACGGTAATCCGCTTTTTCTCATACACAGGTGCTCCAGAGTAGAGTAAGCTTCAAAAACTGATAGATACATACCACTAATTAACAAAATAACAAGCAGTAAAATGGTACAAGATTAAACTGAGAAATAAACATGGTGGTAACAAAACCACAAATCATAAAAGGAACAATGATGTCACAGTATGTCACAAGTTCCTTTATTAGCACGAGTACATATGGAAAGAGTCAGGGTTATATGAGACTTACAGTTGGGAATGATATAAACATTATCTATATGATCTGATTTAAACACAAAGAGCTATAAGTGGCATTGTAGTCACGGAATGAAGTGCGAAGGCTAATGCTAATAATATAAATCGGAACAAAAACAAAGACTGAAGATAAGTTAGATTTAGTACTTGTACTTGGTCGAATAATCCTTGGGAGATACGACCAAACCACGACCTTTACGTGCGCCCCTGAAACATGATATGAATACTTTATTCAGCGTAAACCTTGTCTATTCTAGGTTTCTATACAGTGGAGAAAAAACATCACGAACAGGACACCTACTCTCTAGCTGTAGAAAGCACTTATTTCTGTTCAGCGCGTGTCGGTAAAGTACATCATGTGAACAAAGTTGAAAGTATTAGTAAAAGTACAAACCTGTATACTGTTTCGACTATATCGATTAGCTCTTGTCCATCGGTGATCGGCCAGTTGATCTGAAATTTGAAACAATAAAAATGAATATTGAATTTACAATAATTTACAAAGCAATAAATCTTCTAAAAATGGGATATTTACTAACAAACGGAAAAAATGACACAGCCTAGTCGGGCTTGATTTTTCAATACGGTTACGGAACTTAAATATTATTATAGACCAGTCGGCTCACGCCGCCTGAGGCGACTTACGTGGAAATATGATTGGTTTAGCATGGGCATACTTACATACAAAGTTTCAAACGTATAATAAGAAATTCACATAATAGGAAACAATTGCATATGCATACTTCGATATTGAGCTGCGACACTCTTTTTATACCCGAGCACGAAATTTGCATTTCCGTAACGCACATCGGTATGCAAATTACGCTACAGTTACTCTTTTATATGGGCCTCGGTGGCCCATTGGAAAGGGCCTCGGTGGCCCATTGGAAACGTCCGCGCTTCGCAGTCAGCCGACCCGAGTTCGAATCCAGCCCAACACACACTCAATGCCACCGAGGCGGGGAAAATCGAGGCGACTCCCCCATTGCCTAGCCTGAAGACTTTGAGGGATTTGTCCTTTCATCTCGTCGTCAAACACTCTGTATAACTCCACAAAACCTCATTGGAAAGATCAAGGATCGACATTTATCTGAAGAAAAATCTCCCCTCCATGCATTCCCCCCGCGGATTGAAGAAGCACGACGCTAGAAACCTTCCGCACTTGTTCCATGTACTTGATTGATGTTGTATCTGATTGATTGTATGTGTGAATAAAGTAGTGATATTATATAATAAGATAGTACAGAGAATATCCGTTTTGAGAGATATGTGTTTATATGGTGAATATGGTTGCGCTACAAAATAGCTCTTCAAAGGGTAGGAAAATTTAATACGTATTAGACTAGTTATACTCCAGAGACTGCGAATGCAACAATTATCTCTTATATAAGGAATCAAGCAAAAGTACCTTGTTGTTGTTACCAGTTCCTAAATCGAGCATGATGTGCTTGTTACGGAAGAAGAACATGACGGTGCAGGGATCGTACAACTCGTACATCTTGTTGAAGTCAGGAACCTAAATGCAAGAACTTACAATACGTTTTATTCACATGCAACTTATAGAAAGGCAACATTCCTCGAATAAAAAAAAATTCAGTTCGAAATAGCCTTGACACTTCCCAAGTCACGATCTCCTGCCCGCTTCCGAGAAGCAGAAGCACAGATATGTATTGAAACCATAGACCACGCCATTAACAATAAGCCGTACCTCACTAATATCCACGAGATATACACAAGCAAAATTCTTCACTTTGTTGACCACTTTGAATAGAGTCTAAAATTAAAATAGTTACATTGCATATACATTGATTTCCCTGTTAAAAGCGTACGACCCAACGATCCCGATCGCTTGTTATGCGCGCTTTACTACTCGTATTGTTATTTTTTTGCTGTCGTTGTTGTTATTTTATTGTCGTTATTTGTTTTTATCTTCCGCTTTACTTCGGTGTACTCTGAATGAAGTATTCATATAATAACATCACTACAGTGAAGGATACCGGATATGTTGGTATTAGTATTAAAAGTTATCGAAGAAACTGAGAAAGTGAACAAAAAGCAATTCCCTGACCTCATCCATTCGCATACAAGTTGGATCCCAATCGTGACCAAAGCGAACAACTACTACACGGTCCTCTTCGGCTAAAATGGCCTGGTCTACCTTAAAAAATCGTAATCTTAATTTTCAGGATGAAGTCTTAGGCCTGTCTTTTGATTATATGTTATTTATGTAATCAATAAACCTTTATTATTATAAGCACTGGGCTGGGAACGCGGCCAATACTTTACCATACGTATTTTTTCTATTAGTTTCACTCAGGAAGCGAGATCTCGCCTCGCGTTATTGTTTCCTGTTTAACACAATAAAGTATTTGTACATATTTATATAGTAATATAGTATTTAGTAATGTGAAAGAAAGGTAGCTTACTTGCCAGCCATTGTTTAAATGTGGTAGCATATACGACATCTTGGCGAGGTGTGCTGTTGTGAAGAATGTTAGAAGAAACTGAAATAGAGAAAGAGTTATTCCCTAACTGGTTTTATTTTAAAAAAAAACGTCGCAAAAAGGCCACTTTTTCCACATCCAACGGGAACTTTTGCAAACGCAAACGAGTCACATAATAATCAAAAGAGCTGTTCTCTAATAATCAAACAAGGCGCGACAAACTGATTGTGAGAACAGCCAACAGCGATACCCTTATTTTCTTATTAGATGAAGATGAAAATCTATCGCTGGATAAACAGTTGATCAGGAAGTAGGAAGACAACAATATAGATGTGCAACAGAATAATAATGAACACACAAGTTGCGGAGGAATATATTGCAGTTTTGAGTCGTTTGGCAGAGAAATAATCAAGAACAGATCAAGAACCATGTTTACCATTTGATCAGACTAACACAGTAATAAGCTGCGAACGGTAAAATTAGCGACACGGCTAACAAACAATCAGGGTGCTTATAAAATGTATATACACCCCGTAAGTCTTGGATTTGCTGTTTTTTTAAAAAGCAAAGTTCCAGGATGGATAGGAGTCGGAGCGTAGCGCGCGCCGCGGCCGAATCAAAATACACACTGCACAGGCAAACCGCTTTCGAAAGAAAAGATCGTACGGTCAGCTAGTATCAGACGACTTGACACTGAAGACTACGGTGCTAAGAGCGGTGTATAATTGGGTATTGGATTGAATGGCACATGAACTTGGCAATAACAGACAATAAAAAAGAACTCTAAAGTAAACTTGTTGCATAATGTACTTTACAATTCACAATGTTATACAAAGACAACAATAAACACCAGATTTTGTTTTATCTTTATTCAAGCAACAATAAACAAGCAATATTTGACGGAACAATGGCACAACGAGTGGAAAAATCTGGTGAACAGATACCGATGGATACAGACGTGCGAACATCCAAAAAAAGAGCTTATATGAGAGGGTATTTCTGAGAGAGATAGAGCTTATATGAGAGCACTCTTTATCCTTATATGAGAGCATTATTTTATCTTTTTTTATATGAGAGAGTATATCTGAGAGCCTATTAGTGAGAGAGAGAGAGTCAGATGAAACCCCACTTCCCCTTGAAACTATTTTATGCTCCCCAATCGCAGTCACCTACCACAAGGAGACAGAAGACGTGAGAAAAGCCCCCTAACCTATGATATGGGAAAAATGTCCAAAATGCATCCTATAATGGGAGGCGCTTGATAGGTGTTGTGTAAAGAAAGAACAAGAAAAGCTGGCATCTTGGTCCAACCAAAGTAAGCTCATCAAGACATATTTAAAATAGCATACAGTATGCAAGTTTTCTTGGGATAAGTTTCGAATTTACAAGTTATACGGCTGTTACAGTTGAATGCGCACTAGTCTATACATCTTCAGGCCTTCTACAAAGTCTCGTTTTTTATTCAAATAAATTCCTCAATTCCTTTACACAATTGTTAATCCACGGCACATCGGCTGGACATTGTCCTTTCTCAGCCTGAAAATAAAGTTTATCTTTATCTTTGTCTTTTATGTTATGATTCACGTGTAGTGCATGCCGTGTCCTGCCGTGTCCTGCTGTAGAGTAATGTAAAATCTATGGAATATCGCATCATGTGTTCGCACGGCGCATTCGGATAAGAGTCGAGGGTTGTCAAAAAGGTCTAATATCAATAAATACGAAAACTCTAAATCACATCTCCTCTCCGACCCCGACGACTACCAGGAAACCACATATGGATAATCATCTACGTGCATACATTGGGCTAAACCGACGATACCTTGTCACCAAAGCATGTCGCACACTTAGTTTGTCCCTGTGTATTTAACTTGGGCATATGTTCCGGCTCCTCTGTATATGGTCTGTCACAACTGGCACATCTGAAATAATATGGATCATATATAGTGGAGTTCTGTACCAGTGTTGTTGTTATAGGCCATAACACCTCTAGTACTCAGAAACACTGTGAGCTGTACAAAGTAATACCTGATCGGCGTCCATGCGGAGTAGTCCATACCCTTGAGGTCCATGGGATTTGCGATTGTCGAACAAAACATGTGGAAATTACTGAGAAGTTCGTCCATATAAACTGGAAGTGAATTGATATAATGATAAGTTGGAGATGTCGGTTCTGTTATAGAATAAACATCCTCCATACGGACATTGGAAGAGTTTGATGGGAAAGATTACCAGTAGAGTAAACGGGCGAAAAAAATGAGTTGTTTACTATCTTCAGCCTTTGTCTTCCTTATTTATACCAAACGTCGTTTGTATTACCTTGGCAGCATGTCATATAGTCTCGTGATATTGAAGGGAGAAAAAAGTTTTTCAAGTTTTAGACTTTTCAAAAGTACGTAAATGTAGAAGTCTCACCATATGGAACCGTTTTGCAACGATCGCACAGAAGTTTCCCATTACAAAACACTGGAAATGTTTCCGAATCGAAATATTTCACACATTTTTCACATCGAAAACTTTCCAATTTCAGAAAGTGATCATGTTCCGGGAGATCCGCCAGAGGTGCAGAAGAAAACTGCAGAAAAACATTTATTTAGGAAAATCGAACATGGCGACTGATGAACCTCAGAGTTTAGGTGGTACTAGGTCCAGGTACAAGTGTATCTTATTTTCACGCCTCCCGCACGATTAAACTATTGCTGAGCACAAAAAGAGGTCCGCCATAGAGGGGCGGCGAACCCTCTCTAGGGTGCGCGGGGGTGTGCCAGGTGTTCAATTCCAATTAGCGACTCGGCGGCTCATCTAAGAGGAGGAGACGCGGCAGGTGCGCCACATATGCGCCTCACATGTGGCGTACCTGTGGTACATATCCGCGCAACCTAGAGAGGCTGCGCAGCGCCGCTGCAACGAAACTAAAGAGTTGCGCGCGGCAACAGTTTGGGGGTGTTTCCCGCAAAAGAATTTGCTGCGCGCGGAAAAAGTTTTTGTTCACCGTCTCTGATTGCCGTTTTGGTGCGGAAACACCCCCAAAACGGTGCCGAAATGGTGCGGAAACGGTGCGGGAAAAGTAGCAACTGCAAAAAGAAAGCAGCGTGTTGGATTCGAACCTACACTGTTGTTAGCTGCTTTCTCTAAACAGCGCCTTAGACCACTCGACCACAGGTACAACAACTGCACTTACGGTAGATCCTCCGAGCGCTTTCAAAAACGTTGCCGAAAAAGGTGCGGAAACGGTGCGGAAATGGGGCGGAAACGGTGCGGAAATGGTGCGTGGCGCAACTTGCGCGCCGTACCAAGAAAAGTGTTTCCCGCACCGGATCGGCGCGCATTTTGCGCCCCATTCCTATTCGGCGCGCATTTTGTTTCCCATTCCTTTGCTGCGCGCATTTTGTGTCCCGAAATGGTGCGGCGCGCAACTCATCGGTTCTCAGTGTGTGGCGGATCCTCTTTTTATGCGCGGCGAGGGCGTGAAGCACGTTGTACAGGATTACAGCAGCACTCACCCGTGATGCATCGTTTGAATGTGCCGATTCTCCAAATAGGGAACGCATCTCTTCAGTTGCTTTCTGAATCCATTTCACTTCTTGTTTAAGACCTCCCGACAACAGACATTCGGGACAACACATATCTTCTCCAAAACATCCCTTACAACGGACGGTCTCGCATAAAATACAGATTATGGGTGTTGCTGCCGCTTTGGTATTTGAGTATGGCGTTCCACATCTATGACACCTGAAAAAAAAACTTTTTTTACCTGTAGATACATACATCTACGACCTGAAAGGATTAAACTGAAGAGCATATGGCATAGCTATTTTTCGTTTATTTCCAATATTATTTATTTTTATTCTCAACATTATCATATTTCCTTATTCGTGGGTATGTCCTCTAATGTGCTATTTCAGGTACTGTTGAAAAGAATTCTGAATATTATACCCAAAAGACCGTTTGTAGTGAAGCCTCTTTTGCCATCATGAATGACGCGCGAATTGCCGTCTTACCACTCAAAACCGTGGTTTATAGTCAAAACAAAAGTACCCCAAAGTTATACACTATCAAATAAAACACTTCTTTGATTCTTTTTTTTTTGCACGCGTTTCGAAACTAAATGCAGAAATTTTTTTCCGATGTTTCTGCTAGTCTGCCCGCGAAAACTGCGCGTTTTTGTGCCTTGTTATGAATATAAATAACCCCCAGTATGGCAGCACTGGCGGGGAACCCAAGTTAGACTATGCAGGGGTCTCACTTGGTCTTCTGATATTTTGTTACGATCGCTTTGTAATTCGCACTTTTTCTCGATAGTAGTAGATACTATTATTAAACATCTTGTTTTTCTATTGGTGACTATCCACAGGTTTCTTTAATTGTTGATACTCTTTTATTTTATTTTTTACCATTACCGTACAAATATTGAATATTTACGTGTATCTTTATTTGTTGATTTACATTGTTATTGTTTGTACGAGCGCTGATTGATTTTTTGTCTGTCAGTAATAAATCATTTCATTTCATTTCATAGCATCTACTAATAAACTGCAGAAACATTGCAATTTAACCTGTGAACTATGTGTTGAAGCGAAATACCGGCGGGTTTTTGAAACGCAGCCCAGCTGTCCACGATGTCCACGTCCAGCTATCCACGATGCCTTTCAAACACCGGCCGGTATTTCGCTCTAACGCGTTCTTTAAAACGAATTCCAGCTGTGGAGCACAGATAACCTTGCCATTGGTACGGAACAGGTGGGGTCTTAGGGTTCCCTTTGGTTGACGTTCTTTTTTGTATTGATTGTTATTAACCAATAAACCGTTATTATATTATAAGGTAACTTGCCAAAAAGGATTCCACTCCGGAAAAGGAAGAGTCTTTAGATCTGCCTTCGGTACTCGTCGAAGGAAAGAAGAACCCGCGGACAGTTCGTATGAGTAAACCATAAAGCAACGCTTGTTTTCGGAAAAGTTTTCCGCTGATGTACATATGTGATCCACATGGGAAAGTGATCCACTAAATATGTATACCAATATCGTTTCCTAAAAAAAATACAGCAAAAAATCGCAAAACGAGAGTGGGTCCGAAGATGTTGATCAGGCTGAGGAAGCTCAGATGTCTCGCGGACGCGATCCGGCCACTGTCAACGCGCGGGTGCTTTTGCCTGCTGCCTTTGGGCCCTGAGTCGTACGCACCTCCTTGTCCGCCCAGGAATCGCCCAGCTCCCCGGACAATCCCCTGGCGACGCGTCGCTTGGCACGGACGTCCGGTCGCCGACATAGAGACAGCCCCCAGAACTCCCGACCTCACTCCATCCACCACTCTCTACATGGGAAATCAAAAACCCCGATATGGCCCCGATCACGTCCCCCCAAAAATCGGGCCGTGATCGGGGCCATATTGGGGTTTTCTGGAAAAAAATCGGGGCCATATCGGGGTTTTTCGACAAATAATCGGGGCCATATCGGGGTTTTTTGGAAATGATCGGGGCCATATCGGGGTTTTTCGACAAATAATCGGGGCCATATCGGGGTTTTTTGAAATAATCGGGGTTATATTGGGAACCATGGAAAACCAAAAACCCCGATATGGCCCCGATCACGTCCCTCAAAAAATCGGGCCGTGATCGTGGCCATAGCGGGGTTTTCGGAAATGATCGGGGTCATATCGGGGTTTATCGGGGTCATATCGGGGCCATATCGGGTTTTTTGAAATAATCGGGGTTATATTGGGAACTGTTCCCGATATGGCCCCGATTATTCGTGATCGGGCTTTTTGCGGGACGTGATCGGGGTCATATCGGGGTTTTTTGGAAGAATCGGGGCCATATCGGGGTTTTTTCCAAAATAATCGGGGCCATATCGGGGTTTCCACTTTCCTGTGACTGTTCCCGATATGGCCCCGATTATTCGTGATCGGGCTTTTTGCGGGACGTGATCGGGGCCATATCGGGGTTTTTTGGAAGGATCGGGGTCATAGCGGGGTTTTTTCCAAAATAATCGGGGTCATATCGGGGTTTCCACTTTCCTGTGTACTGCCTAGAAGCTGGCTTACAGGCGCCCGCCACGACGCCCAGTGGTTGAACGTTTTGAAAAGTCGTACATATTGTCATTTTATCCATGTAACAAACGAAAGACAGAGATAATAATACCATAAGGATAAAATAGTAATACTAATATAACAACAATAATAATAATGAAAGGATGATAATGTTTAAATAATAAGAATAAAAAATACCTGGGTTTACATTCTCCACCGCATTCTATGCGAAAACACATTTTGCAAAATCTGATGTGCCTTGTGTATTCATCCCATTTACAACGGCATGCTTTGTCACAAATTGAGCAAGTAAGAGTTGAGATTTCAGTAGTTGTCATCTGTTCTAGAAAGGGATACAATTGATGATTATTTTAAATCGGTGAATAAATGTAATAAAACATAACCGCACAATGCCTATCCTATAGGAACTCATAGGTACGGTAAAGGTAAAATAATCACTGAAGGTATCGATTTTGGTGATAAATTTTACATAATAAAAACATAATTTGGTAACGAGAAAAAGCTTGAACAAGGACAAAGTGAACTTTAGCAAATATGTATAAAATTCAACTTATCGCATGACGCATGAGAAAGAGTGTTGTCTCACTGAACAAAGATCAAAGCCTTATCTTATCGTTGATATAGAATTTTATTGTACATAAATGGAATTATGGTGATAACTATAGGACTACACTTACCGCTGTGCCGAGCACACATTACTAGAATAAGTACAAATGTACAACTGATAGTATACTGTATACTCTGGTCTTCAACCGCGCAGAGCGCCGCGTACCATATCTATGTTCCTATTTGGCAGGGTGTCGCCCGTCGAAACTGACATGGTGGCGTCCTTTCGGGCCCCCAAAGACAGAACCCTGGCGACACGGAGTCAGGCTGCTACGAATAGTGTAGCATCAGGAGTACCCTACGGTAGTTTAGCCAGCAAATAAAACCAACCATACACTAATTGAGAACCCCCGCCCCATATGCGACCCAAATAACACATCCACACCAATAGAACAACAGCAAATGAATAAAAACTTTATTATTTTTCACATATCAACTACAATATGACTAACATTGTATCATAATTACAATTAAATGACTTATAACTTATATACCGCTTCAATATTAGATTAAAAGAAAAGCTGATTAACAACTGTACGCTTAATAGTTCTCTACTCTATACTCTACACATAAAACTCTATGTAAGTTATACTCCTCGAAGTAGTTCTCTGTTCTAAATTCTTACTCTACGAGTAAATAATCTGTAGAAGTTCTACTCTAAGGAGTTATCTATTCTATGCTCTATGATACTCAATAAAGAGATGCTCCATATAAGTTCAGTTCTTCTCTAAATAATATTCATATGTTTAGCTCAAACAATCAAAGCTAGCACTATGAGGCCTAAAAACAAGCGAAGGATAAAACAGCTCAACCACAACATTACGGAGAAGTAGGGTATGATAAAGAAATAATAACAACTAATTAAATAAGAAAGTGCGGGGCCAGTAAAACTAATACTACCAAACTTAAAACTACTAACTTTTTAGAGTTAAAAGGCCGTGTTAAAATTGCAGTTGTAATATGCGGCAACAACTGGATAGACAAAAATCATACCACCATTGCTAACATCTCACATAATATAAGGTGGCGCATAAGATATGGTCTAGGTCTAAGATTGACCGAAATCAGATAAACTCGTTTCTTTGCACTTTGCAATGTAAAATGCATACGCAAAATCATATTTTCTCCTTCGGTCAATCCTAACGCGCTACAAAGCAGGACGAAATTATTAACACGTAGGAGATTAGAAAACTAAGTGCACCACAATGCCAATAAACAAGGTGTTCGAAATGGTTATGGGTGCGATGTACCCATGTACATTCAATATGGTTCCTTTTTCATCAGTATTCGTATACTGTGGAAGTCACAAGCGGAGAGCAGCCAGGCGCGGAACCTAAATCACAATTATTTTTGGCATTCTCGACATTAATGAATTTGTACATAGAATTGAAGATTTATAGTACCCCACATGGACAATACAAAGATACTATAGCTTTATAGGAAAGATTTTGTGGGAATGAAAAACGCATAATAACCCACCAATGGGGTGTCCTCTACACCAATGGGGTGTACTGGGGTATAATGTCCGTCCAGTCTGTACATAAATCATAAATACCTACACATACAGGAAAACAGATAGTAAGTGTCATAGTAAGTCATAGTAAAACAGATAGTCATAGTAAGTGAACAAACCTTGTGAACTTCTGATGGGTCCAGTAGAGAATCGCCTCATATTGTCCGCGTCTGAGTTTGCACCACACCTAAAAGAACATCCCGATGAGCAGTCCAATACAACCATTTGGTTAATATAATGTACGGTAGTAATAAATATGAAAATGTGCACACCTACTGAACTGGTGTATCCGGGAGGTGATGCGGTGAGCCTCTAAACAACTCTGCCTCCGCTTTTCCAGCCGTGTCCCATCGATTCCCGTTGTCCCATCAGGCAGAATATCCGTTCCTCATTTCGTTTCGTTCTGAAGCTGCGAAATGAGATGAGATTATCATGAAAACGACAATAACTATACGACTAACCAGTTTCCCTTCTTTTTTTGCGCTTCCCTAAAGAACAGTTCAATAAAGCGAACACCAAATCGAATTGTTAAATTCATCATACCCCTCTAGCTCTAAATTTCACGGATTTCACGCACTACGCATAATGTTATATATCCTATTCAGAATACCTTTATTATGTAACCCTTAGTTTCATTTGAATTGCTTTACTATTCTTAGAACTCACAGTAAGAATGTCATGGGGGTCTGCAGCAGTAACCAACCAAACCCAACCTCTTACTAACGCTCAAATTATGTACAACAGAGGTCGCAAGGTTTGAAGGTGACAATACCTGGAATTGAAATAAACATGAATTGCTGGGCTTTTAGTCATACCATTTAATACATTGGCGTTTGAATAAAACGAGGAATTAAAGTAAAATTACAACTTACCGGCGAAAAAGAAGAACTTCACACTCGTGGCTAGCAGCTTTTCACATTCAGTCGACTGGCTCATTGACATCCCGATCTTAGGGAATGGATCCAATGAATAATTTAGAATTTAGATCCCGATCTTAGGGAATGGATCCAATGAATAATTTAGAATTTAGATTCTAAGGGCGCGTTCGGGATTGATTTTCCGAAAGGAAACTCGGCCAAATCCTCGTTCGGGATGGACTTTTTGGAAACGTTCCAATGCTTGGAGAAAACCAAAAATACAGTATGAATTAGCATGGAAAATTTGAAAAATATGCGCGGGAAACGTTTTTCGCAAGCTAATTCATACTGTATTTTTGGTTTTCTCCAAGCATTGGAACGTTTCCAAAAAGTCCATCCCGAACGAGGATTTGGCCGAGTTTCCTTTCGGAAAATCAATCCCGAACGCGCCCTAAAAGACTGCTCTACAATGGCTGTTATCGAAAGTTTCGATAACAGCCATTTAAGACGTTCAGGCTGCAGGGTATTCCATTCATTCCAAAGACAGTTTATAACGAAAAGCAATAACAAACACATAAAAACAACAAGGCAAAGAGAAGAAAGTAAAATGCTTTTTTTAAAAGCAAAAAAATAAATTTAAAAAGGACGCGAAATACAGCGCGACGCTAAAAAATTGAGGGTTCGTGGATTGGACACTAGCGTACTCATGTCGGCGGGCGACAGGTTACGGTCATTGAGGGAAACTCCCTGTCAGTTTTGGAACTGTTGTGAATAGGACTTTTTGATACGGGCGACAGGCTGTCATTGAGGGAAACTCCCTGTCAATATGGGTGTTTGAGGGAAACTCCCTGTCAAGGAGGAACAGAGATCCCGCCTTGTGCGCTTTTGCAGAGGCGCACAAGGCGGCAAAGTGAGCGGCGCTCTGCGCGGGTATGTCTGCAGCGCACTATGCGGGAAAGTCGGCGGCGCTCTACGCGGGTTAGTGCGCGGCGCTCTATGCGGGTAAGTTCGCGGCGCTCTACGCGGTTACACTAGCCATTAGGTTCCTCCCCTTGCCCCGCCCACTTCACAATTTAAAAAATATCATACAAAAGATATAAAATAATTTTATTAATTCAACATTGATAGAGTAAAATAAAGTGAAAGCAAAATATTTTAAACCATTAAAAATAATTCGAAATAGACTGCAACTGCGAATTGATCAAACTTGAGGAACTTACTTTCATAATAGTAATGAAATAGACTGCTAGCAAAAGTTTCATCAATATAAGTTTCATCAATATAATACAAAATACTGCTTAAGAATAAAAATGACGACGAATGGGGGAATGGCTAAACAAGCTCCGTATTAACAAGCACTTATAAACGTTTTCTCTAGTGTCTAGGAACACATTAGCCGTTACTTAAAGTATCCCAACACCTAAAAGGAAAGAACTAGCCAGTATTTATCAAGAAACACTTGAGAACCCCAAAGACGACCGCGATACCGCGACTTCTTGTTGAAGCACCAAACTCTGCAGAACTTGAAGCTTTGGCGCTTTGTTGAAGGAAGAGATGGGATCTGCAATTTGCAATATTTAGATGCATGAGAAGGGGGGCAAAAACTACGTTCAATAAGGGTCTAAATTCCCAGTACATCTAATAAAACATTCCGGTACTCGTCCTTGATGTTTTGGAGGAAAATTTACTTGTTTTCGGCAGATGCGCAGCATTTAACGCTTACTGAATAATAATGAAACAATAATAAACATACCTATGCTTTCCTTGTTCACTTGTTCGTACTAAATTGTTCCGAAATTCCAGGCCCTTCACCTTTGTAAATTTTTAACCATCAAAAGGCGAGGAATTCTGGACGTTTGGCGATTGCTGTTGCGCACTAAAACATATAAGCTATCATAAACAACTAATGTCTTTGTATGCATAATCATTTGCGCGTAATGCATGCATGTAGAGAGAGTTGTGCAACGTAAGGATCACAAGCAGCCTATGCTTCCGGTATAAAATATTTCAAGATACAATAAGTAGAAAAAAGATACTTACAATTAGCACTTCGCACTTCTCATTGATGTCGTAGGTGAAGCCATATCGCAAGGCTAATTCCTTCAGCCTTACGGGATACAGACATATGTTTTTTCATCCTGCACCTGCTGCAGACATCCTGCACAATAAACAATAGACAATAAACATAAGAACAGTTCATCAAAAAAGGTCAATGGAACTTCAAGTGAATAAAACCTTAAAATGTACTAAATTCTATCATATGTACTCATCGGGATGACAATGGGAGATTCGCTTAGGCAGTAAATAAAGAAATATACCCAACAAAAACCAAACAAACGGAAAAATAATACGAAAAACTAACGGGGAAAAAGAAAAAATTGAGAAAAAAATGCACTTTAGCGGCGAAACTCCATTATTTGTGGCAACTATTTGTTGCAACTACGGTATTGCAGCTGAAAATAATTTCTTGAGAGAAGAATTTTCGTGAGTGCGCGGCGCTCTATGCGGGAATGTACGCGGGAAAGTATGCGCTCGCAGTTGGGCGATCCAAATTGTCAAAATTGTGATTTCGGAGACATTGCTCCGGAAGACCACCGTGCGGCGCTCTATGCGGGAAAGTATGCGCGCACACCGTGATCATGCGGGAAAGTACGCGCGCACAGTCAGATCATGCGGGAAAGTATGCGCGCATACCCAGAACGTGCGGGAAAGTATGCGGCGCTCTGCGCGCCACAGAACGTAGTACAGTACACTTACAATGTTTCAATCTCTAGATAGATTCCCTATCATTCGCAACATTGCACCATACAGAAAATTTGTTTGCTGTTTGTTCTCAGTTCTCACTATAAATGCCTAATATTAGAATGTGCCTAATGCAGCGAACATTACGAATAGCATCACTCCCAGCTCCCAGCCCAGCTATGGTTCATTTGCTGCTAGTTATAATAACGGCTGTCTCTTTCATTGAGGTTGTGACTCGCTATGAAGCTGGCTGTAATTTAACTACCGTATCTCGACAATACGTTAAATGAAGTACAACGTTAAAAAAAGAGGGTCCGCCGCAAGGGGGTCGCACCAAATGTGCGGCGAAGCGCCGACTCCCATTCAATGCGCGGCGATGGAGCTGAGTTTCATCAGTAGAGCGAGTTTTGCCCACTTTATGCTCACATGAGTTGCATTTCTTTCAACGAGTAATTATATCGTGATACCATAATTCTCACAACGACAAATAACCAAAATATGTATAACGTATTTATCACAAATTCTACAAGTATACAAATCAAAGTGAAAGAGTACAAAATTAAAAGGTGCAATTTGCAAAAAAAAGTTAAATAGTAGAAGCACTAGAAAAAATAAGGCAAAATGATTCACAGATAAATCTCTAAAGCCCTAAATCTAATAATTTTATAAAATAACTCAACTACAATTAAAATATATAATTTAACCATGAAAACGGTAAACAAAAATACAGTACAAAAAGAGATCAGATGAGAGCTGCGAAATCAAAATTCCCGTGATTCAAAATTCAAAACCGGTGATAAACTAACAAGTGCAAATAACAACAAAACTCAACAACGGCAACGACAAAAAGTCAAAAAACAACTCTCGCTATGAATTCTACGCATCCTAAAGAAGCAAAGCTCCTAAGCATCAATAACTGATCAATCACGAAATTTAGAGTATTAAAACAAAATTAAAACTTTTTGATGTTCAATTTTAATGCTGAAAACGCATCTAAAACGATACCTCAAACTCAAACTGATAAAAAAATTTAACAGAACATACATACAATAACACGGTGACACCTCAACGCTATACAAATTTCTCACTCCGAATCTGAAAACAAAACACTTTCGAATTTTTCATAGCTTATGTAAAGATTAGACAAAAATCGATGGACTCGTATGGTTGCAAACTACGACTCTAATTGTTAGCTGAAGCTGAAAAAACAACTTTACTTGCTACCTCCGAAGTAAATAAGTAAATACAGTAATGTAAGGGGACTCACCACTGGCAATGATCTTCTTTCTTCTTCTGCTCGTGCTCGGTTCCTTCTTCGAGTTTGCTTTTCTTACTTCATCGACCATGCGACGCTCTGAAAAAAGACAACAAATGCATGACACAAGAAAGTTCGTTAGACAAGGTATTCGCGCCACAACTTACTACCAATTTCAATACAACATTATACATAATACTGCGAACATAATTATACACCACATTTTCGGACATACACATACACATACAATGAAAAAGATAATTACACAAAAATGCTTAAACCAACCAACGAGGTCCTCATCCTCGATACTCTGACCATCTAAATCTAGAAGATTTTCCAAGTCATTTTCATCGTCGTATTCTGATTCCGAATCACTCCCTTCTTCTACTTGGTCGTCAACAAATGGATTCTGGAAAAAAAAACAATCAATGAAAACAGAGCAATACAACATGTACACAAATCCTATCTCGTTCGCTCACCCTACTACGTTACAGTATGCCAGGCAAATGAGACCAGCTTTTTGACATCCAATTCAAAGTTTAATTCCCCACCACTTCTCTGCTTTCATCCAGTTCGTCTTCGTCTGCATAATCTTCTTCACTTTCTGGTTCCTCTTCAGGCAGACTCTCCTCTGAACTCGAAAGAACGCGACGCTGAAATGAACAGACGGAATAGAACGGAATACGGTATACATCCTCTTAATTAAAACACAGGCAGCGAAACGTTCATGTGTGTACATAAGCACATAATAGGGGTACATGTTGGTGCGTGAAAATACGCACGAACCACCTCCGGATTGGTTTTGAGCACCTCCGGAAGCAATTCGAAATTAATATATTTGACCGAAACATGGTGTTTTATTAAAACGGTCTATCACTAAGCTAAACAAACCACCTTCAACCACCTACATTTATGCACGGAATTTATACCGTGGCACATAACCATAACAAACATCAAATCCCAGTGGAACAATCCCAACTTCAAATACAACAGAATTTATACCGTATTCCGTCATATACCTTACCTTTTTCGCTTTACGATCCAATTGAGCTGTCTCTGCTTCTAAAGCGCGCTCTGCATCAGAAAGCTCGTCAGTTCTGGAAAGGCAGTTCAAATCTTACAAACACAAATATCTGTACGCACAGAATCCTACACTTTGAAAGATATATCAACAGATATTATGAAAGTATTCTAAAACGCTGCCTCATCAGAATACACAACTTTACGATTCCACACTGTCTAGTGTTACTGGATACTTAGGTTCGGTGAATCCTGTTAGGGAAACAAATCTTACTCAGAACTTGGCTCCACTTCGCCGTCTTTTACAACAAACGAGTCGTCTTCATCATCTTCATCCGATGATGAACCAAAGCCCTGAAATTATTATTATTATTGACATTCATTTAATTGGACCCTCTTAAACAGTTAATTACACCCGCATTCATAATCGGACATCGAACCCTTTCAAACACTTAATTACACCCGCAAACAATATTAGTCTCAAAGCTTCTCAATAATTTGTCTTGTCGTCTTTTCCTTACATAATGTATTTGAAACATTTCGATACAAAATCAACATATGTCTAAGTAATGAGAGTCTGATCAGCTTCCAATTGTATCTCACCACTTGTTCCCCCTGTTCCTCGCTACTTTCCCCAGTCTCTTCGTCTTCTTCGTCTGAATCACTCTCATCATTGCGTTCTGCCTGAAACCATTGGAAAATGGACGGAATACAAATAATGAAGCAGTCGTCATCTAACCACGAATTCAATTCTCTGGATATTCACCTAATGTTTAACTTAACTTCAGTAAAGTCATAGGAAAAGAGCCTAGGCTCTACGCACGCACGTGACTTCAGACACTGGGCAGAACAATTGTTTTATTCGCTATTATGCAAAACTGAAAAAATTTTTTATGTATAAATGACATACCGGGAATTCAGGAACAACGTAAAACTGTTCCCCAAAGGTGAGGTTCGGAAGGGTCTTCACTTGCAGCTCACAAGAATCACTCATGCCCAGTTCCTCGTGTAGCATCGACAGAGCTAGGCGCCAGTTACGGAGCCGCATTCCTAAACGGAAGAAATATATTTTACATTTCATTTCCAATGTTTCACTTTTCCAATAAATAGCATGCCCGAATGCTGATTAGATGGTTTGTTGACCGTAGACGAAAAGAAAAAGCATTGCTAAAGAGATGGAAACGCGTAATCTCTTCACGAAAAGCAACGGCTACTGCAAAGCTAACTCTCTAGGGTTCCGTCCAGCTTTTCGTGATGCGAACCAAGACTGCAGCAGAACCGTCTCGCACAAGGGTACCATTAAAACCCCCCTACCCATATAAAACAAAAGCAATCCAAACCTTGCATCTTCGTCCCCGCAATCACTTTCTCGATCATTTGCCGTGAAAGGGAAAAGGTGCGAAGTTTGGGGCATGACTCCACCACGTTCCTTAGCAGATCCATCTGAAGCAAACAAAATTATAATTATACAAAAATTATGACTCTCCTCGTACAATGAAGTAAACTGCTATGATCATTCAATTTCAAGGAAACATAAAATACAGTAACGAGAATGATGTACTATCAATCGAGGTACTAGTTTTGGGCAGGGAACTCGAAAAGCGACAAACTTATAGAACATAGAGAACATACCAATTGACCGCGATATTCACCGGCAGCTGAGTTCCCAGACGGCATAGCAATGATACTCAGGTGCTTCAGATCGCACAACTGATCGCAGACTGCATTCAGGAGAATTTGTGCACAGCGAACACCATTCACCTAACATGCATTACTTATTTTATCATCCACAAAACACAACCAACCAAACAAACTACTGGAGCGAAAGTGAACAACAACTTCGTCAAACACATATCTTACTCAGTTTCACGCTACAGACACATTCCGTCCCTCTATGCCGTAGTTTACCTGTATACTCAAGGCGCTCAATTCCGGGAACGCGTTCACATCAGAAAGGCGGAAAATCAGACGGACGAGAGAAGAGACACACTGAAAACAGACGGATCCAAGGTACATGATAGATATGAATATCACTAAATAAAATTTGGGATTTCAGAGAAGACAATCGATAATAATAATACTAGATGTGTCAAGATGTGTCAAGCAACTCGTTGAACTTGAATGTGAAATAATGATAGATACCTCGTCATTCCTCCGTCGCTTCTTTCGATTTGTAGCAGCTGGAAGTGACAGTGACAATGATAGTGATTCCAATGAGGGAGGCAGGCAAAGGTCGAAGTCCGTCAGCTGCAAACAAGTTACTACGGTGAGCTGAGGTCATATTCACCACTCCGATTCCCTCGGGGAAAGAGTCCCTGGGGAGAGAAAATAGCATTCTAATGTGAGACACGCAGAGAAAAAGACGGGGAATACCCAATGGAGAATTGGATGGCGATACGACCTCTGATCAAATCCCCCCCCCCCCCCAATTCTCAACGGTTTCTGTTAAAGATCAGAATTCCAATTCAGGCGCAAGTCCTACTGATTTCAGTCACTGTCAGAGGTGAAAGAAAAACGACCCACAATTCATAGGTAATAAAGCAATAAGACATAATAAAAGCAATAACGCAATTGCAATACATGTTACTATAGAAATATGTGCCGGGTCGTGTCATAACAATTGAGCATAAGTGGTCCCAACAAAACATGATAATTACGAATTGCCCCAGCTCAAGCTCAGCTACTGACGTAACGACCAAATCAATAAACTGACCATTGTCACTCCGTCCAAGTGGATGGCAAAGTGTGTTAGTTTCGAGTGATGGAATCTGACAGATCGTCGTCCCTTCATCTGATTCTCTCCCTTCAGATCCCATGAGCCACACATTGTCTCTTTCTCCCAATTCTTATTGGGAACCACAAACATGTCGATGCTTCGGATATTCCACAACTTCTAAACTAATTTTAATCAGGTCAAGAAAAACGTCTCCCGTTCTTTCCACATAAATAAATGCCCACAAGTCTTCAAGAAAAGAAGCCGGCTTATGGACTTATCATACACCACAAACTCCAAATTGCTACCATTGTATTATACCTAGTTAGACCTAGTTATCTGGAAGTTCATAGTTCATAGTATTCTATTCGACTAAAACGAAGTTCCAACCAATCCTACCTCATGAATTTCCTTCATAATTTGTGGCAGATAATAGTCGAGACCCACGACTGGCACGGATTGCAGACGTAGCTAAAAGGTTCACTTTATGGCACACAGCATACGCATACAGACACCTAGAGACCAAACATTTAAATGTAAACAATAATGAGCGTATATTGGTTAGCAGAAAACAACAAACCAACAATAGGAATGAAACACCCACTCACCCATAGCTTATCACAATTGACCAAACGTCCGGCACAAGTGGGATCGTAGTAGAAAAGTGCTTGTAGGAGGCAATCAACCAGACATAGACGCCGGTAGCACTAAAATGGAGTAAGCAACTACTCATTAGGTCTGCGGTAAAACATACCCTAGCAACCCAGCAAAAAAAACGTGTACAACGCGTAAGGAGTAAGTTCGCCGATTCGCACACTTATGCGCACACCTTATTTGTAAGGCTTAAGGCTCAGTTCGCTGATTCGCCCACTTGTGGCGCACACTTTCTGTGTACGTCGACTTCGCGAATTTCATCGGTGTATAAGCTTTCCTTTCAAGTTGTCAGAATCAAGAAGCATAAAAAATTACATAGTGTAGAAACTCACTGGAGATAATTGCCCAAATCCCAGATCCTCGAAATGTCTTTGACTCTTCGCGATTAAGGAAAATATCTGAACAAAAAATGTGTGTCATACGGCGAAGGCAAGAAATCAATTAAACAATCCAGTAATCCAGTAAATTATAAGGAGATGCATTAATGCATACGACCAAAGGATGGGCAAAGCTTAATCCGCTTTGTTGTTGCCTTTTTTAACGCAATAAAGTATTTATATACAGGGTGGTCCAATAGTTTTAAACCCTGGCATTTCAACCGCCAAAACAATAATATTGATGCAATGAACACGCGATTCGTTTTATTCAACGCGTTATAATGTTTTGCAGCATAAAACAAATACAGTTTTCATAATATCCCTCTTTTTCCTTCACACCGTCCTCCAGATGCTTCTTTGACGAGCCCTCCGTGGAACGCAGG
Organism: Pelodera strongyloides; assembly: GCA_036852015.1. NCBI lineage: Eukaryota > Metazoa > Nematoda > Chromadorea > Rhabditida > Rhabditidae > Pelodera > Pelodera strongyloides. The sequence continues at coordinate 187,233 of JAANDG010000057.1, read as the reverse complement.
TATTTGGCGACACTTTAGCCCATAACTTCAGAAGGACAGGACAGAACGAGGTCAAATTTTCGTGAGGCTTGGTGCAGGCCTTCCTCTCCAAGTGTGACCAGATGCAAAAGTCGGAAGATTTCAGTTCGGACGAATACTGCTGCTATTCCGCATAGCTACAAATCCAGAAAACACGGGCTCGAGAACAGCCCCACATGATCGTCGCCTCATGAGATGGCGCTAAGTCTTGATTGAGGGCCTAGTGTATTCCACTGCAATAATTACGTCTATGCGAAAGTAATATGGGCATCAAAACGTTTTGTAGATAATTTTGACTATGCACTTCGACGCCGTTAACGACAAAAACCAGTGAAGTCGTTTTCGTCGACGTCACATCTGCCCAGCTCAGAATAGTGGCTGGTGGTAGAATGCTTTTGTCTCCGTTCGCATCCTGGACCGATTTGCAAAGCACGCGCCGATTTTGGTGGCTGTAGACCTGCTGGTTCGTGAATAAAGCTCGTCTGAAAAAAGGGTACCCGAGGCGCGTTCCTCACGACGAATTTGTTCAAGCTGACATGTTCGCTTTCCGACATCATTCTTCAGCGAGCAGAAAAGATTTCAACATGGTACTTCGCAAAAGCTTAGAGAACAGTATAACGAACCTTTGTGCAAAAAATCACGTCCTTTCAATGAAAACTCATGAAATTATTCAATTTCGAAAAAAAATCTTCCAGGGTTTAAAACTATTGGACCACCCTGTATAAAGCTGCAAAGTACTTTTTTACATATCTGTACATGAGAGTGTAAGGAAATTGGACAGGGGCTCAATCTCAATACACACATAAGTAATACCAGTAATAGAAAAACACAAACTGCAGAAAACACAACAAGCATTTTCTTAGTTCTTAAGTTCCTACCTTCTCCGGTGCTTGCCATAAGTACAGTCGCTTCAAATTTGGGAGTGCGCACAAAATATAATCAGCCTCAGCTCCATTAGATGCAGGTACCGGTTCAACCTAGAGAAAATCAATTATCACAGCATCAATATCAACTTCCATACTTCCATCGTAGTGAGCATATCGGGAAATTCCGCAGTTCCACTTGCTGGACTAGGCTAAGGGCGCGTTTAAGATGGCCGAAAGAAAGAAGAAAATGCGTTTTCGGCCGTTCAGGTTGGCCGAAAAGAAAATTTTTAATACTAAGGGAAAATTAAAAAAATACAGTAATTTTTTTCGGATTTTGTCTGCGTCTCTTGTTTTTGCTATGTCTTTCGAAAGTTTTCTTTTCGGCCAACCTGAACGGCCGAAAACCTATTTTTTTTCTTTCTTTCGGCCATCTTAAACGCGCCCTAAAGACTGTCGTAACCAAAGTGATTATAACTCTGACACTAAAAAAAAGAACAGAAATAAAAACTCACAAACTGGGTTTTCTCTTCAGCATCCTCTGTGTAACGGTCAATCATTTCTCGGCGCCATAAGGCCACATCCGCCGGTCGATAAACCCTCTTATTGAAAATATGAGAGAAAAACGAAAGCACAACGTCCAAATCGAAACGAGTTCTAAAAGGGAATAATGAATGTTCGAATGATGTCCGTTTCTTCTGAAGTTTGAACGACTCTTTCACTGACAACCTAGAACAACACACTGTGACAACGCTCGTCACATCGCAGCATTTTCTGGCACTGTGACACTATCTGTGATCAGGACAAAATCTAACTTGTGACAAAGCGCAAAGTGTGACAAATCTGGTTTCAGGCCCAAACTCCCAAAACAGTGGTTCCAGAAGAAGAGTGGTGACAAAAAGTCAATTTCAATAAACAGCTGTAAGAAGCGAGCTCGTCTTTTCAAGCACACCGTGGAATGATTAAATTCAGCACAACACTCGCTTACAGCGTTTTATTGACCAAAATGCTGTGCCAAAGTTAATCTTAGTACAAAGTACAAACGACGAACAAACAGGTTGTCGCGCCCAAAACTCTAAGAAAACGTAACAAAAGCCGGCTGTAAGCTGCCACTGCGATTTACGGTTCAAAACTATCCGAAAAGCTAAAAGGAAGCTCACGTCACGTGCTCACGTCGCCGCTCGTTAGGTTACAACTATAAACAAATTGTACAATGATTGAAGCACTGGCAATTAAATACTTACGGATTCTCCGGAAACTGCATTCCAAAGTGCAGTTCCTCCAAATTCTCGCAGCACATCAGAAAATCAACAATTGTAGTGTCCTAAAAAAGATTTAAAAAAGAGTGAATATACTGACCCACGTAATATACCCCATTGTGGATATAACATAGTATAACATTATATAGTACGAAATACCCTCAAAGGGGTACCACGCTGAGGTAATGGCAAGGAGTTCCCCAAACTCAGCATGAACGCGTATTATATTAATTCTACGCATTCTTAGACAAACATACGTAAGGCAAAGTGAAGGTGAGACACAGTGATGTCAAGTTGTTTTGCGCAAAATAGTCGACGGAAAGCACGTCGGTTTGGGCAGAATACCAGGTCAATTTATTCAAATGTCGCATCCGCCGTGACAGCTCAACTACCGTCTCATCCAGTGGTATCTAAATAAAACAAAATAAAAGGATTAAAACCCAAACTATGTTAGCGCTATCGCGCTAACAAAGGATGATGTCTTACTGCAATATAATATTACATTACATAGAAAAAAGATCTTACGCGAGAATTGATGTTTTGAATATTTTTATCTTTACGAGACGAGAGAGCATATCATCACGGCTAAAGGTAAGGTAAGAGAATGTGCCTACCTGTCGCATTTGCATACAGATCAATCGCCTTACAGGAGAAGTGCTCCGATAATTTCCTAAGATAAAATCAAACGGCATAAGAATAATACCAAATTAAGACCTGTGCATGCCCAAGATTTAAGGAGAGCAGTTCCTTGAGTGACGTTGTTTTCTCAAACCAGTGACCCTCCTTGAGAAGTTTGCGCTCGTCACAGAAGAGAGATGAAAACTAAACTTGCGACTATTTATTTGTGAACTATTCAAATTACACAACGGGGCTTAAAGTAGCCGATTCCGACAACCATACAACGCTACGACTGCAACCATACAACGCCACAAAAGGACAAAGAACTAAAAAGGGCCAGGCGCGCTCCCAAAAAGTTTCATATCGAGCAGGGGGACTAAAACAGTTAAAAATATCATAAAATAAACTTACAGCAAAGTCAGTGAATTGAAGGTCCGATATCAAAAACAGTCCTTCCTCTTCAGTACACGCCTTTTGTTCGCACAAGTGAATTGGCTTTCGGACATGAGGTTCGTGATTAGTCTGGTCCACATAGTAATAGTTCACCGCTGGCCAACCGAAATTGTCTGAAAACGGTGAAATGTGAAATTATAGAAATTATAGTCGACCCACTTGAGCTTTCCTAAAAATTTCTGCTGAGGTGCTGAGCTAGTAAATATTGACTAAGCAAATGTAAAGCACAGTCAATGCAGCAAAACAAAGCGTATACAAAAAAAGAGGACTAGGGAACTTGAATTTTAGCTAGCAAGCTAACAGTCTGGTTCTTCAGTGATGATTGTCTGAAAGATTCCTATGTGATTCGTGGTCCGCTCTATCGTGAAGCGAAGAGTGCTGATACAAAAGCAAGTTGTTTGTTGGAAATCATGTGGTTACTCACTGGGGCACCTGACACCAAGGGTCCTAGGGACTAGGGACAGGAACGATAATGACAAAAAGAATAGTAATTACCTAATTTTCGTAACTTTGGTCGTGATTTGGCCAACTCTTTCAAGCGCGATGCCCCTTTATGCAAACGAGATTCAAACTGCTCTTCAGGGACACGAAATTCCGGGATGTTGGCTTTTAATGAAGGATCTGAATTCCGACAAAGACGAGCAGCATCGATAACCTCCAGAAGAAAGGGATTCTGAATGAAGTTCAAATCTAGTATTTTTCATTTACCGATAGTATACAAACCAAACAGACTTGAAAACTCATGATAATGGGAAGAATTAATTAATACGAGAAAATGCAGTCAATCAGTGCAGTGCAGAACTTGTTTGGTTCATCTTTACTCATCAAAGCACCAGAAAATTGTATGAAACAGTGAAAAAGGATAAAGTAATTATTATGAAACAGACTCACATCAAACCCACAATACTTCCGAAAGTCGACAAAGCGGAATGTACGCCTTTCCCTCTTTGTCAACAAGTCCTGAAAAGAATACAGCAGATATTAATTCATCAGAACACTTCATCCAATTAGGCACACACCACGCAAAGCAATGAATTCTCAAAGACACAACGCGTCAATTGTTTACAGGCAGGATAAACAAAAGAAAAAGGGGATACCAAACTTTAGTTCCATAATGCATACCATAACAAAACCGAGATTTTGCATCAAAAATTCTGCAACCGGGCTGCTTATGCATTCCAGAAGTAAATCCTTCAGTATCGGAGGAAGAAGGCGACCTGAAATGAATGAAAGTATGATTATAAAAGGAAAAAAGGTGTTAAACTGCATATAGAACTAAAGCTCACACCAACAAAAGACAACTACTAGATTGCTACAAACAGTTCACTTGTAAATGGAACACAAGAGGTCAGGAGTCAGGATCACTGTCACTACTAGTCTAAAGAAGGCTTACATCCTGTTTAACATAATGAAACGCCTTATATAATAGTACGATCAACGCTAACATGGTGGAGATGTTTCCACTGTTTCCTCCTTATCCTTGCGTGAACTTCCATGAGATACATCACTCCGATCAATAACGGAAACATCAGTGCCGCTCCTCGCATTGACCTTCTTTCTGCGCTTTACTTCGGAAGGTGACTTTTTACCACCAGAACTGTCCACCAGTACGGAGGATATCCTCCTCTTTCGAGGACGTTTCAGGCTCATTCCTGCAACAATTAATAATCTATTCCGTGTAAATCGAAGTAAGGCAATGAGGCAAGACCACAAACACTGTGGGTATGGCAACAACGAAAAACAGTAAACAAATGCGTCGGTGGCGCGGATCGGAGTTTAAACAAAAATAAAATAAAAGTAAACAACCAATAAAATAAAAATTTTTTTGAGGTAAAAAAATTTTCATAATTTTTTTTTTCAAAAAAAAAAAAATTTGGTCACTACAAATTTTGTGGCTAATACGGTAGCAAAGCATAAAATATCTACTGCGTTCGTTTTTGGCGGGCCGCCCAGCGAAAATAATGGCGAACCGCCTGTCCACCTGCATGGCGGATGTGTCAATTGCATAATTTTCGCTAGGCCGCTTCGCTGTTTTGCTACAAATAGTGTAGCATCCCCTCTCGCCGGAGAGACGCAGACAAGGGATCATTAAACCACGCTATAAACTACACGTTAATAATAAAACACATCACACAAATAAACCATATTCGTAACCAACAAATGATGTGCGAATTCCTTTATAGAGTAAAATAATAAGCAAACACCAATAAAAGCCCAACGTTCAGTACAGAAGTTCCACAACATTGCTAAAAATTTGTGTCTCCTTCAACACTTGGCTAAATGCCTCTACCAATCAACCTAAATGCAAACAAAATAATCAACATTCTGAGCACAACTATCACAGTCCTACGTATACATATACCTAGTCCTAAAATAGCCACTTCAGACCAGAAGTTAGAACAACAACCAAAATAAAAATACACATAACAACTCAACAAACAAGTGAAGCACACCTATCGTATCTAATTCTAGACAAAATTAAATATCAATAAACTGAGAGTTGCGTAAGATTGCGGTAAACGAATGTTATTGAATTTACAAAGTCTACTCCTAATGATCGGGACACCGCATAAAATGAGCACACGAACACTAATAAACATGTCAAATTTCGAGGTCAGAGAGCTCACACGGTAACATAATTTAAATTACTATTATAGAACACAATAAGGGGTAATTTAACAAACGGCGGCTACTAAATGCGAACAATTTCAGATAAAATAAATAATTAGGCTGTGCAAGATGCTCGAGGATTGGCAATCTGGCAAGTAATAGAAGAATGTGATGTGGCCTTATGCGGTCCTGCCTGCTGGTGAAGTCAGACTTTCCAACGCTTCTCCGCCCATTCAAATTCAGATTTCTGAAGAAAAAAACGTGAAAGCAGAACTAGAATTGGAAACAGATAAACAATTCTATCATACATAATGCGTTGCGCGCCTTAATTTCGCCAAAGTGTGCCACATTGCGGAATAAACAAAACGTTCGCTTGGGCCGCGAGAGTGGCAAAATGCGCGCTGTAAAGGAAACTGGATACCCGAGCGTCGGCTGCGCCGTAACGACTTAATGGAGTGTCAAAATTGTGCACATTGGTAGAACTCACACAAATAAACTATTAAGCTACCATGAAAAAAAACATAAACAAACCTTATGCATATGGATATCCGCTAACTCTGTCCTCCGCCTGGTTCGTGGTTCGCTTATTTAACTTTGCTTCATTTGGTCCTTGACCATCATACGTTTCCACCTAAAAACGTACACTTTAAACTTTAAATGGACATGGTTGAGCTTTTAATACTTTTTACCAACCGGAGGGACGGGGCGGTAACCGCACCGCACCCACATACATTCTTAACCATCTCTATATGTAAACGTAAATTGCACAAACTGAGCCGAAACCTCGAGCTTTCTAAGAAACTAGTAAGACAGTATGGATGTGGAATGAATCCTTTCCGTACAAACGGTATTAACGGTCACATGAAGCGAGAAGATTTTAGCCATTCCTATTTTCATATTTTACTTACGTATATTCCTTCTTCATCCGTTTGCTAACATGGTTTCGCCATTTATTCCTTTCTCCGTCCTCTTCATATCCATTACCTGAATGGACGGGCCAGGGTCAACCAGGCCAGATGCCAAGCCTAAAATGAAGACACCCTTTGTTTACCATAAATGTAGCAAACAAAATGGAAATATACGGTGATCACGAGGAGAAATAGTTAAAGAAAGTATAATGTGTAAGTCATTTCACTGAACTCCAAAGTAACCGAACCAAACGTTTATTTTGTTTCTGAAATGCAGGCCAGGTAGAAACACAGACATGTTCTTCATACACTTCAAAAATAACAACAACGAATACTTACACTACACAACAAAGCAAAACATATGATTGAAACAAAACTGAAAACTGGAAAAATGCAAGTTTTTGAAAATCAATCGGCCCACAAATATAGTGTTCTGTGATGCACAATGCTACAGTATATCCACACAATTTCCCACTTAATTTTAACCCGCGAAGCGCCTACAGTAGTTTACTTTCGCCGGCGAATTAGGCAATGGAAATATTTTAGCTGGCGGGTTCGCGGGTAGAAATATTTTAGCTGGGCGGGTTCGCGGGTGCAAATATTTTAGCTGGCGACCCGCCTAAGACGAACAGAGTAGTCACAAAAAGTACATTACGACTTTTTCTCAATTAGGTCAAGGTAACAGCACCAATATAATAAGTCAGAATTTTTATTTATCTGGATACCTTGTTTCACCACGATCGTTTTGTAGTCAAATAACTATTTTCAACTATGCTACATTGTTCACATAATTATAGCTATGATCTATTGAGTACACATATGCAGAACATTCAATACAAAGGACAGGATAGTTTACGTATACTAAATGCTATGGATGTACCATTATGGAAAAACATCACAAGAAAAAAACTATCATAGACAGCCTTGTAGACTATTAAACAGCTGTTGCGGAACGAAATGACAAAGGAAGTGAATGGTTCACTATAGATTGACCTCAACTCTCATTTTGATTTGTCATTTGTTGGTCGGTTTTTCATGATTATGTTTATGTCTAGCTATGTTAGTACGATGATAGGCTCACGTAGCTATATAGTTCTCTTGCTAGGGAACATCTGACCAAATAAGCCATAAGCCTTATAGCTGGATTTAATTGATTTTTCCCTCCCTTTCAAGATATTGTTGTAGCACGTAAATTCACACCGGTTAGGTAATTCTATGACTAAAATGCACACTGAGAAGGAAGCGCTGAAGGTGTATAAGCTACCTGTTTTTGTCCACATCTTGTCAATTTCATGTGTTAATTTGTACCTTGTGGCCAGCAGTTTATCTAATCTGCATTCCTATGGACATGGAGTGATTGGTGATCACTCGCTTCCTGATGTTTTATCAGTGAGACTGACCCTGTTCTTATCAGAATGCCATTTGGTTTCCATTAATATTCCACATGGTTTCATTTAATGCATAGTTTCCCTTTTTTCTCCATTTAGGGTCCCAGCAAATGAGAGGAAAAACTTTCACTTCATTTTTTTTCACGGACAAATTCATACCGTAATCATGGGCCCCCATCCTAACATTCTTTCGGAATAGTAATCGTGAGCGGGCCCATAGCCGATATCGTTCTTCTTTTTTTTTTTTGCATTTGAACATAAATTATTTTACTACCTTACGGACAAATCTTTTGACCAATTAGACGCATTACTACCGTATCATATTTTAAACACTCTTGTCAAGTCATTGTGTCGTGTTTTGTGTACATATGTGATATATTGGGTACATAAGTTTAGTTTGGACGTTGGGACCACCCAGGCCATGGGGTCCTTGATATGCGTCTTTGCACTAATATGTGCCGTTCTTGCGGCCGACCAACTCAGTGATCGGGATAAAAGGAGGTAATGTTTTCAATCTTCACAAACCTCAAACATATCTCAGGAAGCATATGTTCATTGTGCCGAACAGTTCATCGAAATGTCGTTAGACACCTGCTTCCTTTCCCAAATCTTCCTCTTTTATTTTGCTTCATTTAGAAAAGAAAATATAAATCATGCCCATGCCCATAAGCCATAAGCAATAAGCTGGTCTATCATTCTTCAAAGACAATTATCTGCTTTTTCTTCTTCTTATCAATAGTTGATCAACAAACCACATTGTTTTCACGTGTTTCTGGAACTGCATTCCTGCATTTGATTTGACGCAAGAAATGACAAATAAAAACATTTTTCCACGACAAATTTTAGAGACACGCTCTCATCAGATTATATTACAAATACGGAATAATGATAAAATCTGATCACCAGTAAATGATTGATGTGATGTGTAAGATTACACCCTGAGAGATCGTTAAGGAAACTACAGGTACAGGATAGAACTTATTCCTTCTTATAGAATTGACTGTTATCCCGAACCTAATGCTTCACCAGATGCGTGCAAGGCTCGAGGTTGTATTTGGGGAGAAATTCAGTCGGTAAGCAAAGTGTCGCATACTTATTGTAACACTGTAATACTGTAATAATAATATAATCTTTATTCGGGAGTTCACGCATATAAGTGACAAAATTCAAATTGCTAATGCTCGGTATGCTAATACTCGGTAATGATTCTTACTGTAAATAAGCTAATAAGTTGAAAGGATGGGACACATAGCGCCCATGCGTAGCGGTGCCAAAAGAGACTTCACAAAAGTTCTGTAGGGCACAATTTTGAATGAAATATGCCTCTCATCAACATAACAATAACAACATATGATTAAAGTTTTTTGACAACTAATTATTAATTTTAGGACGATAAATATTTGCCTTTCTGCTTCTTCCCAGATGGCATTGGTTACAATGTGGCAAGTCAAAGTGGAAATAAGTATACGCTAACGTAAGTTTGCACCATCCGCTCATCGATTATGATTGTGAACGTCAACTGGTTCAATTCTACAGATATCACCGAACAATATGCTGAATCCACAACTATGTTTTTCTGGGGCTTCCAAGTATCCCAAAATTCGGCGTGATTCTGTCAATACTACCGTATTTCTGCACGAAAACTGCATATGAAAAAATAAAAAAGTATTCTCGCGTAGTTCCAAAATACTGTAAATTTTAACCATACTTGGAAACCCTATTCAAGTCCCTCTTTTCTATGTTGTACTTCTTCTAGAAAAACTGGAGGCAAGAATCCGTGGGATTCCGATTTTGCCACCATTGACTTGAACGTGCAGAGCCTTGGAAGTGTACTGAATGTCAAGTTCGGACAATCTGGACGGTAAGTGATATGTTGATATTATACTCAAATTTACGCCCATAGATTCTGGTGCACCCCTTTACTACAGTAACCACGACGCCGATAACTAACTAACAAGAATATATGGCTATACATATATTTTAGGTATGAACCAAGTTTGGAGATCCCCCGAGAGACCATCTCAGCCTCAGATTCTCTCTACTTTATGGTGGATAATTCAACTAGTCCGTCATCATTCCATGTACATAGACAGAGTACTGGAAGGAAGATTTTTGACACGAGTATTGGTAAGCTCATCTTTTATGCGGTCACTTTATTTGGTAGACAAATAGCCCTCATGCTTGACGTACATTGCTGCTTTGTACATGAACAAATTGCCCCCATAGTTGAGGTACGTTGCTATTTTGTACATGCTGCCCATCTTATACATCAAGCATCTAAACAACTGCAATTCGCTCATTGTGCGACTATTGGGACTAGGACTAGGGACTAATGAAGTAAATACGAACATTCCTCTATGATTCACGGGCTCGTCATATTTCAAAATATCCATGTTAACCGTTCAAATTGGTTCAGGTGGTTTGATCTTCTCCGATCGTTTCATTCAAATTGCCTCCTATTTGCCTTCTGACAAGATGTACGGATGGGGAGAGAACATTCATCAACAGATCAATGTGAGTCAATAGTTCATCAACAGATCAATTTGAGTCACTAGTTCATCAACAGATCAATGTCACTAGTTCATCAATAGATCAAAGTCTAACTTGTGAATCAATATAACTTGCAGATACCTTAGGAAGTTGCGGTAACATGCATGCAACGTTTAAATCAAATTTTGTTCAGCACGACTTCAGTCGCTATTTGAAATGGGCAATGTTTGCGAGAGACGAGCCGCCAAACAGCTTGGGACTTGATACAAAGAACCTTTATGGTAAGAAATCGAATCCACTTATGTATACGTTCTAATATTCTTGAATATGGAAAGTATGCATATTTTTTGTACAAATTCTTACGTATTTTTAAATGCCCCGTTAACCCTGTGAACGATAACGTTCAGAATATTTCTGTATGCAGTATACATACCAGTATACAGTACGCTTTTTCAGGAGTGCACCCTTATTATATGGTGATCGAGCCCGATGGAAAAGCTCACGGAGTGTTTATCCTGAACAGCAATGCCATGGTACGGTTGTTCGGACCTCTTTTTGACTTGTCGAAAACATGATGTTGCAGAACCTCACCTTGAGCGGTAACAGCCAGGTTTTTGTACCATCCGTTCAGCTACAATCGTCTGACGTAATTAAGAAATCGTTTTTCGAATCCATGTGTATGAACTTTCTGAAACGTTACTTTCAGGACGTATCCACCCTTCCCGCTCCCGGATTCGTCTACAGAACCATTGGAGGAAACCTTGATATCTACTTCTTCCCGGGACCCACACCCGATGAGGTCACACGACAGTACCTCTCATTCGTTGGCAAACCAATGCTGCCCGCTTATTGGTCCCTAGGCTTCCAGGTACTGTGAATATTAAATAATTGACACTTGGTAGCGTGTAATAATAAAAAATTTGCCCAACACTTGAAGAATTGTTAAATAATGAATTTTAGCTCTGCCGATACGGCTACAAAGACCTGAACGAGATGATCCAGATCATTAGTAATGTCCGAGGATACGGTATTCCTATCGACGTGGCCATGGCGGATATCGATTACATGGACAGATATAAGGACTTCACTGTTGGATCGGTGAGGCTCAATTGCTTTCATTCCTAATTGCCTAATTGCACTCGGTCGTCGTGAGACAGCTAGAGTATTATATCTCGTGGCAAGATTGCAGAGAATGAGGTGAATCCTTGAAGTTGCACAAATTGAGTTTCTAGATTTTAAAGCGAAACGGTGCCCAGTTTTGGATTTTTTCGTCAAAAATAGCTTCAATACTTTTATTAATGGAAATCAACATAAAAAAACGACATAAATCGTAAATGAGTAGAACGTGGGAAAAAAATAACGAAACAAAAAAAGTGTGAGTTGAGCGATCCCAGAACTCGTTGCCTAGTATAATAATAATTTATAATAATAATTTATTACACCACAAAGGTGCGCACAAACATACATAATTAAGACAATAAATACAGTGAAGACACAAAAACGGTAATAAGGGACATAAGGTACATGTGTAAAGGTAAGCGGAAATGCTGGGGCATCGAACAAAGGTAGTTAGCCGAGCACTGTAAACCCGGCAGCTGGACACTATCGTCACTAACACACATAAGCGTGCACAGACCCAGGGTTACGTCAGTGGCTAAATTCACCGAACGACCTAGGCGCAATACTTGCATTTATAACTGTGACACGTGTGAAAGTGAATTGACTGTGCTATCCAATTTGCTACACAATGGGTTTAACTGGCATAGGCATGTCAGTGGAAGTGTGTTCGCCCAGAAGCAATCCATAAGACACACATAAATTGATCGGGTAAATCGAATAGGTGTATAAACAAGCCAAGTGGAATAGTCATGGTTAATATGCCAGATAATTTCAACGGGGAATATTAAGGTCCAAGAGAGTTATTATATCAAGTTTTTCCAAGCGAGCTTTGAATGTGTCCACAGAAGGAGCTCCAAAAATATCTGGTGGCAACTTCCGCGACCATTTAGTCACTCTGTGAAAGAACGAGTGCAACAGAGCATTTGAGCGTGTGAACGGAGTTGTAAGCTGAAAATAACGATTCCGGCCGAACCCGGGCCTCCAAACAATATATTTGCTTGGACGCAACCGAGTCAAGCCATTTAGCACCCTAAAGAGATAGCACAAATCGATATTAGCACGACGAACTGTGAGCGATTTCAAGTGAAACATTTCTAAACGACAGGCATAGGATGGCAAAGAAAAGGTATTATTTCGGACAAAGTGACAACGGTAATATAGTAATCTGGTGAACAAGCGTTGTACTTTTTCAAGCATAATTACAAAACGTTTATGATGAGGATTCCAAACAGGCACAGAAAATTCTAACAATGGGATAACATAAGAATTAAATACAGTAAGATAAATTTCGGGCGATTTTACAGACAGTGAACGAAATAAAAGGTGAACTTTGGAGATTGCGGAGGAAACAACCTTTTGGATATGAGTTTGGAAGGACATTTTGTTGTCAAAGAATACCCCAAGGTCTCTAATGGTATCGACGGGATTTATGACCACGGAATTCACAGAATAAGAGGATGGAGTAGGAGAACGTCCTAATCGAAGATAATAACATTTGGTAGGTGCAATATTGAGTTGCCACTGAGTACACCAATTGGAGAAGATATTAATAGATTCTTGTAATTTGGCTTCTACGACAGTATTACCTTTTTCCCTAACTGCATATAGCTTGATATCATCAGCAAACATCCGTACATGTATAGATGGATGAATAGACAGTAGTGAGGGGAGTTCACGAACATATAACAGGAACAGAAGAGGACCGAGTATAGATCCCTGTGGAACGCCCGATGGCGATGCAAATGTTTCAGATAAACTATGACCAACTTTGACTTGGTAAGTACGATTTGACAAGAATGATTGTATCCAATAAAGAAGGTTTCCAGAAATACCAAGCAAGGAAAGAATGTGAATAAGCTTAGAGTGACATACAGTATCAAAGGCTTTTGCAAGATCAAAATATATCACATCAACACATTTGCCATTAGCAAGGGCTGATAAAAAATCAAATTGGCAATCAATTAATTGATCGCACACAGAACTTTGACGGATAAAACCGTACTGTTCAGGAGGTAAGAGGGAGTACAAGTTCAAATACTCAATAAGTTTGCGAGAAATGATTTTTTCCATAACTTTGCAGACTGCAGAACTAATGGAAATAGGACGAAAATCATTCGGCATTTTAGGAGAGCTAACCTTGGGAATTGGAACAACATAAGAAACTTTCCACTGATGTGGCACTGTAGAATAAAATAGACTCGCATTTAAAATAAAACGAATTGGAACCGTAAGCTCAGCAGGCATATTTTTGAGAATCAGTTGCGGGATACGGTCATAAGTTAGGGATGTTGCTCCCTTGAGTGACAGTAAAGTCTTATAGATAAGTGTGTTGTCGAAATGGAAATTGCATAAAGATGAGTTTACAGAGATTGGAGCAATACCATTAGGTAAGGCTCCATTGTCAGTGGTAAAGACAGAATTGAAATATTTACCAAGCAGATTCGCCTTACTAGAAGGATCAATGAATTTGGCACCATTTTCATCAATGAGCATACCAATGCGAGGTGTGGCCTTAATCTTATAGGATAAGTAGCGATAAAACTGGCGTTTATGAAGAGAGGCATAAAGCTTTTTCTCTCGATTTGCATTGTATTTGCGCACGTGATAAATAAGATCTGCTGAAACCTTATTATAAACAGTGAGATACGTATCGTCTACTAATGCATTTGATTGAAACAAGAATATCTATTACATCTCTAGAACTGGGCGAACCTCCCTCAATACGCTAAACAACTTCACGATTGGGGAATGAAGCTTATTCTAATCTGGGATCCGGCAATCCAAGTCGATTACGAGGTTTTCAAGCGAGGACTTGACTCTGTAAGTTGCAGATGGCTTATGCTGGAACAGTTCCTCAAGTTCTAACTATTAACATTATCTATTTATCGAAGTGCTGGAAAGACGGCCCCCGGTGTTAGATTCAATAAAGTCTAAAGCTCAATAAAGATAGGATCTGTTTTAGCATGGAGCGCGCCTTGACAAAACACTGTTCTTTGTCAGCTTTTAGTATGTCGCACTTTCACTAAGCAATTGAAAGTCATAAAAATAGGTATCTTATAGGGAGCAAAATTCATTGAATGGGAGAAAGAATCACAAGTGCAACGATCTAATCAGGACCTCTATCCGCTAGCAAAGAACACGAAGGTCATGCTCGGAGTGGTACGTTATCCCTGTTATTTCTCTTTAAAGCAAAATACCGGCCGGTTTTTGAAACACATCGACTACACCAGCATTCTTATGCAATTTCTGCAAATGACCATAAATTAGAATAAAAAATCGAGCTAAATTCGAGCCAATTCGCATAAATACGTAGGAATTCAGTTGTCCACTTTGCGTTTCAAAAACCGGCCGGTATTTCTCTTTAACTTTTATTTGGTAGTAATCGTTTACCTTTGCAATTACTTTATTTTCTGACGCTTTTTCCGGAACAGTGAGATTTCACTTTTTTGAATGAAAAGTTCTATTTCCCATTATCTGCATATCGAAATAGTTCCACTTTGTATGCAACCCTATGAATGTTGTTGCAAAGCCGGATATATCATAACTTCCTAAAAGTTCGCATTACTCAGGTGTGGCCCGATCGTCACGTCGCTTTCCCCGACTTCCTTGATCCAAGTAACAAAACGACCAAGTGGTGGGCAGATGAATTCGTCAAATTCCATCAACAGGTATCCACTTTTTACCCGAGCACTTCCTGTAACTACAGTAGTTCTTGTGTGAACATTCATGACTTTGAATCCTTTGTCATGTTTGTTCTGATATGGTGTCTTACAATTGGTAGAACTTCCACGAGCGACATATTTATCAGGTTCCATACGATGGAATTTGGATCGACATGAACGAACCCTCCAACTTTGGGACTAATGATCCACATCCATGGTAAGTTAGTCATGCAATTATGTTATGAACAGGGATATTTGGCCTGAATTAATTACTTTTGCTTGGCAAATCACAAAGTAGAAGAAAACTTATTAGTTTAAAACTGCACTGTGTTTATAACGGGTTAGTCAATGTCAAGTAGAAAGCTAACTGCCTAAGTATTTACAAATTTTGGTTGCAAACGAAAAAATGGGATTTCGGTGGAGCGGGGGTCGAACCCGCATCTTCAGCTACCCGGGCCAATGCCTAAGTATTCATTCACTATAAGAATAAGTATTGTGTTATATCCAGGTACTACGATAGTCCCGATCATCCCGATGACCCGCCCCTTTTCTGCCCAACCACTGGGGATGATGCCTATTGGGAGAATGCTCCCTATCAAACACATGCAGTTTATAATGATGGAGTAAGTCATGTGGTCAATTAGTTAATCTCTGTTTTAATCACATATCGCCTGAGTCTAGGTGCCTGATTTTCCTTTATTGTATAAAGTATTAGCATTATTTCAGGGTTCTCTGTTCACCAAAACTCTTTGCATGTTGGCCCTAACCTCGGGCGGATCTGGTCGTTTCTACAACACAAAGAATTTGTATGGATGGAGTGAAGCAAAATCTACACAACAAGCACTCTATCAAGCAACTGGACAGAGGGGCACGATTATTACAAGGTAGCAATAGTTTAGTGCTTTTTTCTATACTCTTTCCTATATTGTATCAAGCTAACATCTGTTGAAGTCAGTAATGTTCTAGTATAATCTACAAACTGTGTCCATATCCCTCAATCCATTCATTTTTACGTAATTACTAACTCTCACTCAAGAAAAACGGTAGTATCATATTGAAGAATACAAAAATATAAAGCCTTATTTATAGGTGTAGTTTGTTTAATTCAGAGGAACCATTCCCAAAGCTTCAAGAAAAAAAAATACTGTCCACTTTTCCTTCGTCAGATATAACTTACTGGGCTCTCCCTAGGCAAATCAAAACGCCCACAATAGCCAGTTCAAGGCCTCTTTTCCACGATAAAATTATTTTACATCTTCCCTTCTTTATCCAGTTGTTATAGATCGACATTCCCCTCTGGCGGTCGTTATGCTGGGCATTGGCTAGGTGATAATACTGCAAGATGGGAAGATTTGAGGACCTCTGTTATTGGTGGGCATTTCTTGATTACAGTAATATTTCCTATTCATAAATCTACAGTACATTTTCTAAGTGCCGTCCGTGATCAGCTGATTTGTCTATTACTGTATACTTGTAGAAAACCTACTGTAATCTGTATGTATCGAAGTAGTTGAATGTTTAGGAGCGCAAGAGTTCAACTTGTTTGGTTATCCGTATGTCGGATCTGACATTTGTGGATTCATCGGAACTACAAATGAGGAATTGTGTCTGAGATGGCAGCAACTTGGATCATACCATTCATTCTCAAGGTGAAGAATTTATACATACAGAATACTCATAAGATTGATTTAAAGGGTCAGGCCCATTTCAAATTACCCCTATTTTTGATGATTCCATCTGATTCTCCACGTCAAATATAGTAGGATGCAATTTTTCTAATTTTCAAGAGCAAAATTCTCACACCATTCAGCAATTTACCGTGTGCAGTCATACCCAACTATTTATCGCAGTTGTCACGCCCGTTCGCGCTGATTGGCCAATATCGCAATTGCCACGCCCAATAGAGCATATAGTCCAATTAACGCGAAGGGGCGTGACAACGACGATAAATAGCTGGGTATGACTGGCAATGGTAAACTGCTCAATACTGCGTGAATTTTGCGCTTGAAAATTAGAAAAATATCGTATCCTACTATATTTGACATAAAGAATCAGATGGAATCATCAAAAATAGGGGTTATTTGAAATGGGCCTGACCCTTTAATGTTTATTTATATACAATATCAATATCCACTTTACCACATAAGAATTGGTACGTCTTATGTTAGACATTTTATGTTCGTAATAAAAGTTATGTTATGTTACGTCAACGATCTTTGTCATCAAAATATTGTAATTTAAAGACCAGAAGCTGCAAAAAGGTACGCCTGTCTCTAAGGCTAATATAGAGAAGTAGGCGTAAGTTTCATCTAATTATTTTTTATCTTTTAAAATATTAATGTTCCAGAAACCACAACAATAACAACTCTCCCCCACAGGACCCAGCCCAGTGGCCAACTGTGGCCGCAGCGACCAAAAAGGCCAATCTATTCCGATACCGACATCTGCCTTACATTTTCTCGTAAGTTATATCTAATTGTTTTTATGCATCCACATAAATTGACCGATCCTCAGTGATGTGTGCCAGAAACCCTGCTGTAGTGCGACGCAAAACATGACCGTAAAACATGTTTCAGCACTATTTCTAATAGTTTGAAGTTTGAACAACAGCAATAACGTTGGTACTGAAATTTTTCTTTATCACCAAATCAGTAGTTGATACCTTGCCTTGTGATGATGGTCATTCAGAATAGTTGTTTCAAGCCCGTCATGAGTAATCGTGCACTTCAGGCTTCACTTCGCAGCTTCCTTGATTGGAGGCACAGTTGTCCGACCAGTATTCTACGAATTCCCAACTGATGCACAAACACACACACTATCATATCAGTTTATGTGGGGACCGGCTATCATGGTGGCTCCTGTTACTGAACAGGTAATACCTTAGTCTTTTTATTAGAGGATTTATAAGCACTTTCTTCACCGTGGAAATTGAGGAAATAAAGGTACCGTATGCTCTGTTTCTACGTTTCAGACAGACATGATAAGTTTTATACATGGAAAGTGTTGTCTCCTTTTATACACGAAAAGATCACTTTCAACGGGGAAGAACTTGCTTATGAATCCTCTATATTGGATTTCAACCCACATTATGCAGATTACATCAAAAGCTTCAAACATTTATTACGCGTTCTATCTATTGCAAAGCTGAAGTTCACTTGGAAACATTATATTTACGTTTGCAAATTGATTGTTTTTCAGGGTGCAACATCTGTCAGAGCCTACCTACCCGATGGTAACTGGTATTCTCTGTACGATAATCTTCCCAATCAGAAGGTTAACGTGGGATGGTCCGACTTCCCAGCACCCACTACTTTCAACACGCCCACTTTCATCAGAGGTAATAATATATTCCCATTGAGTATTACACTTACGAGGGAGTTACACTTACGATGCCATCAATTTGCAGTGTTAGATCTCGAAGTGAAGTACTATCGGGACAATTAGAACTTGTTCGTCTTTTGATGATGAATTTCGTGACTTGCCTGCGATTTATAAAATGGAATTAAAAACACCCAGTTTATGATTAAAATAAACCATAATAATTGCATTGCAGGCGGTTTCATTGTCCCTCGACAGTCTCCAA
The DNA here is from genome assembly GCA_036852015.1 of Pelodera strongyloides. Lineage (NCBI taxonomy): Eukaryota > Metazoa > Nematoda > Chromadorea > Rhabditida > Rhabditidae > Pelodera > Pelodera strongyloides. Next base: position 168,262 of record JAANDG010000057.1, on the reverse strand, counting down.
ATGTGACCACTACTGCGTCTCGATTGAATCCATTCGAACTCGTCGCTGCTTTAGGTATAAACGCATTACATCCATTTATTCTATGTATTCTAGTCTTTTTCGAAAATACAAACTACAATATTCTATCAAAATCCGTATTATCGACAGTACGCGTACTGTGTTAATGAGATCTAATTAAAGCGAAATACCGGCCGGTTTTTTACCGGCCGGTACTTGCATGCCTATGCATTTATGCAAAATGGGGTCTAATTGGGGGCCTATTTTTTATGCTAAATTATGCTCATTTGCATATGCTGCAAAAGAAAGCAGGTGTACGCAATGCGTTTCAAAAACCGCCCGGTATTTCGCTTTAATAACCTTGAAATGAGCATTATGTGATGAAACTCTCCTTATTTTAGACGCGAAAAACTTTGCTGGCGGTGAACTGTACTGGGATGATGGTGTCTCTATTGTACAAGACTTTTCCACCTATAATTATCATCACTTCAACTTTACTGTCTTAATTGGAACCTCTTCAAATTCCATGGTTATCGAATGCACCAAGAGAGCGGTAGGAGATTGATTTGGATTTTATTTAAAGGATCGCAGTCACTACAAATTCGTATTTTTTATTCGCTTTTCATTAAATATTCAAAAATGTGAAGAAAACTACGATTCCAGCACCAAAGTACGGCAAAACGAACTCAGGGAGAGAAATCCCTGTGTATGAGTTTTACTTGTATACCGTAGTTTATAATCGCCCGTATAGAGTTTCATAATAAATACCCTGCAGTGATAAACCACGCGCCAGATAACACTGCAGGCTGTTCACTCTCCAAGTACCCCTGGCAATTGCACATATGCACCGGCGACGGTCATTTACCAAAACCCATTTTCATTGTTTTCTCTCCCTGGGTTCGCTTTTATGTGACTTTTTACCGGCTGCATATTGTTTTATAAGTCTTCTTGCATCTAATAAAAATCGAATCAAAAAGTTGAATTTGAAGTGACTGCCTTCCTTTAAAGGGAGAGGCCCACGAGAAAAAAGTTTTCCTCAGTTTACTCGCACAGAATGTCCGGAATTTCAGAAATATTACTGTGAAAACGGCATTTTTTTCCACCAGGAACTCACAGAGTTATTCCCCGGCAAACAGTTCGGCCAGGTACCGTAGCCAGCATCAATTTGGCGCTTTTAGGGCTTTACAGTATTGGAAACGCCTTGTTATAAATGTAGGAATGATCTTCATTCGTTTAACCATTATTAGGAAGAGAAAGAATGCTAATGGATGGATTTAAACCGTAAAACGTTTCTGACTACGGTACCTGGCCGAACTGTTTGCCGAGGAATAACTCTGTGAGTTCTAGGTGCAAAGAAATGCGGTTTTCACAGTAACATTTCTGAAATTCCGGACATTCTGCGCAAGTAAATTGAAGAAAAGTTTTCTCTCGTGGGCCTCTCCCTTTAAAGGGAATATGTAGGCACTCAAAATGAGCAAAACAACTGCGAAACTAGAGTTTCCACACCAGACATGAATTTAAGTAGGCGACTGAATATGTAAATTCGAATATTCTCATTTGTATGCAAATATGTCGCTGTTGCAAGCTATATGCCGATGTATGCACACATGCTAAATTTTTGCTCCATCAGACCTGCCGTGTAAGCCAGGGTGGCAGTAAACGCGTTTACTATGGAAACGGTGAACTTTGAAAATCATTTTCTTTTAAATGGGAAACTTTTAACAATTTTTGTTGTTGTTCCTTAATGAGGAATACACATTCTATTAATACAGCTTAACTTCAAAAAGGGCATACATATTCCCTTTAATTACTCCACTGCTACGCCGCCATATAGTTGCATGAATACCCGCTAACCACAAGTTAAAGCGAAATACCGGTCGGTTTTTGAAACGCATCGAGTACACCAGCATTTTTATGCAGCTCATGTAATGAACATAAATTTGAATAAAAAATCGAGCTAAATTCGAGTAAATTAGCATAAATACGCAAGAATTCAGTGATCCACTATGCGTTACAAAAACCGGCCAGTATTTCGCTTTAAAGGTCGTTATGCATTTAATTTTGTTTAACATAAGTATAGTTTAGTGTATTATAATAATATCCGCTAGCTAAGTTTCCAAGTTAGTAGTGCACGCAAACAACTTTTTTCTTCTCTCGTACACGGATTGAATGCTATTGATACGGATTCAGTGTCAGTTGTCTGAATATTACAGACAAATCTGAAACTGCCCACACTAGACGTGATCGAAGTGCTTGGATATCCTTCTTATGTCGATTTCACTTCATTCACTCTCAATGGAAAACCACTCGATGTGGACACACAACGGTCCTCCTACAGTCCACTCAAGAAGGTACTGTATTGGGTATTGTTTAAAGCGTTATTTCACGTGTTTTTGAAACACACACTGGGCAACTCATCCCCACGTGTTATGTTCAGAAGTTTACATAAAATTGACGTCCAGTCGGTATGACGTTCAAGAACCACGTGTCATACTGTTCCACTATAATTGGTACGGGTTTGTTTTGTGAAATGTTTATTGGACAACTAAATACCCAGTTGTATTTTTATATTATTTGTTTTATTTGTTTCAGGTGCTCACAATTGCCGGTGCCAACTTGATAGACCTGAATTCGTCGGATGAATTGAATATAATGTGGAAGAAGGCATCAGTCATAGTACCAGAGGAAGTGGGGAAAAGCCAACACAAATCATTTTATCAACATAATGAACTCATCTGATGTAAATTATAAATGATTGCCAAACTAAGTTAATAAATATAAATCATAGTGAAGTACTCCAAGTTGTGATTTCTCTTTGCGCAGTAAGCATTTGACTTACAAGAGTTTTTACTATCAAAAAACCCAACAAATGCACATCAGAAAATCACAAATGTTTGAAATAATGGAGGAATTACATGACACAAGTTTGCGCATTGTATCGGACAAAATAATAATGGGTCCCACAGTCACCCATTGCATCAACCATTCATTGTTTTGACCTTCCTTGAAAGGGTTCAACTATGTAGATAGCCAGATTTGTGATCTTTCTAGTTGAATCTAGTTTAGAGCCTTGACCGAAAAGCAACATCTTGCCTTCTACGTTGGCATTATAAGGCACGTTTGTTTGTTTTCGTTCGACCTTTACCAAAAGTTCCCCCAGTTTTCCAATCTTTTATGGTAATGAAAAGTTTCCAAAGAAGTGAAAATGCAATGAATGCCACGTGGGGGCAAACTAAACATACTGCGGCTCCGGAAAATACTTATTAGATGAATATGAGATTTGAGAGATATGCTGAAAAAATATGATCCGATTTCTCTCGACAATCTCATTGATGTATCATCGGCTATCCACCCTCTGCTAGAAACACCTTCAAATTAGTTCAAATATTTTTGTTTTGTACTCAATAAAAAATATTTAAGGGCCAATATTCTTTGTATTTTTTGTAAGCGCTATGGCTATGCTATGTCTATGTGATGACAACGATAAAAAAATCCATGTAAGCTGTTACTGCCAGAAACTTATCTCTTATATTTTCTAGTAAAACCAAATGTATAAACTTTTATCAGGTTTTTCGTTGGTCACTACATTTACTACAGTGTTACAAGCTACTGGACAACAAAAAGTACATGTTCGAAGTAATTAAAACCATGGCGGCCATTCAGTTGTTGCTTGTCAACCTTTCATCATATTGATTCACACATTTTATGTGTTAATAAATAACTAAATATTTAAATGTCAACTATTGATTCAGGCAACATTCCAAAAAGTTTCTGGTCAAAATTAAAAAATTGGTGATAATGCTTGCTTTTGGTGCGCGGCAACTCTTTTTGTTTAGTATTTTGCTTGCTGCGATTTTTATCGTTGTCTTTCTGCGGACCTCGAATGAATAATTGTAAAATTGTTGGTGTCCCGACCCTTTGAAGGGCCCACGTGCACAGTGTTCGCTGCCCACTACGGTTTATTCTTGGCGTTCAAATTTCCCAACTGAATGAGCTCGTTTAATTATCCCGCTCATTTTTTTGCATTTCACAGCATATTTTGCCTATAATTTTAATGTCGACTTGCAAAAAAGGCCTCGTTGGCCTCATCCACTTTATGTGTACTATTCCGTGCTCTTTTAGCGCTTTCCCTTTTCGTTTTAAACAGGAAATTGAGAATTGCCAATGCTTCTTTGCACAATTTGGACCTCCTTTTTGAAATGATACGCCTAAATGAATACACACAATAAACGGTCTTTGACCTGCTTTATGGTTGCTTTTGATGAAAGAAACTATAATATAGTCACTAGCTATCTATTTCGTACAGTTATATAGTATAATGTAAAGTAATGTACATACATTTTGCCGAGCAGAAGGCTATAAGTGCAAAAAAAGATGTGCGTCAACGATAGAGACCAGAAGAAAATAATCATAATACCCTTCCTTGTCATCTAAATCTAAATCCAAAACCAACTCGACAAATAACTTTTTTGTAGATTATATGCAGTAGTTTCTTTCTTCCTCCATGGAAACCATTCAATTGATTTAATTGTGTATGATTATTCGTTCATTGTAGTGAAAGGTGAAAGCTTATATTTTGTTTTAGTTATTCTCTATGATAGAGGCAAAGCGTTATTTTAATTTTGCATCACGTAACACTGAAATAAATAAAAAATTGTCAGAAATACACGCAATGGTGATATTCGAGCTTTAGGATAACACCGCTTGACTCAATGTTATAAATAGTTTTTTTTTTCAGTTTACAAAGAACAAATCGATCAAAGATAACTATTTATTCCTTACTAACTGGACTACCTCAGTAATGGACTACTGGTCCTATGAATCCAAATATTCTCCAATATATTATATCGCGGGGATTCGTGACGTTTCTTTTGGAATTTTACCACTATTTCCTCTTTGTTTTCTAATAAGAATTCAACGACTACGCCCGAATATTTACGATGTTTATAAGGTAAGTGCTTTGTTAGTTTCTACTAATTGTTGGTTACTATATATTTTATTTACTTACTATTCTCGTCAGAAGACAAGGAAATGTTGTCAAAAATATAATGGCCAGCTATTGCTAACAATTTCGTGGTATTTTTCTCGAGCGAATGGAAATTATGAACGTAGATAGCACAGCTGACGAGTCTGGGTGAACTAGCCAAATACTCTGTGATTATTAAATTTTCAGGGAAGTATTTTCCTAGTTTGTTATACGTACTACATTTCAATGCTGCCCAAATTTCTGGCAGACATTCATCATATAATATTCTCGCTTGAAGAAGAAACGGTCTCCGTACTCTACTGTACTATTGTCAAATCGTATATTATGCATTTTGAATATCACTACGAATGTTTTATCTTGGTGAGTTTTTAGATGAAATTCCTTGAAAGAGTTTGGCCTACATAGAAATTGTGTGCTTTGATTTTGTGGTTTAGCATGCTAAAGTTGCAAGCATATAGATGGGAAATTGCCAGGGTCACTTCAGTTACCCTTACTTATTTCACTTAGGCATTATGTGCTCGGCGCTATCTCCTAATTGTACATCGATATCAAATGTCCAATTATTTATTTGTTTCTCTCTTCTTCGTCTTGTGTCTACGACACGTGAGTTGCATACTGATTATTATTTCTAACAGTTACTTGCATTTGTAGATTACGTAAACTCTGTCGGAAGTGTTAATCTGGTCAGGTTATAGGCTACTGCAATATTGGAGCAAATAATAATGAAAAACAAATAATATATTCAGCTTTTCCATCTCGTTATCCTTTTATTTGATGGTTCGTTGAGCTACAATGATGCTTGTGATCCCGTACTAGATACCAATGTTTTGGGAGGATTTACGGTATGAGTGCCTATTTATTTGTACGTTGTATTTCTTTTAGAAAGTATAAAGATGGGTATAAAATTGATGTTACCGATGAATATAAAGCGAATTTCAGAACGTAAGTCTTGTCATATGGGGATTTAATATTCTGACTGCGGCAATTAACCTCCACCTTCTCCATTATACAACTTCACATATAAAACAACGAGGAGTGAGGCTTGGACGTGGGTTTCGACTGTCTTTCATTCTCCGTCGCGCCAGAAAGGCGCCGAACGTCGCGCACCCACTACGGTGCGGCGCACTCTAAAAGCGTATCTGCGCTAGAGAAAAAGCTATCAAGTTCCTTTGTTTTAAAGTAGAGTAATGAGAGCTTTAAAATGACAAGATATGTGCTAATTGTTCAGGTAATTCAGCAGAACAACGTCGTGATCAAAGAACAGTGATGCTGGGTTTGCTGGCTCAGAGCATTATTCCGGTTCTCTCAAATGGACTCACTCTTATGCAAATTAACCTTACGCTTTATTCAGACGGTCAGTCAATATTTATCTTTTTTGATTTATCTTTTATAATTCCATTATTGAACTCCAAACTCTAGCGAATGCGTATTGATTAGCCGAGCACTGCAAGAAGGAAAGGGTACATTTGATATAATCAGATATACACAACCACTTTCTCATGCCATATTCGATGCTGAATGATATTATAAGAGACAGTTAGTTTTGTAAGAGAGAATTATTTGTGAATTTATAAAAATGTAAAAGTTAAAAAAAAAAAAAAGTGTTTTCAGTTGACATGCCGCTTTGGTTGTTCAACACGATAACCTTCACTGCGAGGACGAACTCCTTCTGGAGGATTACACTCCCTTTCATATTCGTCCGACCATTTCAAAATGAATTGAAAAGAATTTTTGGTTTAAAATCAGAAATGGTGACCGTGGTTAGGAAAGCGAGTAAGAGCACAGCGTGCAACGCGTTTCAGACAAGTCGGGCAAATGTTTGAAAAGTTGAAACCCACCTATATTAACGTGTATGCCTTTCTAGAATACGTGTATTTTATTGATTTAACTATTTTGACATTTTCATTGTTGTTATGTGTTCAGTAAATTGTGTCAGGCAAAATATATATTTTTTCTTTGCTTGTAAAACACAGAGTCCGTTTCTAAATCGTATTCTGGACCAGCAAGTCAAAATTACTGTGAACGTTTATAATAAGCTAACCACATATTTTTAAACATCAACTTTGGCCGCCCTCAGAAGTTGTATTAGATCGCCATCTTGACCAGTATCTTCCGTCGGTTCTGAAGCATAGCTTATTACATTAACAAACTTGACGAAGTGACGTATCACGTAAATAGCTGGTTTTAGACAAGAACTCCGTGCACAAAATTACATAATAATACTTATTATGTACACATAAAAGGTAAAAAAAAGGCAAGGCAGACATACCGTTATTTCGATCTTTGTCATCTTGTACTACTGTATTTCCTGTTCGGAGAAAAGATGAATTTTTGTGAGTCTCCGGCGGAGATGTCCCCGTATTCGGCTAAATTAAAGCCGGTGCATGATCTTACATGGGAAACTGAACACCCCGATATGCGCCCGATCAAGTCCCTCAAATAACCGGGCCCGGGTCGGGCATAACATACTTTACCCATATATATATAAGGGAACGAAAAAAAACGTATTCTAAAACATGCAATTATCTGATAACAAACCGTGGACGTAGCCGATTCCAAGTGCCACATTTTCACAAACATCCGCACCAAAGGATAAGAATTTCTAGAAAACTATTTGGCTAACAATTAAATTTGAAGTTTTGAAAAAAATTTCGATCCTTTAAAAAGTTTTTCGACAATTTTTTGGCATGCGTGTGCCTGTGCAGTATTAAACAAAGGCTCTTCATACAAAGTATAATAATGATAAGCATAACAAAAAAGCTATGGAAACAAAAAATGGACATTTTAGCAACACAGAGATACATTTTTTTACAAATAAGTGTGTGATATGAAAAACATGAAAAATGTGTTAAAATCTAGATAATGTTAGTTCATTTGTTGGTGCAATAGAAAATGAGTGTGTTGTGCATTGTTTGGTAGCGTGCTTGGATCTTGCTCCCTAAAATAAACAAATATATCAGATGTAGTGGTGTCTGTGTCCTGCAAACCCACATACGTTTTAAAAACCGGCTGTTGTACCGCTTTAAATGGCTTTATGAGTTTGACACACACACATACACACTAGGCCAAGGCGAGCAGAAAAAACATACAAAGTCTGTGTGGTGGTCACAGTAACTTCTGTCGGAGATGTTGCTTCATTGATTACATTATTGTCAACTTCAAGTTCCGCCGTCGTCGGAATTGCATTGGAAGAGGTTCCATCAGACGTATGACTAAATAGCACAAGTTATCGGGAGACTTTTGTCAAAAGTAAACAAATACTATAAATTACCACATGTTCTAAGATTTTATGCATATGAATGTAGTTTCCCAGCAGAAGCATGAAGCATGAGGCTCCACGAACCGCTTTAAAGGAGGAGGCTCACGAGAATGAAGTGCTCGAATGGTTTCCTTTTATCGAAAGATGATGGTATTAAGTTCTGAAAGACATGCTTTACAATACAAAAGCTTTTAACTGGAAGGAGTAAATCAATATAAAACTATGAATTCTATCAAAATTTTGGATCGTAAAAAATAGTTGATTTCCATAGTGGGCATGCAAATTTTGTGCTGGTTGCAAAATATGACTTGTAAATTTGCATGTTTAGCTTTGAAGTCTACCTTGCATACGATAGGTTATTTTATTTGACTTCGAGTTCTTAGATTAATTAATTCCTCCAAACTAAAGCGCTGAACCTTATAATACTTGTTTTTTGGAAGATAAACCCATTATCCTTCGAAAAAAGGAAACTATTTGAGCACTTCATTCTCGTGAGCCTCCTCCTTTAAAGAAAATTATATACTCGAAACAAAGCTCCACCTGGTTTTTGTAGCCACTGTAGATGCAACTTCGCAATTTTCCACTGTTGATTCGTCAGACAAAAAGGAAGAAACAGGTTCATCCGGGTTTACTGCAAATAAGCACATTTTTAAACATTCCAACTAATTACAAAAAAGGCACAATTCTGCATTGAAACACCCACTTGCTCGAAAAGCCATTGAAAATTGTGTGTTCTTTGCTCCTCGGTAGATAACCATAACCCGATCAGCCGCAGATCGATCAGAAGTTGGAAAGGATTTGCACAATCTGAAGGGACTGAAGAATATAAATAGCATTTAGTTTCTTGGACGCATAAAACTTTGGATTTTATTGAATAATCTATAATCGATAAAATATGATCAACCTCGCTCCCGCTCTGCTCATATCATCACTGTATTTGATTTCCAACGAAGGTTTCGTGCATATCTGTTGTTCATGGAAACACACATTAGCCAATTCGAAGTGGACAACATGCTCGGGAGGAGCCTAAATAAATCAGTAAAAATGGGCTACCGATGGGAGTAAACTCGCGCATCCACTGCTAAAACTCCGCGCAGTCGCCTCGCAAAAAAAAGACCCCTAGTGTGTTGGAAGGGGTGCACCGCAGGAGCGCCACAAGTGCCCCGGAGGTGCTCTAGTGAAAGAGGTATATACCTTTCGCGCACCCTTGGCTAAAGCAACGCGGGCTCTGCCACTCCACTGTGACGGAGCCATCGCTTGTGCGCGGCGATTGCGCAAAGGCTTGAGTTGTCTTTGCGTTGTACGTGCTTTACTGGTGCACTTAAAATTCAAACTTTTCCTGCTTACCGTACAACATACAGTTGTCACGTTCCTATTTCATATAGATACTTTTAGAATTACCTTGATGAGATAATTGCACGTTCCTGTTCCTTTCATCTGAATTTGTTGTAGTTGATCGGTCGCATTCAAATTAATTTCCCCACATTCTGACGCCGAATCAGCACCAAAGTTGCACAACATACCGCCGAAGCCTAATTAGAAGATATGAGATAATTCAAAAATAAATGAATTCCACATTCAAGATCAGCGCAGAACATTGTACCTGTTTTCTGTGCTTCAGTTTTCTGTGTTTTCCGCACAGGCTCCGCCACTAGATGAACTCGAAAGAAACCATTGAAAAAACCCAAAATAAGATGTAAACCCCACCATCAGGACATCTGCATATCGAACAATTCTTTGGGTCAGTATATCCTCCATTCTCACAGGAAAGTTGTTGATGACAAACCTCTAAAATGGTCAGATAAACTTTTTTTTTGAAATGGTTGAGCGAGTACGAGTGCCTAAGCGAAAAATTCGAACAAGTTCATTATTGGAAGGGTTCTAGGAAGACCTTACATTTGTCTCCCTAGCGTCCCAATGGAAATTCCCAGAAGCCAGTTGCCAGGAACCTGCAGTTGATCGGTCGCGTTTTGGCTTGAACCTGTAGTTTATCGGCTCTCGTGCCTTTTCTTACTTTTTAAATGACCCTCTCACCATTACAGTACGCCTCATTGACCTTCCTAATATCAGCAAAACTGGGACCGAATCCCCGCTGTCCAATTGTGTTCTGATAATTCTTGTCATTTGTCTCAATTGTCGTTGTCTGTCCAGCTTTGAAAGCCTAAATCTGAAGTCAATTGTTAGGATGAATCAGTATGTTCTTGCGTTAAGTTGTGTCATATTTTATAACAACCCTTTAATGAGAATGGGAAAACTATTGCAAGCTCTCTGAATCAGCAAAAGGGAAATGTTGGCCAATGCGCGGCCCACAAAATGTGGATGCGTCGTAAACCTTCCTCAGCGTTATATGTATAATTAATATGTAAGCCGAACAAGATGGACAACCCCAACAGCTCACCGTCGCACTATAATGCATCACCGATCCGTAGTCATAATTTGACTCGTAATCAGACCGTATTTCAAAAGACTTTTCCACGAACGCCGTGCAAATTGTCCAATATAACTGAAAATGAAATGAATAACAAAGCGGTGCCTGATCCTGATATCATGTTTATTCCTTTTGTTTTACCTTTACCATGGATGGATGAAATATTTCGCACTAACCCTTTCCGAATATTATCCACTAAAATCGTCACGAAATCATCCCGATCGGGCCGCGCTTGTTCGTGAATCAGACCCAGAGAATGGCCTCAATTAAATTTTTAAAGGACATATTTTCGAGATTGTCTATGCTAAAAAGATTTTCTGGGCAAAAAGAACTAAATCAAATAAAAATAATTTCCTATCAATTAGGTAAATTACCAATTTCATGTGTAACCGTCCCAAGTAAAGTGCAACCCTTTCCTATTGAAATAACCTGTCCATTGCGGCTAACGTTGCCGATACTCGAGTAACAACTAAATTACAATATTACGAAAACATTTAAAGCGAAATACCAGTCGGTTTTTGAAACACATCGAGTACACCAGCATACTTATGCAGCCTATACAAATGAACAGAACTTAGAATAAAACATCGAGCCAAATTCGAGCTGCTTAGCATAAATATGTAAGAATTCAGTTGTCCACGATGTGTTTCAGAAGCCGGCCGGTATTTCGCTTTAATTTCATGTTCAATTTCGTGTTCTTCGACCGCACGCTGCATTATTACACGCTACTCGCTTGGATATTATGAAACGGTCTTATTCAAACACTAACAAACAAAGCTGTTAGGCCAGAAAAAAAAGTGATGACAACTAGTAAAACCAAAGGGAAATTGAAGACTGCATATTACCCGGTTCCCTTGACGAATTCAATGTGATAGGGCTTGCCTTCTGGGAGTGAACATTTGGATTCTTCTACGACGTCTTCTTCAGAATTAGTCGCTTCATCGGATGCAGTGCCATTCTGAAATAATCAAAAATGTATTCAACCTGTGATATACCTTCCTAGTTGATCTCTCTCGATCATTCAAACACAGTTGATATGCAAACATCTCCATTCCCTGGTATGCCACGTTTATAGGCTACTAAATTTCGAGGTAGATGGAAGTAAAATATAAAGCGAAATACCGGCCGGTTTTTGAAACACGTCGAGTACACTAGCATTTTTATGCAGCTTATGCAAATGAACATAAATTAGAATAAAAAAATATCTAGTTAAATTCGAGCAACTTAGCATAAATACATAAGTATTCTGTTGTCAACGATGCGTTTCAAAAACCGGCAGGTATTTTAAGATCATATGTCACTACCTGAGACTCCAAAACATCGTTTTCATCAAAGTAATTCAGATTTTCGGCGCCGAACACTATTTGGAGACATGTTTCGATCATCTTTTGAAGCTCGCATTCTGATTTCTGAAAGAGGTCACTCATAGAAGGTACAACTTGTAAACTTGATTTTTTACATGCTAGAGTTACATACTCATACAGTATGAAGGGGAATGGTATTTCTACCGTTTCATGTCCCTTGAAGACAATGGTTTGTTTTAAGCTAAGCCTGTGAAAAGAACTAGTGAACATAACATAAATAAATCCTCGCGCTCCCTCTCCCGCAGCCAACGAATACTTAGTGGCCTTTTCGTAGCTTTTAATTACCCAAATTTGATTCAATGTCCTGAGGCCAGTTCCAATAAAATTTACCGCTGGGATAGGTTACAGGCGCCTCCTGTTTAGCGTGCACTGTCGGCTTTCTCTCGCAGCAAAATCTGTCAAAATCAGAGAAAGCGAGAGAGCATGCTAAGCAGGAGACGCCTGTAACCTACCCCAGCGGTAAATTTTATTGGAACTGGCCTCTGAAGATGGCCTACGGCGGAAACGTTGACGAATAAAACACATATAATTGATATAATATCCCTTGTGTTGCCAATTCTGGTTGGGATTTAAACACCAAGAAAATACGTCTATCCATCCCGCTAATGGAGCGTGCAAACGAAGAACTTACGTAAGTGTCATTACCGTACCTCGATGTCTTGATCGGAAACCCTCTGAAACCGAATACATGTCTCCTCTTCCCATGCAGTAATTCCCCTTAGAACAGCCTTCTCGTTCACTAAATTTGAGGAATTAATATTATTTTCTTCAGAGCTTTATCATGATAGTCTTTCAGAGAAATAACATATCTCCGCTACTTCAAATGTGGTGCACCTCGCCAACCATGAGTATGTGTGCAATATTAGTCTTCTACCTAGGTTCACTCATGATTTCTACAAGAACTTACATTGCCTGTATCTGTATCTACATTCCTACACAATTTCCGGCACTTACATAACACTTTTTTCCATCGATAAATTGAGCATATTTGAATTGGCGTACGCCTCAATATTTGTAAACCAGGTTGTAACTCTATTAATATATCTAAAGTTTACCTTTAGTGGTCATATTAATATAGTATCGAATTGGAAACTGGACCCATTTGTATTTCGGAACAGAAAGATTTCTTTTCAGTTTCCCTTTCTTCTTTACAGGTTGCCGTTCCTGCTTTGCTTGTTTCATTTCATTGACTTCTTCTTTAATATCACTGAAAGATGCGGCATTTTTTAAAAAACTTCAGAAATAATCTGGATAGCTAAAGGGCTAAAGTCAAGCAAATCAGTATCAATACGTGCACCGTTGTTATGTGCAATTTTTCAAAAAATCCTAGATACTGTTTATGCAAATTAGTGTAAGTACAGTACACTCTGGTAGGTGTACTGTATTTATATAAATAACCTCTGCCGTACTCGATTAATTCGTCTGCCTGCTCCTCGGTCAACACAATGTCTCCCTCAAATAAGTAGGGTAATTGGTCTGGCGTATCTTCAATAATCTTGTCTATGTGCTCAACACTTTGCATCTGCTCGTAGACATCCTCCTGGAATACTTTTGTTAATAATTATTCTAAAAAAAACGTGTTTTCCCTAGAATTACTCTGACATGTACACAAAGTTTTTTTCAGTCTATATTATATGCTCTTTTCAATAAAAACTAAAAACGAACTAAATACAACAATTAAATACGAAGAGCTCCCATAGATAACCACAGTGTTATAAAAATCGTAAAATACTAAAAAAAAGGAAGGCCGTAGAATATCAACCCACTGGGATTCCCATCAGTTCTTGTTGCAGTTCATTATATCTATCCAACTTTCCAATTAAATGTCGAAATTCGGTGTCAGTGTGTGTTGGAGGTCGTAATTCGGATAAGTGACGCATAGGATTCTGAATATTTGGGATCTATGAATTCTCTTTCAAATGTTTTTATTTATTTATGTATATTTTAATAAAAATACATTTTAATATGCTTCTATCAATGATCGAGGAGCAAACTTCGGAAAAGGCAAGGAAAGCTTGAGAGTGCAGTCAATCAGCTGATCACAGTAATTCCGTGTATGTAATTAGGACTATCCCCTAAATGTCCATCACTAGATCTAAAACCGGTAATTTTTGCTTCGAACACGAAAAATCTTCCAATCAAGAAATCAAAACCCTGACTTACCGTGTTAGCTTTGGCACTCAAAGAGAGTAAAGTAACTATTACAGAAAACATTGCGTATAATTGGTTTTGAATATCAAAAAGTTATGTGCTTGCTTCTAGCGGGTTATTGAACAAACAGTATGCGTTTTCTCTTTGATACCGCTCTCTATCTCTCACTCTCCTCTTTTCATATCGTCCATACAAAAACCAGTAAGATTAAGCAAAGTTCCGCGTTATACGCCCAATTACAATCGATGAGTGATACAGTAATAACATCCAAAGTATACCCCCGTTTTAGATGTTGTCCTAGCCCACCTATTATGTGAGTTCAAAATAAAACTAATAACTCTCCATTTGACACAATCTCTAACCCAAATGCTTTGTCGGCGTAACTATTTGAAGTGTTATAGCCTTATAGTTTTGTTTATTCTCGCTTGCATTTTGCACTCAACGTAACAATCAAATAAATATTGCAAACTTGGAAGTCTCACTTTTCAAATGTTTTACTAAATCACCCAAAGTGAGCACATACTTGAAGAAAATCAAAGTAACGGTTACAAATGTAATAAATTAAGTTTAAATCCATAGTCAAAACATGCGACATCGAGTATATAAGAAACCCCAAGACGATTCAAACCAATATCCAACTTCTCTACAGAAACCCTCAATATTTGAATACCATGTTGAAACTCTAAAGAGTCACAATTGAGACCAGGCTACCGGGTAAAAATGTTTAAAAAAATCGATAATTTGAATGATCAATACAAAATCAATACGAACGATAATTACAAAAAGGTACCATACACGAAGGTTCAGCCCCATCAGTTGATACAAACATACTAATGGTATTGATAAGTTTGACCCATATCTACCGTACACATTATACAATCATTTCGAGCTGTTTTGCATAGAAGATGGTCTGCTTAGCAATGCGAGCAGTATCCAAATGTTTATTCGCAGTCTCTCCATCCGTCTCCATCTTTTCTACTTTGAATGTGAAAGCATCACCGTCCAATTTCCATCCGCGCTGCAAAGAAATTGTAAAAAGAAACCCACATATTTAGGACAAAGTCAAAAAAAAATAGTATGGGCACGGCCTATATGTGAAGACTACGTTCAATACCCAGAAGAAGCGCGCTCAAAATTCTATAGGATAAACGAAGAGCATCAATTGTCAGTCTCTTGCAAACATACATTGTGTTGGCGGGTACGGGTAAATAAACTGATACATATGTTAAAACCGGATTGGAACAACTATCAACATTACCAAGGCTAAAGTGTCATAAACTGATAACTGAGAAAAGTGTGTCATATAAACACAGAGTGAAACATTACGCTTATAAACACGAAAAATGCCATAAATCTAGATTATCGTATGAGATAACCAACCTTGGATGTGAACTGCGTGAGTGCAGTTGGTTGGTCGAAAAGGAGCAAATGCTGGGCATCCTTTGCCGGGACTCGCTTGAAAGATTTCTCCATACACGTGGCAATCTCGTTTCTGAACACACCCAGTTAGAACAGTCGTATAAAGAACAAAAGTTTATGAGAATTAGAATTAGAAACATCCTAATTATCTAGTTCGATCCATAACCTAGTTGTTGTGTGTGTTTTATCAGTAACTGTTAACAATTTAACAGGGAAACGCTCCACTGCAGACTATTTCAGGACCATAGGGAAATTACGGACGGAAATGACTACCCCGACCATCTGTTATGGATGGCATATGGGGACGATGGGGAAACAAGACTACAAGGACATACGTTTCGTTAAATTGACCACTGTGACATACACATCGCGATTCATTCAATGGCTATAATAAACCATATGACACATTTCTAAATTTCTATACACGTACTTATGTACCAAATAAGTCTACTACCTGACAGTGTCCATCATCATCCGGATGAAGGCAGCATAATAAGGGCTGGGAATACTCTTCTCGGTCAGCACGATCTGGAAGCACATTAGCATATCGACTACGCCAAAACACAGTTCCAACAAACGAACAAATATTGCTAAGGACAGAAAGGATTTTTTTTTTTAGCAAAGATAAACCTTGCCATAAAATTAGTTGATTTACCAAAGTGGAAAGTGGAAGCAGTTTTCAGTCTATTATAAACTATCATATTCAATTGAAAATATCACATAATTGCTCCCCTCAAGAATATTTAAAAATAACGATTATATTATTCGGTTAGCAAAGTTTTTAATACTGTCTAACTGTCCTACCAAAAACATTATCCTACCAAAAGGGTTAGTAAATATATAAAATTACCTTATTATAGGCACCCTCCATCAATGATTGCTCCAGTTTCACAGGAGTCGAAATGTAAGGATTACTAGCCTGTACACTCTGCGAAACTTGCTCCAACAGCTGAAACAATGCGAATTTCAAAAAATTGTATGTACAACGTCTTGACCCCAGAAGAAGAACCTTGCGCGCGAGGGCAACGTACGCTACGACACAACGTGATAAACAGGGTTTTAAGCTTAGGTTATTTTAAGCAGGCAACGTAAGGTAAGGTAAGATATAGAATGTTTATGTTCGTTATTTACGCAGTTACAGAAACGAACTGATCATAATCCAAAAATGCAAAGGAGTAACAAAATCGAGCTTCAGCTTCAAAATGTAGTATGAAAAAGCGAAGAAATTTACAATGTGAATGTGACAGCTTGCAGCTCGCAATAAAACGTCCAGATTCATATAATAATAATAACGAATAACATATAATAGCATATAATATATACAATATAAAACATATAATTTAATATATAATATATATATAATACTTAACAATGAGAAATGTGATAAATATTTTAATAACGAACCACGTGAAAATCGGAGAGCCGGTTGGAAGCGAGCAGGAACATAAGATTCAGACCCAACATCAGGAATTTGTTCTGCGATTCTTCACGGAGACTTGAATAAAAGGCCATCACCTGGAAAGTGAAACGACTATATTTGGTTCTGTTTATAAATTTCACTTCTATTTCGCTCCTCCACAATTTCACTTGGTTCGCAATAATTCACATGTAATATAATATACAACATATATCAAGAAAATTTTCATGTTAGCTTTTTACTAAAAACAAAATTTGACAGAGTATTGGTAGAATGATCAAAACAAAGAACATCTCATTTGCCCGTATTCTCGGGTCGATGGAAACGTTCCGTTTGGGAAATCCTTTGTATGCAAATTTCTCGACTATCTTGACTAGCTGGAGGAAAAAATTGCTACGAATGAGCTCCCAAACGGAACATTCCCGTCGACCCGAGAATACGGGCTATTGTTACAAACCTGGGCAATAGCATCATCGAAAGCCTTCAAATCTCCTTTAAGAGCAGCCACCAAAGAATCGATTTCCAGGACATCTCCTGAACGATAGGCGATTCAAGCTTTCACTTTCAAACATTTTAAATATATGGCAAATGGCATCTGAAAAAGCTCGCGCCAGGGAGCAAAAGGAAGTCGTGTCAAATATGATCAATTTGACCTGATTTGAGACCCACGGAACTGAGGCTAAGGATAGTAACGCTTTCAAAGGTAAGCAGGTAAACAAGCAAATTTAATTATGCACAATGAACAATCGAGAGCAGCGATAAAATGAGGACTAGACAAAACATACTGTGAATTGTAACGATTGCCTTGTTATCCAGCGCTTGCATAGACTGTGGCTGAGCAAGAACTCCCTGAAATGTGTTTCTTATAGAGAGAACTCAAAGTACCATTTACGTCTGCCAAGAACGTAACATTACAACACAAATGAAAAACGAGAAACTGCTAAGTACGCCACGATAGAAGTAAATATTTTACCTTCAGAGCGGCAATTGTCTTTTCCACTTCAGCTACATTGCGTGAAGTTTCGTTTCCCCACTGTTGAATGAGAGTCTTGTGAAGATCAACGGCCGACATTACTGAAAGGTAGTATTAAACTATGAAAAAGGATATACATCTATGAAAAGTTCTCAATAACACGTGCTCTATTTGCAAGATAATACCAAAGTCAATAACCAACGATGAGGGAAAGGAAAAACAGAGAATCGAAGAAACAAACAAATTGCGACATACACAGCGGTCTTGACTTGGTATAACTACCTGTCGCGATACAGCTAATCAAACGACTTTACTCTAAACAACCAGGGGAGCGTGTGGGTTACAAACACGAACAACGTGTTCATGAAGCATAATGCAGTCGCAGAAACTCAGAAATGAACGGGACGACCTAAAAGACTAAATTTCACAGTACATTTTGCAAGTATGGAGGACAAAGGATATAAAGAATGATCAGTTTAACCGAACAACTTATTTAAGAGAAGTAATGGCACAAGAATGGGATCGAGAGCTGAGCTGAATTATGCACTTTGCATGCACAAAATGACATAATAAATTCTTTTGGTCGCGTTGCGTCAGGACGCTGCGCGGCGGCAAGTGCATTTTATAAACCAGTTTCCAGCCTGTAAAGGTTAATGTACCACAATAATTGTATGAGATGTTATGATGCTACTAGACAAAGATTAGAAAGATGTCTTTTTGAATACGATTTTTCAAGGTGTGGTATAGAAGATTTAACGTGGGCAAATTCTCCCTTGTTTAGCAGACGATCATTCTTCATACTATACTCACATGGAAACGAACATTTCATGAATTAAATAATCACCATATAATATTTTAATAAAAAATACATTTTAGTATATTTTAATATAAAAAAACATAAAATATGTCTCCCATATTCACTCCGCCCCGTTCATCGTGACAAGAATTCTCTGACCAGAGTGACCTGAAACATACAAACAAACTATATAAGTTAGGGAAAGCATGCTAATTTTCATTGCGTATGCAGATGACAACCGTTTATAAAGATGTTGTCGTGCCTGAAGATCGCATTGCTCGTCCACTACGTGGACCCACTCGACCCTTCAATGGGATCCAAAAAGGTATTTTATTTTATTTTTATTCTTACTTTCCTTTTATTGTTTGCCCGACATGTCAAGGAACTTCTTTGAAAGTTATTCGCATAAATTAAACTATAAAAGTGTTCAGAAAATCCGCACTGATTACTCAACTGACGAATTCACCCGAATCTACCGAACAAAGGGAGTTGGAGAATTGGAGAAAATAGTACGTAACTATTTCATTGTTATCCACTTTGATGGTGCTTTGCTCCATTAGTTCTTTGAGTTTGTTTTCTGCAACCGATGCAACGAATAACTTAGAAACTAAACGATTAGAAAAACACGCCACATATCCGCCGCGAAACCTTTTTTCGCACACTGCTGCTCACCATGTATTCGCCCTTTGCCCAAAAATCGTTCTCGAGCGATAGTAGACCTGTTTCCCTTAGTCGGCGCCGTATTTACTTTTTGTCGCACGCGCCATATTCTCGCCGTGCGACATTTTCCTGTAGGATTCTAGTTACGCACTACATGGTCACGTCAGGCAGGGGAGGCCCTTTCAAGGTCTTTAACGGTCAAGAAACCTTTAAAGGTTTAAAGGTTTCTTGTTTCTAAAGTACTGTATGTCAAGTAATGAACCCTTTTCCAGGCTTCCTCACTGATTTCGCATGCAAAACGCGGTCGTCGTTACACTCTCGCCTGTCTGCTCTCTCTTCTCCGACATGCCTCACAAATGGAAATAGACTTGTTATCGAGCGAACAGATTACCGTAATTTTATGACCTATTTATGTTTTATCTACGCTTACGGTATATTTTTACGCTTACGGTATAGTGTTTTTTTAAACTACCCTAACTGGGACACCCGACTTACGACACACCCAACATATGCCGTCAGGACACAAGTATCTTCGGACAATCTTATGGTAGCAACAAAAACAACTATAAAGGTCCAGTCGGATCACGCCGCCTGAGGCGACTTACATGTAAATATGATTGGTTTAGCATGGGCATACTTATATACAAAGTTTCAAACGTATCATAAGAAATTCACATAATAGGA
Source organism: Pelodera strongyloides (assembly GCA_036852015.1). Classification (NCBI taxonomy): domain Eukaryota; kingdom Metazoa; phylum Nematoda; class Chromadorea; order Rhabditida; family Rhabditidae; genus Pelodera; species Pelodera strongyloides. Next base: position 148,127 of record JAANDG010000057.1, on the reverse strand, counting down.
AACAATTGCATATGCTTACTTCGATATTGAGCTGCGAAACTCTTTTTATTCCCGAACACGAAATTTGCATTTCCGTAACGCACATCGATAAGCAAATTAAGCTACAGTTACTCTTTTCTATAATACTATATTTAGGGACTTGTCACATTTCTCGAAAACGATTTCGTCTGTACCAAAGCGCTCAAACAAGCCATGGATGTGCGTTTGACTACTTATTTTATTAATATTTCAAAGCGCAGAACATATCCATATGTTAATATGTATCAAGAGAAGGACTAGTAGTGCAAAAATTTATGTGTGCGAATAAGGCAAATACAAGCAGCCACACTACAGGACTCCGTGTTTACAATTTATTCCTTCCTCCGTTCCACTTCTACATTTGTATGTGGTGCTCATGTACTATTTCTATTGTGTAACTTTAGATTCAGATGTTCGAGTTCACGATTGGAATGATTGTTTTCGATAAAAGATTCCATTCTTTGGCAATGCAAATGATACAAAGGATTCCCGAATGCTTCACATGCGTGTTGGTCTTTATTTCGAAATTCTTCATGTATTAGTTTTCACGGCAACATCACGGTACACACTTGTGCCAACCGACACTAAAAAAATACGATGTAGAATATTAGCAAATTACGAAAAATTTTACGGGGAAATAGATGTTTTGAATACTTTATATATCAAGATAATATGATAATAAGATAAATTCCAGGCGAAAATCTCGCAAGATCTACCAACTTCTGGCCGATGCTTTACAAAATAATGGTGTGGAACTGCCTAGGCGGGTAAGATATTCAGTTTCTGAGATACAACAAAAACTCCTATTTTACATTTACATCTTCTTTCTGTCTTGTTCAAAGTTTCTCTTTTTTTCAGACTTTTACCCAACTCGTTTACGATATGGAACTTCGTTTGGACGAGTGGACTCCAGAGGATTTGTATTCAATTGTGGCTATATTGACTACTGTAGCTCAGAGAATTGCTAGCGGAACATCGGTTTTCCAGGTAATTGTACGAAACCAAGCTCTCATCTCATAAGTTTTATTTACACATGGGACTGAAACTGTTTTCCAAGACAAATAACAAAAACAAGAAAAGCAATAACCAGAACTCAGAACTGAACGAGTAGGGAGGTCTATAGTGTTCCCCACTTCAGCTGCACGATCTGCTTCGTATTGAAAAATTGAATATGCACATTCTCAATAACTATTCGAGGCTTTGTGAAAGCGGTCAGGGAGAGAAAAATCGTAATTTGAGAGGTATGTTCGTCCTGGGACTCGAAACTTGGTTGCATTGGTAGGAAGCAAGACCGCTACCACTGGACTACCCCACGTCTATTTCTTTTGCAGTAGTCATCCATCAATATCTCCGGGCTCTTCTCCACAACTTCCCAGAATTGCCCGTGCCCGAGTTGGAAGGAGAAAGACCACTAATCGATAAGTGGAGGAGGAATCTATTAAATATGGCGGTAGGTCTATTGTTAAATATGGCGGTAGGTCTTTTGTCAGCCGGGGTACTGTACCCTCAACTGGGAAGAGGTGTAACATTTTGAGGTGCAAATCTTCACCGAACTATGCCAATTTAAGCTGCGCCAGTTCTCGTTTGGTTTTTACAAAATGGACCCATCAATGGGTGGAGAGCTGAAGTTCGAAGCAATGCAACTCATCTCACACTCTGTGTTCCCCGTGCCATGTCACTTTACATTCACCGAAGAGAAGTGAGCTTTACGTAGATCAGACTTTGTAACCACGACAATCTTGATGTAGACTGTAGCAATGTATTGTATCATTTTACGTACCACGTACTCTATGTACTATGTTTCGTTTTTGTGTATTCAAACTATTGTCCTTTATGTGATTAGTGTCAAAAAAGATCTATATTATTTCTAGAATTCACCAGTGCATCGTTCATGCAATGTTGGATAATGATGAACGAGTGAGAAAAGTTGGTGATTTTATCTTTTATCTTATTTTTTTCTTGCTAAGCATTGGGACGGACCCACCTAAAGGATATAGGATTGCATACATGCTATTGCCTTCAAAAATGGGGCTTATCTCCGACCTAGAAGAGAAAGAGAAAGATGTATGTTGTTACAGCCGGCTCATGCAAGTAATTTTATTGATTTCATAATACTTTGTTGTGAATAACTTGTTCGCCTATCAATGAGCTCAGTACAAATTAAGACATTTATTTACTTCAGTTGGCAGTGCAAGCCTCAGCTTCCCTCATCTACATTGCCTGGTTGCACGTGCATGCCGACGACGTGGACTATGAAGACGTGAAGAGTTCTCCATTGGAGTGGTTGGCAGAAGACAGACCTGATATTCTATTCGAACTGGCGGAAATGGGAATGCTCCTGGGAATTGTAAAGGCCCTGGAATGGGCAGAACCGGCATTTAGGGAACAGTGGGTTACCCTCTATCACTTTGTGCCTCTTACCATAAAATATTCCAAAAATTTTAGCGAGGTTCAAACTTGGCAGATAACAGCATATACACCAACTATATGAGTGGTTAGACTATATACTCTATTCAATGTTGCACAAGAAAGGAGCGGCCTGATACATAATCACGATTGACTTTTTCTCAACACCTTATCCTTTCAGTCTTCTGGAGGTGCTTCATTTCTACGCAGTAGAGGATACAGATTGCCGTCTGTTGGAAGAACTTCGAGATGCTCAAGTCGATCAATACATTTCAGAAATAGACGAAAACACGCTCAGCGATAAAGAAAAGGTTTACATTCCAGTGTCTATAAATTTCGTGCTGCGTGATACTGTCGCGCAGACTGGACGAAAATTGTGAAAATCAGTTATGCAGCTTATAAAATGGACGGGTCTTCCACCCATTTGTGATTGTAGTAGGGTATCGTCAAACACAGGCCCGCTTGCTGCAATGTATCTCCACTACAGACAAACCCTATACTATACTTTCAGTGTTTCATCGAAGTGATAATGAGTTGTATGTTCCCCGGAGGAACGGTTCCTATCTCAAATGACACAGAATTGAGGGAAATTGATCATGATCTGTCCACTAATTTCTTCGCAGAAGAATCTGAGGAAAAGAGTGATAAGGTAAAGTAATTTCACATTTCACACGGTATACAAGGTACAGTAATTCACATTTCATACAGTATATTATATCCTAGGGGTGTGAAGTACATTAAGAGGTCAGTTATAAGAGTGAATGTTTGTTTTATTAAACCATTTTTTTCCAGCAGGATCAAAATACTGCCCCATCCACCCTAGCTGCGGATTCAGTAAGTCAAGAGGAACCACGAAAAGAAGATACAAATAAATGCACTTCTTTTGGTAGTAATCATCTGAATCGAGCTATTACTGCATGATTGCCACATTGTAGTTTGTGCCCTTCTTTCAATAAGTTCAATTAAACGGTCCGGCACCTGGGCTGAATTGCAAGACTCGAATTATGGGCACGGCGAATTATTGATCAGAACTGCCTAAAACAGTAAACTAGAACTGGGGTTCGGTGTCAACCATCCCATATTCATATCCATGATTCGGTGCTTGCGTCAAACATTTTCCATCCACTTTTACGACAATTCGTCATCTACTGATCTTAACCCATTTACTTGATACATTGTACATTTATTTGTGAAATTTTGAAAGTCAGATGCTGGATCCCAGGCTGACGACATTTTGGGTGCAATTCGTTTGGAAATAAAGGTTTTGAGAAAATTATTTTTGTGGATTATCGTGGGGAATTATGCAAGTGTAATGAACGAACTGTTTCGTTTTATTTTCACATAATCGTTAAGGGTCGGGCACATGGTCAATGTCTACCTCAGTTTTCAAGTCCGGAAAGTCCGGGATTTCAGAACCAGAGCTATTACCTAGAAAATGGAAAACCAGCAAGTTAGTCGCACTGCTGCAAATTGAGAGGAATAACCTTCCACTGTGGTGAGATGTTTTATAGCTTGCCACGGTGTTTTGCGATAAAGAAAAAATCGTGGTCAGATTTTTAATAACTTGCCACGGGGCTTTGCGATCAATAAAAACCAGTGGTGAGATTTTTTATAGCCAGGAATTTATTTTTATAACCAAGAATAAGTTGCCACGGAGTTTTCTATACGAAAGACTTCAATACCAAAAGAGCGTGGAGATCGTGGAAAGACCTAGAACATCTTTATATGGTGTTTTCTATACGAAAAAACCGTGGAAACATCCAGAACCCGTTTCCACAGTGTTTTCTATGCGAAAACGGCGTGGAAAGATCTCTTCAAGCATAACAACGTCTTTCCACAGTGTTTTCTATACGAAAACGGGTGGAAAGATCTGTTCAAGCAGAAGAACATATTACCACTGTGTTCGACCCGTTCAAACAGAAGAACATCTTTCTACGGTTTTGTTTATACGAAAAGAGCGTGAAACATTTAGGACATCTTTCCACGGTGTTTTCTATATGAAAAGAGCGTGGAAAGGCCTAGAACGTCTTTTCATGGTGTTTTCTATACGAAAGAGCCGTGGAAAGGTCTAGAACCTGTTTCCACAGTGATTTCTATACGAAAACGGCGTGGAAATATGTGTTCAAGCAGAACAACATCTTTCCACAGTGTTTTCTATAAGAAAACGGCATGGAAAGATCTGTTCAAGCAGAAGAACGTCTTTCCACTGTGTTTTCTATACGAAAAGAGCGTGGGAAGACACATAACCTCTTTACACGCTGTTTTCTATACGAAAAGAGCGTGGAAAATCCTGTTCAAGCAGAAGAACGAACATCTTTCCACAGTGTTTTTCATACGAAAAATGGTGGAAAGGCACATAACCTCTTTACACGGTGTTTTCTATACGAAAAGACGTGGAAAGATCTGTTCAAGCAGAATAACATCTTACACGGTGTTTTCTATACAAAAGAGCGTGGTAAGATCTGTGCAACATATTTCCAAGGTGTTTTCTATATGAAAAGAGCGTGAAAGCATCTAGAACCTCTTTCCACGCTTTTCTATGCGAAAAGAGCGTGAAACATTTAGAACCTTTTTCACGGTTTTCTATATGAAAAGAGCGTGGAAAGATCTGTTCAAGCAGAAGAACATCTTTCCACGGTGTTTTCTATACGAAAAGAGCGTCGAAGAACTGTTCAAGCAGAATGACATCTTTCCACGTGTTTCCTATAGGAAAGAGTGTGAAAAGATCTGTTCAAGCAGAAGAACACCTTTCCACGGTGTTTTCAATGCGAAAAGAGAGTGCAAATATGTTCAAGCAGAAGAACATCTTTCCACGGTGTTTTCTATAGGAAAGAGCGTGAAAATATCTGTTCAAGCAGAAGAACACCTTTCCACTGTGTTTTATATACGAAAAGCGCGTGGAAAGATCTGTTCAAGCAGAAGAACATCTTTCCACGGTGTTTTCTATAGGAAAGAGCGTGGAAAGACCTGCTCAAGCAGAATAACATCTTTCCACGTGTTTCCTATAGGAAAGAGTGTGAAAAGATCTGTTCAAGCAGAAGAACACCTTTCCACGGTGTTTTCAATGCGAAAAGAGAGTGCAAATATGTTCAAACAGAAGAACATCTGTCCACGGTGTTTTCTATAGGAAAGAGCGTGAAAATATCTGTTCAAGCAGAAGAACACCTTTCCACTGTGTTTTATATACGAAAAGAGCGTGGAAAGATCTGTTCAAGCAGAAGAACATCTTTCCACGGTGTTTTCTATACGAAAAGAGCGTCGAAGAACTGTTCAAGCAGAAGAACACCTTTCCACGGTGTTTTCTATAGGAAAGAGCGTGGAAAGACCTGCTCAAGCAGAATAACATCTTTCCACGGTGTTTTCAATGCGAAAAGAGAGTGCAAATATGTTCAAGCAGAAGAACATGTTTCCACCGGTGTTTTATATACGAAAAGAGCGTGGAAAGACCTGCTCAAGCAGAAGAACATCTTTCCACTGTGTTTTCAATACGAAAAGAGCGTGCAAAGATCTACAACATCTTTCCAGTGTTTTCATATGAAAAGAGCGTGGAAAGATCTAGAACAGTGGTAGTTGTGGGAAGTATGTGCCCCGGAATTGTTCCAGGAATTGTTCCTTATGATAAATTGTTTTTATGAACAAAGGAAACAGTGTTGAAGACCCAAAAATACAAACAATACAAAAAAACATGTTTACCCAACAAAAAAAAGAAATACGTCGCTTTAGGAGAAACATATAGTCGGTTCCTCAATAATCTCACTGAATTTTTGGCGACTTGTTGGTAAATTTATGCACAGCTGGCACAAAATGTACAAAAGGGAAAATAAACTAGCCTAACTAAAATTTGATGTTGCAATGCAAACTGCAGTGCAAGTGAAACAATGCTCCTACGGCACTTGTAATTGAGAAACATACAGAAATACAAACAATAGCACATAAATAGTATCACTCTTCCATCCACTCATCGTCGCTGCCTTCGTCAATCACTTTGTTTTGCACTTTCGCTAGAAAGGAAAGCAATATGTATGTATATCCAGCAACCAAAAAAAGGAACACAACACGACCACTGATCTCAAAAACAGTTCCACTTTCAGGGAAATGCAAACCGTACAAAGAATCATATTGACTTCATATAATTGGCAGCAAGACGTATCCGAAAAGGATAAGAACTATTACAAAAATACAAAATAAGAATTGAGCCTACCATTCGCGGGCACTGTCTGGTTGCTCGTCACAATACAATTCATGACCTCAGCGCCATCCAGGAGCTTGGCTCCGGGGCACACAATTGACATGGTGACGTTTGTACTGAAACAAGAATACGAGATATGATCACCCGAAACAAGTGGCAAGAACAAAACGGCTATATTCAGAGATTATGATACTCTGATTCCCTGGAGACATATCATCTTACTGTGAGACGCGCGGAGAAAAAGACGGGGAATTCCCCATGAGGAATTGAGTGGTTAATACGGCCTCAGTGCGCATTGGTCCCTTAGTACCTTTAAGGTGATAGTGAATAGGAAAGGCATCAGAGCAGCTTAGAGGCTCTATCCAGGAGTAACCTGTCAAGCGGAAGTGACAAATAGCTCAGAAATGTCTTACCCCTTTCCAATCTCCACTCCATCCATAATCACACATCCCTGAATGCGGGCCTTTTCGCCGACGCTAACCTTATCCCCTAAATGTAAGAGACATAAACGGGCTTTATTACACGACCAGGAAACCCATCTGTAAAAAAAAGCTTGCCTTCGCTCTGGCTACGATTTCCCAACACAAAAAAGGTATCGCTTCATTATCAACGGAGCGAGCTGTCACTCAAATTCTACACTGGTTCCATGCCAACAAAATAAAAGAGAATGTTACAAACCAATGACACTCCTCTTGATAACCACCCTCTCTGAAACGCTGGCACTGTCTGCTACTCTGGATTCTGCGCAGGAAATGCCAGTCTCTTTGAAGTTGAATTGTCGTTCAGCACCAAGTCGAGGGGACACCCGATTCAGTGATTTTAGGATCTGGAATAACATTACATAACACAACACTTATTACGAACATAAAATGTCGTACAAGTTTTGAATAACTATGAAACGTGAAAATGCAATCCTGACTAAAATAAAAGCACAAATAAAAACATTGTGGATTTACAGGAGTAGGCAAGGGTTACTCTCAATCATAAGTCATAATAGAAAAGAAAACATAATTATAAGTTATAATACAATGGATATAGAATAATAGGCAAAGTGAACGAAAAACGTTATAGTTGAATAAGAGTAGATAGTAGGGTACCTCGTTTCGACCCCTTAGTCATAGACGAGGATTTATGCCACCGGGGTGGGGTCATCTTCAGTACGATGCCCCGGTGGAATATAATTTTAAAATAAGTGAAAATATATTAAAATGTAAAAGAAAAAAGAAGAAAGTTCTATGGACAAAACAGCGTCTGCGAGGGCATAGTAATTTAAAAGGGATAATATGAAGCACTCGCATTTTATTACAAAATTTTCTGATCATTCGACACAACAAACAATAAAATCACCTACCATCTTATTCACTTCAAAATAGGCACCCAAATTGTTAGCATGCGAAACGGTTGTACCATTTTCCAACGGCTGGACATAGGCAACACAGGCTCCGCCCACTCCGTCACCGGACCCTTGATCTGGCAATTACATCAATTAAAAGTGTACATATGCAACACAATACGCAAAGCTTATCAAGCAAGTCAGAAAACATAACTACCAACCATTATATGAGCAACGTAGTTCTTAATTTGAATCGGAGGAAAACGAACAAACCTTCATTAGTATACTGTGCTTGAAGTAAATATGGGATGAAGTCTGCCTTCAACGACGAAAGTTTCCTGAAAAAAAAGCGAAGTTGTTTTAGAGTCGCAATAATTAGCATTGGACACGCCCAGTAAGTAGACTATGGAGAAACACCAATACGTTAACAGGCTATACAACAAGAAACTCCGCGCCATCGCTGCGCACAAAAACAGGCATCGCCACACAGGTGGCCACCTCTAGGGTGCGCGGCGGGGGCGCCAGGGGTGCGTTAACACACCATACGGCGCACCAGTAGAGCACGTGCGGCGCACCACTGGCGCACTTGCTGCTCACCTGCCGCGCCTTTCTTAAATGGTGCGCCGCAGGTGCGCCAAGTGAAATAGTACGCCTGTGGCGCGCCGCGCACCAGCGGCGGCCACTTATTTTGTGCGCGGCGATGGCACAGAGTTTCAGCAGTGCAGGCGTAGCACAGCAACATTAAAAGGGTCGACGGTGACAGTAGTTCGAAATAGAAATTATGCAAAACGTGAAAGGAAAACGAACAATCGTTAGGTAATAATCCGTCCAAAACGTTACTTCTCATTTATAAATAAGTTGTTACACTATTGATAACTTCTGCATTTTTCTACTCTATGTGAGTGTGTGTTAATGCTAATAAATGTTCAAATGTTCAAGTGTTCAAACTAACAATAAGCACGCTAATCAAGCCTGAACTGGCCAAAGAGAAAATATTTGACCCAAATTCACAACGGTTGCGCATAGCCATACCCAACTCACTTGTGCTTTTGAAGAAGTGATAATGTTGAGTTCTTCACCAAATAAACGTGACAGTCGTTAAATTTCGCTGTTAGCGATACATTGGAGAACCTAAAAGGAAAACAAATAAAAAACACGTCTGCTGTCACAGAAACAATTACACAAAGGTTGAAGTTCAAACTTTGTATGCGGCATAAATACCAAATGCGCACTTTGAAATCCAAACATCAGCTTGAACGGCGTTATCGAAATCCTCTTCAGCACAGCAAAACACAACTCTCTTCGTTGTTTCATTCCATGCAATCAGGTCACGGACTAAATTGGGGCGTATAATAAGTCAACAATAATGAACAAGAAAAACACCAATTAGTTAAGTCCGTAATTATTTGCAAGGATGCACAGAATTGTAGATACCGTATCCACTGCGAGTAGTTACTGCCACTTTTTTGTACGCCTAATATCAAACATGAAAAGAAGTTGTCAACATGAATTTCGGTTCACGAGTTCTGGCAGCTGGCTAATCTCCTTTGTCCAAAAGCCGTCTTGGTAATAAGAATATAACAAATGAGACGAGTTAACTTACATTTGCTTCGCTTCCCTTTCTCGCCGGGGATGTTTCCATTGACACAATTTTCACTAAGGAGCATGCAGAGAGATGCGTCACTGCATCGGAACTGGTCAATCATCGGATAGAGATGCATATCGGACACGAAATCGCCCGAAATAATTAGTAGATCGCGCTGCAACAACAACAACATTCAGCACAATTATTATCGCATACACACAAAACATGCATAAGCATATAACAGCGCGGATAGCACGACACCTAGATGCGCCAATAGCCAAACCACCACCCATTACCCAAACTTCCGGGTGACATCTGGTACAGGATCGTCGACAATGACAGCGAATGCTACACGTGACGAAGTGACGAGGAGGGTTAAACTGTTCCTCCATCATTCACTTAGAATAACTGACAGAGAAAACAATGTTCCGAGTTTGGCACATAGAAAAATGGCGTGGGTCACTCATCACTAGATCGGATGATGTCACACATCTACCAGATTCTACGCAAGCTAAATGAACAATTACATACCGTGAGTTTGGCATGGAAATGTCGTATCACGTCCGCTGTCCCCCAATCATCGTGCTCTCGTGGCACACACAACACTTCAACCTGAACAATATTTTCACTTAGATTAGTGGCCAGTTCAATATATACAGCCACCGAGCTAGCCTTTCCCGTCGTACAGAACAAGGCCTATGGAGCATACTTGTGAACTAAATTACCATATGTATACGGACAGTGAGGCAGATCGTCTTACAGGGCAAGGGCAGCAAGGCCTATAGCATAGATAGAGCATACTTGTGAACTAAATTTACCTTCATATGTTTCCACTGATAAAAAGAATCCGCCAGTAAACGCTCGTACTCACTTCTGAAGTGTTCTGTTGTGACCAATTTTACATCTGAAAATTATTGCGCACTGATGTGGGCCTTCGCTTTGATAAAAGCAAAACACAGCGGACCACCCACGAAGAAATTCAACATCGTTGCACTATCATGTCATGCAATATATCGCATAACCACTAGGTTGTATATAACATATACTTGTTTAATTAATAAAGAAACGTTATCGACAAAACAAAGTAAACATATATTATTACCTTTGATTCCAGTCTGGCTTAGCAAGTTGAGAGGGTACCAGAACATGGGCACTCCAGCCACAGGGAGCAGGCATTTCTGTATATGGCCTGTCAATTCAGACATTCGGCTGCCTGAGCCTCCACAAAGGAGGACGGCTTGCAATTCGCTCATCCCTTCCTAAACAAGCGTTTATAAATTTAACATTTTCATGAGTCAAAATTCACGCGAGCTCAACTACAGTATATTAGCATAATCTCAATTCTGACAATGTAAATAAACGCGTGTTTGTTGTAAAACAGAACCAGAGAACAGTTCGGAAACGTGAGCAGTGCAGATACAGTATCAGAATAACAAATCACAACGACATCAGCAGTTCAATAACATATTAATCTGCGAATCACATCTACCTTCAACTTCAGTCACAATCCCTCCAGCCCACGTACAATACGAAAGATGATTTACTGTACAAACAACAGCTGTCGATAAACAACCAAAGAACAATAGATAAAACTTTATTAAATGAAAATACAACCTTATAAAAAAGGGAATCACAATCGGAGCGTAGAAATACCAGTAAAAGCAAAATGGTATACAAAAAACGTAAAACAATAAACCGATAAAACACTTAAAAATTTAACAATCAGACTCAGACGTAGTAAAAACAAAAATTAACATTGGTACAAATGATCGTAACTATAATACGAGAAACAAAAAAAAAATAGAAATGTAGTATGGAATATATAAAAAAAACTCCCACAGTGCACCTCACCTTATTAGGTTATATAAGTAGATAAAAGCTTATGATAATAATTAAAATTGGCTTTTCCAATGGCTTATCTACATAATTTTGCTATACAGGGCATAACCGGTGTATGAGAAAACGAACCATTCATAACTGATTAAACACCAATGGTCTGAACACTCAACACTAAAGTTGTTCATAGTATCTCTGGTAGACTCTTATCATAACTAACTACAACGCTAAGCTAACATCTGCTAATTAGGCAAGCATGCATCCAACTTAGGAGAAATAAATTACATAAAGAAAGGGATAATGGCCTTACGTCCCTTGGGGTAGTCAGAGAATTCCTTCTTGTAAGCTCTGTGCTTACCCTGTGCCCAGACGGTCATTTGTACAAATCCGGCAGTGGCGAAGATCAAAGCTGAAAGAGAAAGAACAAAACATTTGTGGATTATTTTAATTAATGACGCCACACATGTGCTAATTTCAGGTGCACAGCCCAAAATTATTCGGGAGGAATCGAATCAAGCGTCTCTGACCTGTGCTTGAGCGGAAAACACATTGACTTACTTACACTAAGAATTCAGGACAAACATCTTAAAACACCGAGACCTTTGACTTGACTGTTAGATGGAAAACCAAAAACTAACCAGGAAGACTCTGAGCCATAACACTGAACGAGAGCCACGCAGCCACTTCGTATGTGTAGTTGGGGCACGATACAAAGTTGAACAGAAGAGACATCGGGTTGCCATCAGGCTTTGGAATCTGAACAAATAATAAAACGAATCAAACTAAAGCAAACCTTAACCCAACAATACAAATTCCATTACGTACCATACGTAAGTTCGGGAGGTACGAAGTCAGTAATGCAAAAAAGCATAGGATCAGTAAACTAGTAAAAGTATTCTTTTCAAACAGCTCAAATATATTAAATACTCACTCGACGCTCCTTAGTTCCGGCCGGACGGAGATTTCTCAGCAAAATGTGGATAGACAGGTTTCCTGGAATGTTTTTAATATACAGCTTTTAATTTACATACATTTTTAGAAAATTGTTACGCTCATTTGGGATACTAACTACTCTACGCTGTGGTGAAGTAAACATGTGTCTGAGACATTGTTATGGATTTGGGGAATGTTCTTTTATGAAGAGAATAGAACAGTAATAATAATAATAAATACCCGGGCCTCCGATTTGGGTAGCAGTACCGCAATATGAGGTGATATTTACCGTTTCTTTTAAAATCGTACCGAGTCAGACAACACGGATATGGAACCATTAAAATGACATACCAAACTCGGCGATGGCGAATCCGGCCAATCCAGCATAAATCTGAAGTTTTCCGAAAGTCGGGGGAGTGTAGAGCGGATGGTTGATGAAATAAGACACGAAGGCGCAGAAGCCCCAATAGTAGGAACAGTTCTAAATAGATTGTCCATATTGGCACATGTTAGATGTTGTTGATACTAAGAGAAATTACGTTTGCTTGTACAAAAAGAATAGTTCTAAAATTCACCTTGATCAGATTGAACTGTGGCATGGTTCCGTTGGAGAACCTGTGGATGAATTGTGTTTCGAACAGTCTCTTCGCATAGTGAATCGACCAGCAGATACATGCAAGGGTGACCACTTCGTGGACTGGGGCGTTGGCAGCAGCTGGAATAATCAATGAATGATCACCTCCAACCGATTAAAACTTAAAACGCTCTAACACACCAACGCACACGAAATGGATTGCAAAATGTGTCCGGCAGATCTGTTTACGCTGTTACAATCAAGATGTGCAGAACTTATTGCAGAACAAAAAAAACTCCTTAAAGAGATTAGGAGACAAAAAAAATTCATACAGTTAGTGAAGTGAACGGTTATGAAACTTCAGGGAATTTTCGGATACATGCTATGCATAATTGCCTCGACAATTCAAAGCAAAAAATCCGACTTACCAGCTCCGTAGACAAACGACGGACGGAAATAGAAGAGCGGATAAACAAAGAGTGGTCCCGCATACTCGGTCAAGAACACCTAAATGTGGACAATAGAAAACTAGATATTGCTTCATCACACAAATGTGGCAAACATAACTGCAGTACCAACAACACTGCGTTCGCTGCCCATACAAAAAAAAACATTCGATAAGTAGAAAATAAAAGTACAAACCAAAAATACAAAGAACACTTACAGTCTTCCAAGCAATCTGCGGTCCGAGGTCTCTGAAGTAGAGTTGGGCATTCTTGGCGAGACCCAGAGAAGACAGCTTGTCCTCATCTTTAAGGCCTTTACCCTTGGGATCAAGCCTGAGAGCCTGACGTTCAACGCCCAGGTGAGGCTCTGTAACGAATCGAGTACGGAATCAAACACCAAGCATACTATCGGAACAATGGTATGTCTGGTAAAACTCAGAAGCCGGCCAACAGTATAAGTTTATGTTAACATACTACATGCTCGTTTTCCGACCGTCAAAAGGTCGGACATTTATGTGTTATTTTCGAATTTTGATATTCATGGAGAATAGGTGATGGTGATGTTTAGCCGGCGTATGTAAAAACGGCGCAACGTTTCTCACTGAGCAGAAACAATCAGTAAACACCGTTGTGAGACAAGGCACTTCATTTAATTGCAACCCTTGGCAAACCTATTCAAGGCTCAAGGAGTCAGCAGTGACTAGAATACAACAAAACACATAGCAAACAATGTTAAACTCACTCAGTTTCGTAATACGTTTCTTCACTTCAAGGATAGTATCTTCGCCCTTGATGCCATCGAGCAGAGCGATCTGAACACTAGTTCGTAAAGAAATTATAATTTACCTACAACAGATAGCTTTTAACATGTTGTGACAATAAACGTATTGATATTCACCTGGTTAGATTAATGTAATTTGTAATCATGTAGAACTATTGAGAAACAAAGTGATGCTGCACCATGGTTAAAAAAATATAAATTTACCTGCTTGTCCGTTTTCTTTGCGTCAAATATTTCCAAGCTGAATGACATCTAAAACCAAGGAAAGTTAAAAACGAACGAAAACAAGCACTTACTACATGACAGATGCGCACGAGACAAGGAGAGGTGAAGGTACACCACTGACACAGAGGAGATCAAGTTTACACCAATAAGTCTCAGATATTAACAAGAAAAAAGTATGTTAATATGACGCATCACCCTCCGATGCGCAGAAGATAATAATGAGTGACAAAAGTGAAAGATGAAGTGGCAGCCATAACCTAATGCATAATGCAAAATTCTACGTAGTTAGATGTTATCTTGCGAAACAAAAAAAAACAAAAGTCGATCACAATCAGCAAAATGCAACATTAGTAAGGCAAAGAAACTCGCAACTTTTTTGGAAAATGCGGAGACAGAGCAATTCAAAGCGGCGCTAAATTCGTAGCTATTTTAACTTACAACCTAATATACTCAGACAGCACCTTGGATATGACCATATACTCTGTCTAACTCTGTAAGTGTTGTTCGTAACCGGGGCACTATTTGTTCTCTTGATTTGATCTGTCAGTTGTGACTGATATAAGTACACATTTTGCAATAGCAAGTCTGTATACAAGCATCATTTCTAGCATAAACAAATCATTCGCAAACGCAAATGAAGGTCACAAAGACATTGTTAGCACCAGTGCACAAATGAGAGCGCCACAATGTGAAGATTAGAGAAAGGATTGATGGTGCGATCGCGGGGAGCGAAATACAGCCGTGAAAAGAGATAAGGAAACACTGACAGTGGAGAGGGGTCATGGGTCGAGGTTGCAATCTCAACTGGTAGGACGACTGAAAAAAAACAGATAAGATATAAAGATATCGCGAAATAGACCTAAGCTGTACTGGGATTTAGAAGGCGGCGGAATGATACAGAGAATCTTGCTACTATCAGCCTGCAATTAATTGAAACATAGACGACAATCAGTTTAATTTAAGTTAAAGGGAATACAAACCCACACCATCTCACCGCCGCGCTTTTTGAGCAACGAAGAATAAAAATAAGAAACTAGGGCACCAGACATTCTATTAGTATACCTCCAAAAAATGGGTACATAAACCATGCCAAAAATAAAATGGACGAGCAAGACGACAAGCAGACGGGAAAGAGGAGCACGCAAGATGAACCTGAACGCAACGGTCGGGACGAAAAATTGTAATGTGCATGCAGAGAACCTCATTAGATCAGGTCTATTCAGACAAAAAGCGCTACTATCTAGATGCTAAAAAGTCTTAACATGGTGCAATTGAGGGTTAGTATTCATTTAAAACCAAAATAGCACCTGTTTTTATATTTAGACGCAAACTTTACCTGCCAGGCACAAAAACAGCACTAGTGCTTTTGATTAACTACGTTCTTGAGCGCCCGCACGCGCAACCACCTCCAGCCCCAAACGGCTGTGCGCGCGTGGTTTTCTGCTAAAAAGGATGTGCGCGCACAGCTTTCCGCTAATTACGAGACCGGGGGCAGGCAACGCGTCCAGATAGCGTTGCGGCAATGTCTTGATAGTGTCGATCTAGCAAACTTGCGTTTTGGATCTTGCATTTTTAGGAATTTTATTTTATATGCATTGGATTTTATATGAATACTTTATTCATTCATTTTAATTTAATCTTGATAACTTTATATGCTTTTCCCTCCAGTGTGCGTTGGCCGAGTGGCCAGGCGCTGGTTTCTTGTCAATTTGTACTGTAAACTGTAAAAGACAGTTATTTCACAGTTTCATTTGCTTACCTCGAAAGAGTCCTTAAATTTGTGTATGGGGGCTTGTTTCAATCTATTATTTATGAAAACAAATGTCCGCTTTGTTTGACGTGTTCCATATGCTCCCATCTCGGATTAACTTGTTACGTTTTATGATAATTCGTGTACATTTTACAGGAGTCCTCGTAGCCTCGTAGTCACCGCATAGCAATGGATCGAAGTCGTTCGTTACGGTGAGTATAATTTATGTTTATTTCATAAGTATGAAGAATTTACCTTACCAATTGTACCCATCGCGAAGATTCCATATATGTCCTTAGCTATGCTCCGGAAATACCGACCGGGTTTTGAAACAAGTACTTGCATTCCTATGCCTTTATGCAATATGGGGTCTAATTGGGGTCTAGTTTTTATTCTATTTTTGTATTCTAGACTAAATAGGCGATGTGGAGATCAATAGGAAAATGGTTATAAGGGTGTAAGTTTCTTGTTTTAACACAATTTAATACGATCATATTACACTCAAATTCATAACGTTTATTTTTATTATTTTAAATTATTATTGATTGCACATGCATGCACATGAGTGGGATAATGATGGAGTGATATTTACAATTTGTATTGATATGTCTAAAAAAACAAGATTTTTTTTACAGAACGCAAGTTGGAGGATATAATGACTCATGCTGCCGTTGGAAGTGCAATCGTGGAGGCAACAGCAGGATGCGAAAGTTTTGTAGAGTTTATGGTATGTAAAACATTGTAAGAGTAAGAAACAAGCATAAAAAGTTGTAAAATATTTTATTGTTAGAAAAGAAGCCGTTTAATGGGACAATATGCAATGCGGTTGCTTATCATTTAAAAAAGGGCTACCGGGCTTGTCGGGCATCTTTGGTCTCTAATTTGTCTTACTTCTCTCTGGGATTTCCCATAGCTCTTAACTTATTCCCCATTTAGCACGGATTGGCCTCGGTCAAATAGTGTACGGTTCCCCACTCTTTCAATCGGCAGCCACGGAGACAACTCGGAATTTTGTATGTCCCTTTTTTTCTGTATAATTTGTTTCATATGGGTGATCCATTTTTGTCTATTTCTCAACGTATGAACGTATTCAATTTATTTTCGATTTCGATAGCAGTATATGTATAGAAAACACTATCCATACTAGACTCCTTTAATTTGTTTCACCAGTTCATTCCCTCTTTGTTATAGGCTCTCGTGGACGATAACTCGTCAATGAAGATTGCGGAAATGATGTTGTTCGGAATTGATAATAATTCGGGCCGCTCATATTTCTGTGGATGGTTCCACGCGACGAGTAATCCCTTCACAGGTAACAATTATTTGTTTTCAATTCAACGAATTATGCATTTACCCTTGTGTGTGACGAGTGAGGTTTACCACTTGTTTCTTTCAGCCTCAAACGCGACCTTCGACGAAACGCAGCTATGCACTTCCGTAACACCCAACAATCAGTGCTTGCCTCCGATTCGTTGCTACAGGAATTGGAAGCTATGAACGATCAGTACTTTGAATATACGAGAACAAACAGGAGCATCCGTGTGTTACCCTGCAGAAAAATAGTCGCACCGGTGTGTGTTAGCTCCGTAATGGGAAATGGGACGTTTCTTTGCTGTTAGTCAACATTCTGAGACATACCATGAGTAAAATACCCGCTGAATTAAAGCGTTCCAATATGTGTTCGCTGTTCGTAGATCTTCAAATATTGTTGATTTCCACTTTGATTGATTTGTTTAGTTCGTGTTCGTGTAATTTCAGCAGTACCAATAATTTGTAGTTATGTTTAGTAGTTTAGTTGCACATTTTGTCTATAATCCAGTGACCAGTGAGTCCCAGTTTCCTGATGTATTAGTGAATTTCAACGTGAGACTAATTTCCTTTGTTTTATGGGTTTAATAATTACTGGTACGTATTCTTTGTTTCCTTCTGTTACTAGTAATTTATCGAAAAAGTAACCTTTATTTTAGTCTTTGGTCGAAGTGTACATTTTCTTACTTTCTTCTAAGTGTTAGGATTTCTTTTAGCGTTTTACGTGTCAGAGCGTAATTGATGGATTATCTTACTTTATACTTTAGCCAGATGTTTTTGTAATATTTATCATCAAATTATTAATATTACAGTGCTTTTTATTGCTTATAAGTATTGAATAAAAAAATTTGTATCAATTTCCCTCTTTTGTGTATACTATTTTTCATGTTGTTACCGTAGTTGCTACACTATGTGTGGGCTAACCGCGCGAACGCGCGCACGCCTTGTCCCCGGTGCACACCTGCGACACTGCACCGCGCGGTAAAACGTGCGCGCGTTCGGGCGCTTAGCGACCAGAGAAAATAAGAATAGTAGCAAACCAGCCTTCATCTAATTTCACTTTACCATGTAACTGGCAACTATGCTTTACTCTTATTTACTCTTACTAGGTCATTGCTAAACTGTCATTAGATTGACGCTAATCAAATCTTTCGTTGTGTCTGATTACTTCGTGCATCTGTACGCTCTCTCAAATACGGTATTTTATTAGCTTTTTAAAGAACACCGGGTAACAAGGGAACGCGGACTTGTAGGCGCACGCGTACGCCGTCGCAACTCTCCGTGTCTAACAGGTGGTTTTCAAGCCTGCGCACTCACACGTGTACAGTAGTTATTTAGCTGTTTAGTAATTATTGTTCAGAATTAGCGAAGAAAATGAGTCGAAAAGAGTACAACAATGACAACACAAAAACGAGAACAACAAAGGGCAAAAAATAGCGAACAAGATGTGAACTGGCAGGTCATTGAGGCAGTCTCATCAATTGCACCGGCCTATTTGCTAAATGAAAGCCTTCCTAGGATACTTAAATCACAAATCCGATGCGAACAGAAAATTGGCGACGTACCTGGCCGACTGTTTGCCGGGGAATAACTCTGTGAGTTCTAGGTACAAAGAAATGCGGTTTTCACAGTAACATTTATGAAATTCGACATTCTGTGCAAGTAAATTGAGGAAAACTTTTTTCTCGTGGGCTTCTCCCTTTAACAACATATCCTGATATGCCTTTTATGGTAAGCTTCTCGTACACTATAGGGGTTCGAAACGCCCATAACTTTTCCCCGTATTTCTATTCTTATTATTGGCTTGACGCTCCCTTTAGGTAAACCTTGGCGGTGCGCGGCCTACAAAAAAAAAACGGGTGGACCCAGGTGTGGCGGCGTGGAGGCGGCGTACCGGTACAGAGTGTGCGTGAGAACGACGATCTTCAAATTGTGAATGTATTTTCGCTCGCCTACACCTGATCTACACCGGGCCCACATCTAGAAGCGCGACTGTTTTGGGTCCCTCGAGTCACTTTCACCCTATGAGCGAGGTGTAGGCGGCCCACCTTTTTCAGACCCAGTAGTAGTCTGTGGATGGCTGTATGTCTCATCAAATGGTATCCATATAATTTCGTAGCCCAATTCCTATACTCCCCACAGATACACAATTCACACATGTTTAAAAAAATTATATATTTGTCCGGAATCATCGGGAAAATCACAAAACGACCAAAAAAAAAGAAAACAAAAAAAGGGAAAGAAAGCAAACCGGAGAAGATCACAGACATACGATAACGTACATAAAAGAAGAAATTTTGGTAACGGTAACCGGGAGACGGGAGCTTTGGGAAATTCATTCAGGGACAAAATATTCACTGGTTTTCCCCACTGGGAACCATTCACAAAGCTCCAAATTCCTATTCTAAACATGGTCACGGGGAAAAAATTTAAAGAAGCACTGGTCTAACTAAACTAAAAGCAGAAATGAACAAAACCCAAAACAAGAAAAAAATTGTCAAAAGCATATATTCTGTATAAAAATCGCAAGTTAATCGTCGAGTAACGTCGATCTGAATCCATGCTAATTTCACTAAAGACCTAGGGTCACAAAAACAGACTACTAGAAATATAAAAAAACCCAAGAACGACTACGACTTACAATAAAAAATGGTGACAAAAATTGTACGTAACGGCTGTAATTATTAGTCTATAAAAATCTGTTAATTTTGTAAAGTGAGTGAAGTTTTGTTAGAAAGTCACTCATTTAAACAATTCTTCTACAGTTTACAGAAAACTTAATCCTGCACAAAATGGACCACCACCTTAGAAATAGAAATAAGGACAAGTCGCAAACTAAAAAAACACAACCACAGACTTCCTATAATTATCTACCTAATTGCTCTCTGAGGTGGTGGCACAGAAACATTGCAAAGTGTTAGAGAATAATTAATCTGAAGCGTAAAAGATAAAGTCAAAGAAAACTAAAATGTTCACCGAGGTAATCGAAGGGGGTTTTGACAAGGCTGCTGAAAGGACATCGGTTCCTATAGGAATATCATCACAAATATAGACGAATCTGACAGAATGCAGTAGAAAGAACAAGCATAAATAACTCTATATTAATAACTAACTATCAGCTCAAGTTGTCTGGAGTAAAACAATAAAAGAACGCCTCACAATACAACTTCAGTACTATAGACAACTCAAGTCATTAAAACAACAAATATATATTTAACTCTAATTTAATTTTTTCCTCAAATATGTCCTGCTCCAACAAAACCATGATCATGATATGTTGAATGAAAATCGCTACAACACATAAATTTTAACTCTGATCAGACTCAAAACAACAAAATTCCATTGCAACTCAAAAATAAATATATGCACGGCCTGAACAATATTTCGATGACAAGAAAGGGCAAAATTAAAACAAATTAAAGTGTAAATTTGGAAAGCAATCATTCAGAAAGTGCGAATATAAGGGATTATAATAAAAATTGGTTCTGATATACCATTAGTATATTGAAATTACACTATTAAATTGTTAATTGCGAATTACTCATACTAGTTATGGGGTTTGCAAGTATGCCAAAAACCGCGAGTTTTCCTTGCAAGTATCAATTCGCAAAATCGTGTGCTTTTTACACCAATTTACCGTAACTTTAACACATCCACACTATAGAAAATCCGCCAACAAAGCAAATCATTTGTCGAACAAATGGTCCCGTGGCGATCGGTCGTAAAAACTGCCTGTAGATATGTTCGTGTAGTGCCAAGATACGGTAAATTTTTCGATACTTGCAAGGAAAATCGGGCATACTTGCAAACCCCATTAACGGTTAATAATTACAAACATTCTGCTGATGCTAATTTCTGAACCATAACGGAGAGTTGAATAATGAATGAAACACCGGAAGACGATTAATAAAGACTACGATAATGCTTGCTCACCGTTGGAAAACGTTATTACCGGGGGATAAACGTGCTATTTAGTAAAGGCGTCGAACTTTTGTTAGAATGTGTATTAAGGAATCAAGGGTTAGTATAAACTTATAAACCTTACAAGGCATTTAGCTCTGGTTGTCACGGACTCGCGACGGGACCACGACCTCCTCTACATTCATAATAGATCCTCTTTCTTACACATGACTTGTCTTCTTAATACAAGAATGAATTTGTTCGACAAATTCCGGAAAACATTCTTTGGCAAGATCGAACCAGATTCCTTCCAAGGTGGCCGTCCTGAACAAATTACAGATGAGATATAAAAAGTACCGTATGACACTTACACTTACAGTAAGACAAGCCACCTACAGTATACATATCATAACCTGTTACAAAATGAAGAATGAAGTTCATCCCGTTTATTAATATTATTATTTATTACCTCAAACTGATCGCGGTCGCCTCTGAATTGTGTACAGATTTGTTGTGTGAGACAAACGACGTGTGGAGTCCGAATCTGAGAAAATAGCGAAATGTAACATGTTTCACAACAAAATGAAAAGAATCTTCAAATTAACCAACCACTTGGACATCCAAATATCCTGTCTACGGCGTTAGTATATAAACGAATAAAGCAAATACAGTTTGAATGAATAAACGCACTTCACCATAGAATAAACAAATCTGAATAAATTAACCGACTTGCTATTGCAAGCACTGCAACTCCACGCCCTCGGTCCGTGTGAGACGAGATGTCGGAGGAGTTTCTGAGCGGTTCGATGTTTCGGATTCACTTGACTACCGCACTTCTGAAATGTGATGCTCATTTTTAAAACCGAGAAAATGCCTCCGCGCACAACTGGCGTTCCTCTCGCACCTTTCCCGCACACAACTGGCGCTCATCTCGCAAATGTTCCGCGCAAAACTGGCGCTCATCTCGCAAATGTTGCGCGCAAAACTGGCGTTCATCTCGCACCTTTCACGCATACAACATCACCCACCTTGCACTTCCATTCTCCCTTATACGTCCACTCGGAATTCTTCTTCAAACGTCCGGTCTCCACTCCAGGAGATGCCCCATTTGAATGAAGTCGCTCGATCACTGAACCCAAGGAACGGCGATTCGCACCCTGAAACATCACAAAGTAAGCGTTGCTGTTTCTTGCTCTTCAGTAAGTACTTATTCCTTACGTCACTTTTTATAGCTTGTTTGTTGTGCAAAACACAACAAGGAGCAGACAGCATCAGGCTGGAACGAACGCTCTTATGGAGAATTACAAAAACTACGCCTGTCGGAAAAGTACCTTCACATCACTCCATGCTGGATTCGCCAAAAACTGCGCTGAATCCATAACATCTGCACCCTAAAATGATAATTATTATTGACTGGACGAGATAAGCAAGTAACATATTAGAGTGTAAGTAAACTGTATCATAGTTAAAGCGAATGTCAACCTGGTTTTGCATGTTGCGCTCAAAAAAAGCTTACGTTTTGAAGGTAAGGAAAGTGAAAATAAAAATAAACAAAAAAATTTTGATAAGAAGAAAATCAATTTCAAAGCCCTTTCAAAAATTCCTTCAACATGGGATTCGGGTCGTGTGTACAGAGCTAAGCCAAATCGCTGTACAGTAGGATGAAACAGAAATAACACAGGGGGTAACTTCACGTAGTAACTGCAATCCCGCTTACCGTAACCGGAATGCTGGTAGATGGAAAGAGCGCAGAGACCAGGTTGGCAAGAGTCTCTGACGAAGGGGGCAGACGTGCAGATCCGGCTGTCCCCTCATCCAATTCTACTGCACATTCAGACGCAAGTGAGGCATTCAGGGCTGCCTGAAAATAGTAATTTCTCGAGTGCTTGTGCCTAATAAACGACAACGAGTACTAAACACATCAACAGTGTGCGAATGATAACAACTCATCACCTCAAGCAAAAACAACGATCTGACGAACACTTGTTTGTTTTATTACACCTCATATTTAAGCATAGTTTAGTAAGCATAATGAAGTACAGTACATCCATAAGGTCTACTGGTCTTTCTGAAAACAACTACAATATAAACGATAAATTGCAAACACTTACAGTACTCTCGTCGTGGGAGCTAGATTGACTTGTGTTATGAGTGGTCAACGATTGGGGAGATGTGAATAGTCCCACATGTTTGGACTCAGTCCCACACTCTTGGCCGTACATCCTCAGATCCTGCTCCTGAGGCTCACCACTCGGCTCTCCGGCTCCGTTATTCAACTTTTGCATGAGAGTTGGAAGGGATCGGAGCGACGAACAGGCTGCATCATTCAGTTGATCGTCCACCTCCTCAAATTAACAACTTCAAAAACTAGAAGAACCAACAACACATGCCTCAAAGTACCGTACATGTTAGACAACTACATTTCACAAAAGGACAAACAATACTCTTTGGACCGTGAGAAAGAAAGAGAGGGGATAGACAAAGTATTTGATATAATCGACACTTCAAGTATATAACATAAAAGTAAAAAAATCACACACACCTGCTTGAGCCGTTTGGGTGACGGTGATTCGCGAGTTCTACTTTCTGAGGCAAAAAGGGCTGGAGTGGACATGGCTGGAGAAGGCGGTCTTCTTGTTGGGGTCGTATAGACAGCCGAAGCAGAACCAGACGAACTAGACAGAGGACAGCGGTCGACAGGCTGAACGGGCAAGTTTATAAGGTGCATATCATCTTCTATTTGGCTTCAACTGATACAGCAAAGATGGCAAAACAAGTATCAAATGTTAAACCATAACCTAAAAGTAATCAAAGCAATGATCATTATTTCGATATTTTACTTCAAGAACAGTATAAAACGAGAACTACATATATTCCATAACCAGCCGTTCTAAGAGCCCTACGGGCTCTTCTCCGACTGGAGGAATCGGCCTTCGGCCGAATGTTACCCTATTTAAAACATTCACACGTATACAAAGGCATTTATGATTGGGGAAACGTAAAATATGAGTCTGGATCTCAATTCGACTAATGGTACCATGCAAATTTGTCATTGAAGATGCCTTATGTAGAGCCGCGGATTATTCGTATCATAAGCCAAAATAGCTCAACAGGTAGTGCGTTGGACTGTGAATAGTGTGAATCGAGTTATTGTGTGCTGCTGTGGGTTCGAATCCCGCCAGCGGCAAAGATTTTGCCTGTTCTCTTTCGATTGCGAGTATGAAATTTACTTTATGAACAGCTTTCGTTGTGCACATAAAAACAAACCCGTGACAAACTCTTCTCCTTTATATAATAAGATATGTATACAAAATAGAAGTAAATATGAAGAACGATGCTCACCCCAGTTCTAGCCAGCTCCCACTTCTGTTCATGTGGTATGAGTTGGGTGGTAGTGCTGGGAGAGGGTCTTGGTTCTGTGTCGGTGTCTCCCTCGGCTATTTCTCCCCCATTGGGAGGCACCCCGCTTCCAGATGACACTCCGCATCCGCACGCCTCCGACAGCTCGTGCACCAACTTGAATTCCGAGTAACCATTTTGGAACTGAACGGGAAAGAGGTGAATAGGCGGTTGTGATATGGGTCTAGCCTAATATTACCTACAAAAGAAACACACGTATCTAATAATAGAACATATCAATTATAGGTGTTAAACATGTAACACGTATGCTGCAATCATATTTCATGTCGTATCTGGTGGTGCTATATTTTTTCGATTTTCCATGACAACAAACCCTTTTAGCTAAAAAAAAACTCCATGTTCTCTATTGGTTGCTTTTAGAGGACGCAACACCCACACCACCCCCGCATAGAACTCTTTGCAAGGGCTCTACGTGCGCTTCGCGCTCGACCTATTTAGAAGTAGTATCGAGAGACAGAGAGAGAGAGAGAGAGAGAGAGAGAGAGAGAGAGAGAGAGAGAGGAGGAGGAGAGAGAGAGACACACACACATAGAGAGAGAGAGAGAGAGACAGGGAGAGAAAGACAAGAATCGCGCACCAATTTCAAGAGGCACTCGTTTTTCCACGCAGTTTCTCGATTCCCGATCAACAAGAAAAAGGACTGCCGAGAAGGAGAAGAGATAGACCTTGGATATGCAAAGGAATAAGAACTTGTACACTTAGAACTAGAGTAAGGGAGCAAAATAAGGGTATGGACGGACAGTAATATTCTACAATAAAAATCTGCAATACAATAATCTACCGTAAGAAAAAAAAACATAATTGGCTGATTCTCATACAGAGAGAAGGTGGAGAGGTAGGAAAACAACGATATCCATACGTTCGGAATCTCTAGTTTCCAAGCAATTTTATATACCTCAGAATACCACTTTCCTTCCTTTGTATAAGTTTCCAAAAATGTCTTTATCGCCCTTAGTGGTACTCAAAATGCACCATCTCACTACTACCTACATCGACGAACAAAGGCAACCTTGTAGTCCGTGCTATAAAATGCAACCGTTAATGGTAAGGGAGGGAGCATTGTGTACCCCGCAATCCATTGCTTCCAATTTCACGCCAACCCCGAAACACAAATGCGACAAACCAAAATCTCGGGCAGAGCTGTCGACCCTTTAGCCGTTTTTTCGTTTCGATTCTTACTGATAAGAACCGGCGAAACTGGGGTGAAATGAAATTGGGGACAGGGAAGAAAACACCCGCACCGGGGTGCGCACCCCCACACACCCACAGCCAAAGCCTATCAGTTACGACATCTGACAAGAAAAAAAAACGGGAACGAGAGACTTCGAGAAGACGGAGGGACAGAGAGGCAGAGAAAGAAAGAAAGATAAACAGAAATGAGGCAAATAGTAGCGAAAGGAAAACGAAATAAAGTTTAAGGACCACCAATTACCAATCCGGCAGAAAATATAGCGCTTTGCGTGGGCACCTGCAGCTAAGAATAATCCGCAAACTAGTAAACTCAGCTAACTAATCAACAGACCGAAGTGAACGTACTGCACTACTTTCTCTTAACCAAATGTGTAGCTTCGTTCCTGCTTACAGCTCACACTGCTATCACCTAACAACCATAACCCTCTTGAATTTGAATATAATAATAGATTATTTAATCCTCTTTCCCCAAAATCCATAAAATCGATATCGATTTTCTCAGAGAGCTGATGGGAGCACCAATGCCGTCGTAAAGTTATTCCCCCTTTCTCTATCGGACTCCCCTATGACTGGTGTGCATTCTTTGTCATCAATGTGTCATATTTCGATTCGAGAATTGAAAAGTCGAAAGAGGGTGGGAAGATTCATACAATAAAGAAGGAAAGAAGGGAACAAGCACCCGGACCCGGGTGGTAGAATAGAATACAATACAATACACAGCTAATATTGATTACTGTTAATATGCGAGCACTAAATTGCACTGCCGCGATATAGTCTCCCAGCGACTGTACAATTTGTAATATGAGTCACCATTGCGATGGAACTGAGCTTCTCATCCCATATGCATCAGTCACACAACGACTAATACTAATACATAATTAACAAAGTTGCAAAAGTGTGTTCATTCGAATGAAGAACGATATTTTAGTATAATACGTGCACTTATTTTAAGTACTGTATAATTCAAGGTATGTATTTAATAACTCTCATGAAAAGTTATATGTGGTATATTCCCACCAATACTTTCATAAATACAAAATGTAGGAGAAGCAACAATAATGGAGCGAATCCATACGTTCTAAATAGGGGTAGTGAAACATAACACTTTCAAACTTTCAAAACAATGTATGCAGATAAAGAAGCAAAGTAAGCCAATAATGAAATGACGATAGCAATAAACAATAACAATATGCCGTAATCAATAAATGACGAATCAATAAATCGACAAATAAAATCAATAAACTAACCAGTATCATGAATAGATGTCCAATGTCGGCGCTGGGGGGTAGTTTGACCACCGCATAGTGTGGCCTCCCCCGGCCCATTTCATTGTACCGACCAGCGGATATGATGCACCTGAAAGGGAACAAGTGAATTAGGCAATTAAATGATTAACATAATCAGACATAATCAGATGTGACCAACAACGGATAAAACAATCAAATTTTAGAAAGAGATAATTAGACAATTACGTGAATAACATCAGCACATAATTATGTGTCCAACAACGGATAAAACAATCAAATTTAGTTACTCATATAACTTTCAATGACAAGCAAGTACAGGTCAGGGTCAGCATACAATAAGAATAACGCGGAGAGAAAAATGCTTTTTCGTGTGGGACGTTGGAGCTATTCAACTTTCACAGATAATCGAGGATCTACATAAGAAACCATACTGATACTCTCTCTCTCTCTCTTCATCGCAAAATAACAGTTAGAAGTTAGAATATATAATTAGAATGCAAACCCAACCCCACAGATCGAAAATATTGCTAGGGCTAAGACAAACTCTTCCGTGGTAAAACACATGTAGTAAAACACAACATTTACAAAAATAAGGTGGCAACCAAATACCATAATTCTGCAGTGTTCACCAAATAAGAGCATTTCTTTGCAGCTTATCAGTCAGATAAAGAAAGAAACGGCACCAATGGGAAGAGAGCCTATTGTCGGGAATAAGGTGGTGAAAACAGAGAGGAACTACATAAGAAAAGGGGTACAATGATCGGAACGGAATCACAAATTGTATGAATTATGAATAACTGAACAACACAGAACAGACATGCCCAAACAATCAATAAATGTTGATCAATAAATAGAGTAATGGATCATATGATGTACAATTTACAATACACAAATATTAATAAATCACGACAAACTTCACTATGTTTACATCCTAATTAAAATAAAATTAAAGGACAAAAGCTAAAGAATGGAGGACAAACATGAGAGTATGGTGCCCAGTTTCAACTGGGGAACTGAGCTGTGTGATGCGCTTTGATGTAACGAATTGCAAGGGAAAGAAAGGGGTTTGTCGGGGGGGGGGGGGGGGGGGGGGGGGATATACCCATCACTATTCGCATGGGAGGGGGGGGATACTGTTGTAAAGTGGGAAGCTCGAGAGAAACAACCAAAAGACATCTACCAACCATTCATATTCAAC
The DNA here is from genome assembly GCA_036852015.1 of Pelodera strongyloides. NCBI lineage: Eukaryota > Metazoa > Nematoda > Chromadorea > Rhabditida > Rhabditidae > Pelodera > Pelodera strongyloides. The sequence continues at coordinate 119,787 of JAANDG010000057.1, read as the reverse complement.
AAAATGGCACATGGTGAGCAGTAGAGATACATAACGGAAGGACGCTACTGCACCAAAAAAAAAACCCATTATGCTATGCAACTCATGAAAGTTTACGAGTGACATAAAAAAGATAAAACTCAAGTTACGTGAATTCAAATCATTAGATTGAACAAACCAAACAATGTCTTAAATGCAATTTTGACAAAATCAACAGTCCCACAAGTATAGAACAGTCTGTCACATAATGTGCTCCGACATAAGGCAACATTCCTATACAGTAATTATAAAAAGTGGATTCATACCAGAATCATACAATTACAATACCTCATGGAATGTTTATGATAGACCATCTGTCCACTCAATCAATTCCAAACTAGGTCAAATATGAAGACACGTTAAGACTTCACAAACCCGTGGTACTAATCTGTTAGAGTATAATCAGTTGGAAGGGTACTGTAATACCAGTCAGAACATATGATGAGACAAAAAGTGCAAGAACTCCGCACGATGGTACAAACCGACAATGGTACAGTAACCGAGTAACCCTTCTCAACCAATCAACATTCTCCTTACAAAAGAGTATAATAAGATCTCCGTTTATTAGAGAAAGAGTGGTGGGATGGGGATAGAAAGGGGAGGGTGGAAAAAAGGCCTACCACATGTGGCTGTGGTGATATTTACCAATGGGAGAAAGTGGTCGGTGAATAGGAGAAGAATAACTGAGAGACACAGACGGACAGACAGTGAATAGACAGAGAGGGTGGGAGAGGGTGGAAACCTTTGAGGAGACATATAAAGGGAGATGATAGTGCGAGTGAAAGAGAGAGGAGGAGACAGATATGGCTCCGGGAGGCAGAGATGAGAGAGAGAGAGGAAAGCGGGAATGGTGCTTTGTGTAGTCGGGGAGGACAGTGCGGGAAAGGCTCCCGCACTACGGGAGGTATTGGGAGGGTGGGCACTTTGGCCGATGAGACCGACAACGGTATTCACACAGTGAAAGCAATGACATGCACTGTGGACGACACGACATAGGGATGATATTCAAAGAGAAACACAAAGAGCTAGAGAACCGACAAAGAAAGAGAGATAGAGCAAAGAGTATCGGAGAGGGAAAGAGAGGGAAAGTGGATAGAGAGGAGGGCAGAGAGATGAGACTGCCTGTTCAATGGTGCACACACACAGAGAAACCCCCCACACTTTTTTTGTCTATCGATCTGGCACTCTGACGGGTCGATGAGCCAATACCAAAGAAAAGGAACAGAGCATATCACCGGATCAGATGACAAACCAAATGACATAGACAATTCATAAAGGGGAAAGACATTGAAACACGACAACATATCTTGTATTGATATTAATTAGCATATGACCGTACCACACGGACACATCACTGTACCAAACGGACATTTTCAAACAGAAGTCCGATGGACTACAGTACTCAAAACTACAATGTGGTACCGGATAAAATAGAGATAGGAACCCGTCCACACCGGGGAATCACCCAACTTCTAATAACATAACATGTAGTCAGGCTAATATGCATATGAACTTACATTTTCAAAAAGCTCAAGTCCGGCGAACTATGGTGCTGTAACACTAGTACACGTTAGCGGATAAGAGAGATACTGAGAACTAAAAGATATAGACAATCTACCACAGTTCTCAGCTCCTTAATGATGCAACGAAACATATATTCAAGCAAACGTGCATATCACCATCACAGTACGATGAGATATTCGAAAAACTTAAATCCGGCTAATTATAAGGCTAATTTTGAGACAGGCGAACTACAGTACCCCAAAACCAGCATATTGTCTACTGTAATCCAAAGTAAAACTGAGCCAACCGAAAATTAGCATATCACCAATGGTGTTCGCCTCAAGTGTATAGAAAAGGCACGAGAAAGAAATCCACGCAATGGCCCTAGACAACTCAGATCCTGCCTAAACAATTATATTAATATAATATATATGACACGAGGAGACAAGGATAAAACCATAACACGCTTCATAAAAACAATGGTGCAAAAAAATGTAAAGTATGCATTAAAGAAACCAACTTCCACAACAAAGGACTTTTTTTAGTAAAAACATTTATTCGAATGATCTCGGAAAGACATCAAAGTAAACGTAAAAAGTAAAAAGTGAAATGACAAAAAATCTGAGCAGAGGCGCTGAGAGAGTGACAAATGACAGAGAGCGACAGAGAGACTCGGAGAAGGAGAGAGAAAGAGAGAGGAGAGAGATGCAGAGCAAGAATCAGAAGGAAGGTACCCAGCGTGGCAGGCTTCAGATGCACCATGGGAACAAGATGGAGGCCTGGTGGGGCCGCACCACAATCGATGTGGGCAAGGGCAGAGCGAGCAGAGAGCGGATAGAGAGTGGGCGAGAGAGGGAGAGCGAGAGGGAGGGAACCAACAAACCGGTTGGGGTACCCCGGGCAGGGCGCCTGCCCAGCCGGCAAAGGGATCTGAGTGCGGGCGGGCAGGGTACTCCTGGGCGAGTGGGAGGCAGATCATTCACACTCCCGTGCAATTGCCCCGGGGAACTAGGGCCACCAACTCTTTTGCGCGCCATCATTAGGATACTAAACACACATGGAAATCCCCCGCAAAAAGATCTGCTACTAATAGGATAGGCGAGACATAAACATATTATATCGCACACCAAGTGTACAACACATTGCTATATTAAGATTTAGCATATCATATAGACACAAAAACTGCTTCACGAAATAATCCTAACATGGAAACACAATGAATCTTACTATACAAAGATATACTAGCATATAAGTGTGAATATACGGGTAACATAGCCACGATTGTAAGTACGAGTGCACATCAGCACAGCTCACGACGGTCGCTTATCTGAAACAATAAACTACATACAGCCAGCAACTAATCAAATAACAAGTTTCAAGTAAGAGGTTACATGGATAGTACATACTTTGTATTACTACATACACCCTTGGTATAAGTAATTACTGTTTCTCAGAAGTTAATGCCAATTTACTACCACATATAATCCTAACCCTAACAAACCTAACGAGAAGATATGAGTGATTACAGTACTGTTTGCACAAAAGTTGTCAAAATGCCCACCCGCTTCCCCTGCTCTCTTCATCCGCCAGTCTCTGAATGTGTTCATTTTTCTGATCGCATTGCATATGAAATCAGCTCTGGTGGGGAATAACCGCTTCGCCAGTTCACACCATTCTGCACTCATCTTTTGGTCACTGCAATTCAACAATAAAAGTTACAAGTTTACCATATCCCACGCAAGTCACCTAGATCACTAGGAACCTGTCATGCCACCGAATAATATTGACAATAAGCATATCACCACGGTGTATACTTCAGGTATGCAGGCTGGTAGGTAACCAAAGTACTGTTCATTTCATAATGTCCAAGCTTCACATGACAATAGCAATTAGCATACCTCTTATCCACAACATAGGCTTTCTTGTCCTGCCTGGCATGAGTAGCCATGTGCTGTTTGATTGAATAGATCTGTCGTGATTCGAATGGACACACAGAACATCCCCATCGACACGACTGGAAAAGAAAGAGAAGATGATACATTGGTTTAAAACTTTACAAAAACAAACCCCCCCCCCCCCCACCCACACACACACAAACACACACACGCACACACCCCACAACACAAACACACAACACACAACACAAACACACACACACAAACACACACACAAAAACATAAACACACACACACACACACACACACACACACACATAAACACACACACACACATAAACACACACACACACACACACACACAAACAAACACAAACACACACAGACACATACACACGCACACATATTGCGGACAATTTATGATTGTCAGCAATATGAGTACAAAACAAAACAGAATATACGCAACTCAAAGCTTAAATGTTGACAACACTTACCGATGTATGCGAGTAGATGTGGTTCATGAACTGCACGTGTCGAATAGTTGGCGTTCCATACAAATCACAATTACAGGCCTGCAAGGAAAGATAATACTAATCTCAAATAATTATCCGAAATAATCTTAATACACAACAAATGGAAAACGGTTGAACTATCGTAGATCGTTCAAACAAATTACTAGTTTTCTTGAATGGCTCATAGCCAACGTTGAGAAAATGGGCGAAGATGTATGGAACAATAGTGGAATCACCGAATCACAACCTCATTTATGTAACTTATTGATCATCAGTGAATATTACATAATCACAACACTAATGTCAGGTTAGTTTCAAACATAAAAACAAAATTGCGCTACTTGGCACTGCTCCTTTTCTCCGTGCACTCCTTCGACACCCGAACTTGACGGGATTCCTTTCACAACGAATCGCCTCACGAGTACGGTCTTCTGAATTCAAGGATGACAATGGCTACAGATTATCAAAAATACGCCTGCAGATGGAAACGAGATAACTAAATGCTTGACTGCCACAGATTTGAAGTACATACACTTGCACTACGGCACGTTGTGAAAACCAGGCCATTTTGCAAGCTCACACCTACGTATTTAAATTTGAGTAATACTGCAAATGCTTGTAAAATAGTCTTTAGCTTTGCCTTACAATAAGAAACGAACCGGTCTCAATGCAGCTGTATGCCCAGTCGTTGCCGGAGTCCCGGTTACTGTAGTATGCGCGGCTGGGGCTGCTTGGGAAGTAGACGGTGTACTGTAGTTAGGCAACCCAAGGGAGGCAGTGGGAGAAACCGAGCTAGAATTGCTGCGGCCCACATCTTTTAGGAAGTCAACCATATGGTCCTGAAAAGCAATCAATATTCAGACCAATACGGTCGCCTGGCTTTACCGTGAACTAAGAAAAGTCGAACTAGATTATCTAGCACGCAGGTCATAAAAATGGCGGTTATCATTCCGCATTATGACCAATACACAACAACTTACTCATTCCATAAATGAATACCATATGCTCAAGACTACGGTAGCGTGCGGTATCTCATTTCATGAATGAACACCATATGCTCAAGACTACGGTAGCGTAGGGGTATATCATTAGATAAAACTCACTTCCGAAGTGACAGTCTCCACGTTGGCCACTTCCAGTTCAGTGACGATTTCCTCATTATCCACGGGAGGCGGGGTTACGGTATTTATTCGTTCGTTCCTTCCCTCTGAACTATCAGAACATCCGGGACACACATCCCTCAGATTCGACACGAAGTTAACGTCCGTGAAGCCGATGTTCAACTAAAATACAGACAGCAATGCGACGACGTAAGAAGTTCAAAGACAACCCGCCCTGCGTGATATATATGCATCTACCACATAAACTCAACCCTACCAAAGTGGAAAAGAGTAGAGGTAAATCCGCTCCGTCTGGCACACGTACTATAGCATACTTGGGTCGCGCCGAATGGACAACCGCGGACATTTAGACGACCGTCGACTTAGGCTGATCTTCCTAAAACGATGGGATACATATGTAATCAATATCACAATCGCACAAATTAATAACATCAGCATACGGTACCGGGAGCAAAAAAGCGCAATCGAGGCACAACTAAAAAAGTTTACAAGTTAGAATAAGTGAAGGTAGTGAGCACACACACTGCATGGCGACAGCGAGGATTTTCAAGAAAAAAGTCTAATAAAAATAAAATTTTTATAAAGGAATGCGCAATAAACACATTAAATGCGGAAATCTATGATTTACAAACAAAACGACGTACAAAAAGAAAATATATTTTACAACATTTCAAACATGGCGAGACTAGACGACGAATTGGAATGGCAAAGTAAGGAAAAATCCTATAAAGCAAACTATTAATACGTAAATACTCTATAAAATCACTAAGCTAAAAAGATGTGAAAAAAAGTTGGAAATCAAGCAAACGTCAATTTTCGATGCACATCAATCAACAACGAGGAGAGAAACTAAAAATAATAATACTTCGGAATGTGCTTGAGCAAAAAGATAAGTGACAACAAAGCACCTATAGCACAGGATAACTTCAAAGCCGGTAATGTTCCTCATATCCTTAGTCCGGAAGTAACACTTCACAGAACTTGATTGAGTGCCTGTTATAACTAATTAGGAATACTATTATTTGAGTCTAGAAGATGGTGCCGTTATCCGTGATATATTATTGGAAGACCAATAGATGACACTGTCTGCAGAAGAGGCCACCACTCCTTCCACCTCTCCACCAGCATCCACCTGCAAAAAAATTATGCTATGACACTTATTTCATTATACATACCTACTGATATTAGCACCAAATGTACTGTATCACTTACATGCTACAGCTACAGTACACAATTATGCTATCTTGAGACAAACAAGTTACATACTGATAAACTGCAACGAACAACTCAAAATCCATTTCCAAGACTTTATCTACTGAGCTTCACTCGATACAGGCAAGCGATACAAACAAAATACTTTCTACTTCATAAACATACCTCTTTGATGAGAGCCTTGTAATCCAAATCCCAGAACGAGAGAACAGAGTTATGCGCAGTGAGGGCGAGAGAATCAGACAAAGCCACCAGACAAGTGTGTTCCAGAAGAGGAGACGACGGCTGAATAAGGGGCTTACCATCCTTTCGTACAATCTACTTCTATTACAAACAAACACACTCATCATTACAAGGTCTCTGAAGAAGAAGATGATCACTACAAAACAGTCGGCTAACCATAAGGCTAACAACTGAAACATAATGTTTGATAAACAACCAACGGCAAATAAACGCAATCCGTACAACATAATTTACATACATTATAATAGTCTATCACAGATGCTTACCTGCGATGAAACGGAAGTGATTCTGGTAAGAAAAGTTCCGTCACACTTGTTCCAGATCGTGAGATGCACATCAGAAGACAGGGCCAGTAAGTAGGATGGACTGGTGCACAACTGCACAACCATACTAAACAAATTGCCCACATTTATAATTCGTTGATTGTCTATTAATAATGGCATGTAGAAATAGAAATATTATATTGCCGTAATTATCACATAGCTCTGAAATAAGTTACTACTACCACATCGCTTGACTATCAATATACAAGGACGCAACCAAGTAAAATCAGAATATAATCCATTCAAAATCCTACCCGGCACTATCCTCGCAACTTCTAACCAACTCCCCTCTGGAAATATCCCACGAACAGATCACTCCCTCCTCGCAACACGAAAAGAGCATCTGAATAAGAAGCCGATCAATCAGTCACCAACTCATTTCAGAGTTAAATCCAACCACACTCCATAAAAATTAGAAATCCTATACTAGAAAAAAGGTACGTACATTAGTCGAATCATCCACACAGGCACTCGTCACTGGTGCACTATGAGCAGACAAGTTGTAGAGAAGGTGACAGCTACGATCCCACACTTTGGCTGGAATACACGGTAGGTGAAACAAACTCAATACAAAGAATTCTGAGCACTTCGAATTGTGCGTTCTATGACTATAATGACTATGCGTATTTTCCTAATCATAAGGACTTCTGATCTTTACATCGTTTTGGCTTTCCTTTATACAAACATGGAAACGCGGCCACCTAACTGGCCCGACTGCCACAGTTTTTAAGTTACCTGTATGATCGTGAGATAAGGTGATTAGCGAGTGGGGTGCCAGTAATAGTGACGAGATTGGCTTGTGGTGGGCGCGCACTCGACACAACTCTTTGACGGAGGACACACGGAGATGCTGAATTAACACGTGCATAACAATTAAACTTGCGTATAAGGGAAATACGAAATTGCAATAGATGTACTGTACTGGAGTAAGTAAGAACATACTCGGTCACACAACACACAAAACTGCTGCTACCATAAATAGTCAAAAACAAACATATATAATACAACTAACATCAGTATTCGAGTATTCCACAGCCAGTTTCTCCATTGTCCCATCAACTCGAGTGAGGTAGATATTGTGATCGTCTAACTAAACAGAAATCCAATACACCGATGCGACAAGAAAACATCCCACAACGCACGAAGTACTGTCTAGCCAGAAACCAAGCACCAATACCTTAGTAAACTACAATCTACTAAAGTTACCACATGTAATGGGCATACGTAAACCTACAAACTACAAGATAGCCAACCAATATATGTACGACTCCCTGTCGACTGTGTAGATAAACGGAGAGAAGGCGACCTCTTTCCAAACAACCAATTTCCACCGAACCGTCCCCGCATCCCAACACAACTATGCCTTTCCTTAAACAAAAGATTAAAACTAAAGCGAAAAGCGACCTGTATGTAGATACGATATTGCGTAGGGGCGGTACATATGCATGAGTTAGGCGAATCGCACCCTATCTACGCTTATACTGAACATTTTTGTGGACGTTAGCTATAAGCTATTTTGTGAGTTCATTTATCTTTCCAGTTTTTAAGAATAACATCCCATGCAAATTATAAAGATATAACCCACTGCGCATCAATACACCACACAGAAGGCGGCACATGCACATCGGGGGTTGAAGAATCCTAAAAGTGAATAAATTGGACGAGTAAATCACAGAAGACACAGGGACCAACGGTCTATAAGCAACCCAAGAACAATCTCATCTGAAGCATAACACATACCTTGGATGTTGTTGGTTTGGGAGCACACCATATTCGGGAAAGGGGACGGCGTACTTCTCCTGAACGTAGATGAAGATGAAATATATTCGACAAAATTACGGTATAAACAAACACAACCCAATTCAAACCGCCTTTCACGAAATACATCAGTACTCCCTATTAACCTACCACTGAAAAATCAAGCATGCTGTAAAGAAAATCGTTGGGCGTTCTTATACTTATGGAACGCACTATACAGATAGTTCTAAAAATTTACAAAGCCTAACCGGTCATTATATTCCAGTACAGTACTTTGCCCTCCTGACACACAGAAACAAGACTGTCGTTTCCACAAGGAACTACTTTCTCCACGGGGAAACGGTGACCATTAAAGGCGATAGGAACCTAAAACAAGCACTTAAAATCCTACACCCATAAATTAGACTCACAGAAGAAAGAAACACAGACAGCATCGCACGAGTGGATATTCAGAATAGCAAGCACACGGGCAAGTAATGTGTTGGTGGTTACACCCATATTAGGGCCAAAAATGATTGATTGAAGCGGTGAATAAGCAAACTACAAATATGAGAAAAGTATTAAGTTGCAAAAAAACTCACCGATTCAACAAATTGCTTGCCACTTTTCCTCGCCGATTCCTTGGAAATACCACCCTAAATAAAAAGAGTGCCACGTTCACGAATTCGTACATTCCCATGCATAACTGGGTGCAAAGTATCAGAGAATACCTAATTGCCTCTTTTCGTAATACCCTAATACCCAACGAAAACGGAAGTATAGTCCTCATAGTCCATGCCCACAAAGAGGTTTCTGATTTTGAGAAAGAAAGAAAGACACCCGAAGACCTTCGACCCACCTGGCTAAGGGAGGATGCCTGTTTACCGCCTCCCCAAATACACACGTACGATACGAAGAAGCACACGGATGCCAGCACAAACACACAGCACACGGCCATGTAGACACGTAATTCACGTTCCAGCCAGTAGATACGTGATCTGTAGAGATGGAATTGCTAGTCGTTAAACGCCAGTACATTGAAACTCGAGAGCATATCAGGCCTACGATCACAATATAATTCCTTACTTGAGTGCCTCCGGGCCTTCCTGTGCTCCGGGGAATTCTGCATCAACATCCGATTTGTTCTTCACTTTGTGCATTAGGTCTGCATCCCACGGTGGAATCTGAAGAAATGAAGAATTCAACAAGTCAGCACACGTTACAAACTCCGTACAGTTTACACAATACACATCATATATCGATTAGATTATTTGGAATTTACTGCTAGATCATTTTCTTCAGCACACACACACACACACACCCACACACACAAACACACAGCAGTCGCGCATCCACACATTTACTTCCATTTTAGAATAAATATTAAATAATCACCGTCTCCTTGATTACAATGGGAGGCAAATACGTCACATATTGACCACTCAAGCTGATGTTGTACTCTCCAAATAAAACGGGCCACCACTGAAAGTAAACAAGCGACTCATTTCCACAAAACTAAAAGTATTTGTTAACGAATATACATACACACAACAACATTCACTTGCCCGAGAGTAACTGATCAATAACAAACGCTGAGCTAGCGTTTCATTGTTTCATATGAATTCACGAAGACGAATGTGTTATAATTCACAAAGGTTTACTTTAAATGTCCTTCGTGACCATTCTCCCCATTCCAAAGGAGCAGTCTCCAGAAGCCGATGAGAGACTCCAAATCGAGTACTGGCTTCTGCAATTCAACAACAAGTTAATGCAGTCCATCCAGAGGCCGTATTCAATAGCACACAGGGAGCCCTCCCTGCGCTCAAGTGCGCTCGGAATCTCTTCTGCTTTAGCACTCTCTACGCACTCTTTAGCTCCCTGTGTGTTGGTGAATATGGCCTCAGGAGTCCGTTATGGAGTTCTTTCGGCATCTGTATCACACAAATACACCAACACACACACGCACACACACGCACACACACCCACACCACACAGCGGCGGAAATAAAAAAAAAGTGTAAAACTAACCGCTTGAATTAGTGTTGTCTGTAGGCCACTGTCTATGGACGATGAATCCCAGCCAGATAGTCCATAGTGCAAACAAAACCTAAAGGAAACACAGTATGAAAAATGGATAGCCTCCACTTCTTCATGAATCATATCGGTTTCACAATACAATGCTTACTCACCATAAGTGATCGTTGGAAGACTCTCGTTCGCGTCACAAACGACAAAATTCGCAAACGATGTGACGCTGCAGAGATAACTGGTCCTTCTTGCTCGGGAGTCATGTCCTTCGGTACCGTAGATGCAGATCGACGATGACCTTAACAAACTACTGTAACCGTAAGTTCATACAGTACGAGACCTACTGTAAAATACATCCAAGGAAAAGTCTTTAATTACGTAGTTTGCCATAATACAAACACACATCATGCGCAGGCGTCCTTCAATTACAGTCACAGCCTATAGACTAAACTTCCTACTGATTTAGCACGTGATACTCCAAACCTTTAGCTTGTTGACTCTGTTGGCTTGGCTCATCGAGTTGTCTGTCTTCTAGAAGAGAATCAGACAAAGTCCTCTGCACCCGACGACGTCTTTCACGTTCGAATAGTGCTGGCCAGATCAACTTCATTGGACAACTGAAAATAGACGTTCAGAGAAATATATAACAGAACAAACGCTGTTCGACCTTAACAAAAGACCAAAAGCTGGAATATGGTAATAGTTTCGGTTCTGCATGCGAATGAAAACACACAGAGTGCGCAAAGATACAGGTTACGACGGTTTTGAATAGTAACAAGTCTAAAATAAGTTACTGACCTAACAGGCGGATAATTTTTCAACTGTGGTATATGGGTGCTGAATAACATTAGGGAGAAACGACGTTTTTCCTCGGTGCCCAAACGATGAAGGTCCAAGCAAAGACAAGGCACGTAGAAGAACATCTGAACATTGTACAGTAACAGTGTCTATTCTGGTCAATGAGAGTAAACTCAAAATGTTCTCTCGAACATCTGCGTACGTGTTTCGCGAACACGAAAGAAAAGTTCCAATCTAATTAAACAACGTATTCTCCCAATTCCAATAGCAATGACAAAAATTGAAAGGAGAATAAGCCTCACTTGCATGTAAAAGTCCGCAATCAGAGCAATGAATCCAAATTGACAAAACAGTTGGACTTCGTGTGCATTCGTCACGAATCCCACTGCCACAAATATCACCTCGAGCAAGAAATATCTGAAAATAACTTGTGTGTCAAAGAGGTGAGCAGCGAACCTAGTGAATCTGCAACCAAAATAAAGAGGTACGGAATCGAATCTACAAAAATCACGAGCGGAATACGGTTTCAAGCAACTACAAAGAAAAACGGCACAAGAATACCAACTTTGTAAGTGTGTATCCTTCTCGAGACAATCCATGCGAAATCCTTGCGCTCACATCCAAAGATGGTGGTGTATACACGACGGCTCTGAAAGCTCATAATCTCAAATCACTTACAATTGATATGCAGTCTTGGACAACAAATACCGAACACCTAAAATGAAACACGGACGAGGCTAATGCTACGTAAAGAAAAACACTTGAAACATCAAGAAACCATCAGCATCAGCAACGGAGCCTAAAGGGCAAGGCGAAACAATAAGCGAGGAAACGTCACGCTGCCCCGTTCCAAGTTGAAAACAAATATCCCACCCACCGTGTAATGCACAAGATATTCTCCAACCCAAGTATCAAAGCCAAGTAGGGGAGGACTTCAGCTCCCCAAAGAGAGGGATACAGATCGAGATAGGTCGAAATTCCTGAAATGATAAAGTAAAGGGGCCACATTGCGTAAAATATACAGTACTCTCAAAGAAAATACAACCCGGATGCACCTCTTGAAAAACAGCTCTTATGAGAATTTTCATTTCACTTTCATCTAAGCATACCTGTCGCAACAAGAAGAGTCGCAATAATTGTAAATGTAGCCGCAATAGCCAATCCGAGACGTGAAGATACCATTTCAAATTTTGAGACAGAATAGTAGAGGTAGAGCTGAAGAATACAAGATAGTATAATAACAAAAGCGTACGCACAATATTAAACAGCTATAGAGAAAAGAAACTACTAACACGAAAATAAAGATAAACTAAAAACTAACCATAAGAACGACATAGGTAAACGCCAAGGGGAAGTAATTGGTGAAGTATTTCCTCGGTCTATAGAATACATGCACAAATGTCGATTCGTCAGCTGCAGAACTATGAAGACACTCAAAAGACGAGCACAGAGAATCACGCAATTCCTGAATTGAATCTTTATGTTTCAACTACTTCAAACTACACAAACATAAAAGAACCGTAAACAAAAGACAATCAAAGCAAATATAGAAAAAATACCTTTATGCTGCTCTCATTGTACTGATGAAAGAAGACGGTGATCGCAAAGTCAATTGCTGAAGGTGACAATTAACAACGTTTATACTATTAGCATACGTCGCCCAACTAAACGATCCCACATGTGAACATCTCTCTCTCTCTCTCTCTCTCGAAGAGTCTTGGCAAACTCACTTCGTTTCCTATTCGTCTGATAAATGGGTTTGATCCCAGTGATTGAAGTCGGCATTCCCAGGAACACATCTCTCTCACAGAAAGACGAAAGACAGGGCACGGAAAATATACTGGACACAACATCATCGTCCTAGAATAAGACATCGTCAATTACTTATTGTTAGCTGCACAAAGGCAACTCTGAGAAATCTTACAAAAAAGACATGCGTCCATTCACCACGAACAGCTTACATTAGACACCACTAAACCAAACCGTGAACAACTTACCTGTAGGAAAACATTCTTGTCGTTGTTCCATATAAGCGTTGGTGAGAGAAGTAGACATTGTGCAGAGGGTAGTCGATTATTCCTCAGTGAGTTGACGTGCAAACAGAACGACTCGAAATCATCGAGACTGCGAACCTTCTCATACACCGGGAAGGCTCTGGATAGAGGTCCGCGAACAGCCTTCAAATTACACAACTTTAAAGCAACTGGGAAATCCTTGGTAACCACCCGATACGGTCAAGTACTCTCGTTCACCGGACGCGGACAATACCTAAAACCGTTCCCCCAGTAGAGACAAGGACAAACCTGTTCCGACGTCAAATTGAACGAACTCCACGGGTGCACGGATCCTCGGATAACTATTTGTTGGATATAAACTGCAGGTGCAAGTAAAAGCCAGTCCGGAACTGAATCACCGCCACCTCCTGAAACATTAAAAAGAATTTAGGAGGATACGACTGTTACCAACTAAAGAACTACAAGATGTCGCGGACAGCGCCCTACAGTCATGTCAGATGCTATGTCATGGAAAATTTACTCCAGCTCAAAACCCCCAACCCACCTCCGGATACATCGACGTGGGTGGTCCAATGTACATCCATCGGACTGCTCACTGGTAGACGGATACGAGACAGAGCTGGATATGACAAGAAGAGTGTGGAAATGAGAGAGATGCAGAGACAAGCAAGTGGATGGGCTGAGCAGAACCTGCAAGTACATACCAAGTACACTTCGGACATGAAGTATATACAGAGCACAGTATACACATAATGAATCCACGCATAGCCAGATCCCTTGGGTAGCACATTTGCTCCCTCCCCTAGAGTATTATGAAACTACAATGCCTTACCTTCCATATTCGTAATAGGCATGTGCCACCCTGTCATGAAGTGACAATGTCCGCTGTCTGGGAGGTGGGGGCATGCTCCATTCAACGAGTTAGCAACTTTTCTGAAGAAACGGTAGAATAAGGAGACATCAATAAAATCAAAAACTGACTTGTATCTCAAAATGACAATATACTGTACTAAAAGTGCGCAGCATTAGACTACATTGTCTTACAATTAAATGTGGTCCAAAATGAAAAGAACACTTGAGTTCGAGATAATCCCGCCCAACTCCATCTACTATCCATCATCTACACTGCCACAAAAATTATAAAACCAATAACAGCAACTGTAGTACTACTGCCGACAACACGGACATGTACAAATAAATCAAGTCAATAAAAACTCGTTTTATTTCAACCAGTAACAAGTCAACAAAAATGATGGAAATGAATAGGTGACGGAATTCCTTCATCAAAGAGAAAGTACAGCAGTACCGACCGAAATACGCCAGAGCAAGTTCTTCAGAATTTCAACAAAAGGGGAAAACAACAGATAATAATACTATTGACCAGAAGACCAGAAACAACAACAGAGCAAATATAAAGGTATAGAACTCTTACTAAAAAGGGGAACAGAAAGGAACTGGTGAACGTAAGCGAGGCAACACATTCCTAGTAAGAAAATAGTACATACCCGGTTCTCAGGAAAGGTTCATTCAACAAAATGTACGCATAAATTCATTAGTGAATTCTGAGAACCGAGGAATGTGATCTTTCACGGGAAGATAAAATACAGCACTGGTCTTACAGTACTATTGATCAACCGCAAGTAATCAATGAAACTTAGATGGCGACGGTCCTCTCGTGCAGAGCGAGCTGGGTCTTGGTCATGTTGGCAAGGTACGACATCATCATGTAATCCTGCAATAAGAAACTATACAGTGGGCAGATGAGCAAGACCACCGAATGAAACTTGGAAATTCTTTTAAACTTCATCTTCACGGCGAATATAGTCAACGGCAAGTAAGATATGATGAACGAAATGTTATTTCAATTTCAAACATCCACCTAAGAGGCAGGAAAAATGGTTCTTTGGCGTCCGTTCAAAAAAAAAACGAGTGACGTAGAATCCAGAGATAAGAAATATCCAACAAGCACAAAGTCATCTCAAAACTCACTCTGAGACTGTTCTTCACGAGGCTGTCCAACTTGTCCGTCTGCATATGCGATGCGGCAGTTTGCACAATATCGTTCAGTTGTCTTCCCATGGTGGCATCGGCCGGCAACTCATCACGAGCCAGAACATCCTCCACGTACCTAAACAACACTTGCACTAATCAACATTGTGATGCGAATACACACGAACATATACAAATGTCTATCTCATAGATGCGCCAATAAATTGAATAGTACTTACTCTAGCAGTCTCTGCAGCCACTCGAGTATCTGTCCAGTACTCCTCTCGAGCTGGTCCAAACCGCCCTCCAGACTGATCTCACGCTGCTTGTCCTCGAACCCGTTCTGAACAGAAGAAAATTAAGTTGTACGCATGCCAACATAATCCAAAAATAAATCATTCATCAAATAAATTCAAAATAAAAGAGCATAATATACCAGAAATGTCATTAGTGAAAAAGGCAGTACCTGAATGAGAGAAAGAGCTACGCACTCTCCGGGGAATGCATCCAGTTGCACCTTGAGAGGGTTGAAAATAGCGCAGTGCGGTTCACGGTTTCCGGGGATTCCAGCCTTGGTTCTGAAAAGAGAAAATATACGAATTGGCCGGATAAACGCGCGCTGTACATATAAGAGCATAACAAAAAAGAGAAGGGATTCATAAGCACGAAATCAGACCTCACGTATGCCCTCACAGGCATTCTTCCCTTATCCTCAGGGGCTGTGAAAGTGGTGTCGAGGGTGAGAAGGACAACGGGAGGAGCCTCCTTGCGAGCAGCCACCTCATTGATCACTCTCATGTAATAGTCATGATAAGGAATGCAAGAGGGGGACAGGTCAGAGGTTGTGTAGAACCTGAAAGAAATAATTCATTCGAACATAAACAGCGATGATCATTGAAATACGCCCACGATGATCACGGACCACCCACTATGACCACGGACCACCCAGACCCACGATGACCATGGGCCACCCACGATGACAACGGAACACTCACGATGCGCATGGACCACTCACGATGCGCACGGACCACTCACGATGTGCAACATGAAAACCATCCACGATGTACACGGACCACCCAGGTAGAAAAACTACCAGGTAAAATATTGTCACTTACCATCCAACGGGCTGCTCTGTGGGACTGCTCCTCTTGAGCATTTGGATCATGCTCTGGTTGAAAGAGTCGTCCAACTCAGGCTCATCTTTCATCTCATTGAAGGGGATGGCAAAGCAGTTCGTAACCTTAAAACCATTATTGGATACATATAGATGATCTATTTTGTGGGAGAATTAGAAACAAAACAAAACAAATATACCATCACTAAACGTTGAGCAACACAGCAACTATCTAAGTCAACTAGGTACCATATGATATAAAATGCTACCCATTTCTTGAAGATTACCAACCATCGCAGGAGTACGATTCAAGCAACTTTACGATTCGAACAAAAGTGGTACCTGAATAGCTCCCTTCTCATAGAAACCCATTAGCGTTCCAAGGGCCTTGTCATTGGCGGGTTGACCACTCTTATTCGGTCGGAGGCGTCTCTCGTACGCGTCGACAATGGTGAGGTAGACAACGGGGTGCACCTTGACAGTCAGATAGGAAGCCATCTGGAAAGGGGGAAATTACCCGAAGGAATCGAAAATTAATTGCATATGAAGCGCGCAAGAAGTGAAACCGCACCGAATATCAATTTGAAAGACAAACAAAACAAGAATAGGTAACAAAATGGCACTTCAACCATTCATGACAGACGTACATATAACAAACAAAGTAAAAAAAAATCAGGTTTATGTACGGTTATATACAGTACGCATATATATACATGAAAAAGACTTTTGCCACCGGGGAATGTTCTCAAAGGTACAAAGGTAGAACAAATGAATAAATTAATCAGTTACAATTATTTCACGTGGTGAAGGTGAACACGTTTCATAAGTTGGCTACCGCTACTCTCACACACATGGTGATATACACTCAATAGAACAGACAATGACTGGTAGCAAAAAAACATACCACGTAACTGGTTTAAATAAATGTTACGGTTCATATGAAAACGCTAATGCCTCCTTCTCAATTCGGTGCCCTCTGCTTGATAGGCTGGAGGTGCGATGCTCTCTCCCGCACGGACCAGCTGTTCTGTCGGATGGGGAGCACGATCAGGACCCACTCCAGAATAAGGGGGAGGCGCCTCCTGAACAACAATATAAACAATCAATTAGCTGGTTTAATTGTGTTTCTTGGTCCTCGAATTTTGAATAAAGGAACATACTCTTGGAGACTTGGAGAGCAAGGCAGGTAACTATTAAAACTCGTTTTGATATACCAAACGCAGCTTCTCACAAACACAAATTAAAATAAAACCAGTAAATAAGGTATCATAAATTTAACTTAAGCGAACCAACCTGCATAAAGACGTTTTGTGGTCTATCCGGGAATGCACTTGATGGGGGAATCAGGGGTTGCTGCTCCGAAGTCGGGGCGAAATAGTCTGGAGGTGCTGCGTAAAAAGCGCCAGCAGGAGGCGCGTATGGTGGCGGGGCATTCATCGGTCGGCCTCTGTGAAACAAAAATATAATAAACTTGTCATTTATCCCAGTCCTTTATAAAGTTCTATAATGCGTTGAAAAAGTTAACAAACAATAAATAAGTAATATAGTTGAACAAACGTACTCGGCGGCCAAATCAACTGCCCGAAGTAGGGCATGGGCAAATTCTATACATCCACCCTTGGGGAAGGTCAGTCTCCACGGGATTTCACCAGCTAAACCAGATCCCGCTTGGGCAGTCGCAACACCGCGTATATAGTTCGCACCTGAAAAATAGAAAAACAGTTACTTAATAGTTAAACTCTCATAATTAAACCTAATCAGTAAGTTACAAAAGCACTGAGACTTTACTAGCTATTGCATATAGAATACCGATTTCGAATAAATCATTCATTCCCCAATATTACAAAAGGCAGAAATATTTGACTGACCAAATATAGGTTGTTCCACAGTCACATCTGACATGGCGGAGAAGGGCATTTCAAAAGAAGCGAACTGTCCCTGTTGATCAGGCAGATATATGATCCGATGAGATGTGAGGAACACTGATCCAACCTTCTTGCCGCTCAGAACCTAAATTACATTAAACACCCTTAATTCACTTCATATGTACGGGTAAAATACCCGATGAATGCGAAAATGTAAAATAAAATATACTAGGAGTAAAAGCAGATTAGCACACCTTATACACAAATTACAAAACTAATAATGTTGCGTTAAGGTAGTTATCTCTTCATCTCATAAGAAAAAATTACACTTGTTTTATAATATACCACTGACGAGCATTGGACTACAATCAATGAATCCATCAAATAAAACCCACCGCATTCGAATTCTTCTCAAAGGTAACGGTGACCGCCTGTGAATACACAATTATCGATTCCCCATTGAATATCAATACTCCTTGACCGTCAGGCGTACTCGCAGTATTGATCGACATTCTAAAGCAATAGTGTCAGCATAATCAATATCAATACACAGTACATACATAGAGAACCTGAGAAGCGTAGGGGTACATAAATATTATAATATGAAATAAAATAAGGTAGTTCATGTAACGAGGTTTTAAAACCCTCAAGAAGCTAGAGAAAATATCGAGCATCAAATACTAATAATAAAATTTATATTAGATGAACACAAAAGAACATCTGTACACCTCCTATATGTGACGAGTGTAATTAGACATGACAGAAACCTTGCCATAACGTCAACATCAATGATAATAAAAAAGTAGAGCATCGACTTACTGTCACATAAATAAATAATCAGCCTAAACTTAATCTACACCTAACAGTGAACGAGCTTGGAAAAAAAACTAGGCAAGCAATGTAATTATTTTTGAATAAAATGCGCAGAACAACCAATCGGGCAAACATTACTACAATAACAATATACATATTGATTGAATTAAAAGCATGTCACTCACATTTTAGAAGAGATTCACTATCTTTAAAACTAGGATAAGGTATTCATTCTTATACATCATAATCTACTACAGTTGCTCTTATATTCGTGTTTTCCTAAGCTCAAATGGTAATTCATTGATTCGATTCGGAAACTATACTATTTCAATATGCGATCTAAACAACCGGCAGTTAAAGGGAAAAGGGCACCGGGTATATGTAATTTGAAGATCTCGGCACATCGCCATCACACAAGCATTAATCATAGACGCTAAAAAGCACAAGTTCAAATGTAAAAAAAATAAAGGCTGACTAGTGTTTCTCCCGCTGCAAAGCTGTCATAAACTCTTCCAGTTTTTCTTGAATGTGACGAACTTGCTCTGAAAGAAAACGTGAATAAACAATGGTGATATTGTACTCCAGTTTACGGAAATAGCAAAAATTACCGTGTTATCATTATTGATGAGATAATTACTACTTTGGCTCGGCAGCCGGCATCCGTTCATAAATCTAGTATTTGCTTTGTTGCCTTCTCATCGAATCCCAATCTACTCAAAGTGCTGTATGAATCGCACAGAGAAATAGTATTCTTTAACTTTAGAGACGAAGAAAAACTACTAAAACTGACTGAGTTCTTCTGCTAAATCCACTCGTCGACCCGTCAAAAATGTCTTTTTCCTTTCCGGTTCTTGAGACCAATCATCCAGAACTTCCTGAACAAAACAAATACGAATTCGCTTCTAAAACGGCCACGTTCATAAGGAACAAAATAAGTATACGGAAAATAAAAAATACATAAACGTTCCAAAAAATAATCACCTTAATTTCTTTCTCCAATCGCTTCTGCTCTGTGTTGGTAATCTGTTGTCGCAGGGCATTGCAAGTCAACTTTACCATTTTATCGATTCGGTAGAACATAACCACAGCCTGAACAGTATGGATTAATATTATAGTTTGACAGACGTTGGTCTATGAAAAACACAAAAGAAAACAAGAAATGCAAAAAAAAAAGAAGGTCAACTGAAAAGCAAATTATAATGTCAGGCGGCGTATATCAATACCAACCTGGCAATCAATATCCTGGTCATTGAATCCCTGTTTGTAGTGTTGGAATAGCGACAAGCAATCCTTCGCTGACTGAACAAAATTAAGGTAACTATGTAATAAGTAATTAAGTACCTCTGTCGATAAATGTAACAACAATTGGCAAGAACGTCACGTCACAAAAGACACGAGAAGTCAGAAAAAATACTATGAGCAATTAAAGTAAGAAGTAAGAACTAACCTGGATGGTCTTTTCCAAGAAATGTTTCTTGAAGATCAACTTCCACTGTCTTCTGATCAATTCTGATGGCACGTCGATCATCCCAGTTGACTCCAGATTCCTCCGAACCACAGTAACGTCCTCGTCCGACAGGGCTTGTTTGTGTTCCTTAATAGGGTGAACAACATTGTAATGACAATGAACATAATAAGCAGAAGTCAAAGCAACAAAACGAACAACAGATGTTGAATGGAAATAATTAATTAGTTATCAGATGATGGATTCGAAGGTTTTGCGTCATAATACACAAAAAAGAACCCATCAAAGAACACTCACGGGGTCACTACTGAGTAAATTAGCGAGTTGTTGTTGAATGCCATTACAGAAATGATTATCTGCAGTAGGAGTTTCCCATCGAAGCCACTTTCCCCACAAACCAGGACCACGATCCTCGGCTAGTTGGGTAGTTACCTAAAAACAATCATGAGCCAAACGAAAAAGTTTTCCCAACAAGGTTTTTTCCCAACAACCACACGTTAGTAATAATATCACCGTACAAGAAACTAATGAATTAATGAACAAAATAACACAGCAAAACAATTAAATAAAACAAATAAAAACTCACTTCTGCAAGTTTCTGTTCGGCCGACTTTCGCATGAAATGACACGCCTGATCCCAACTACGACGGTCGGACACGGCACGATCCTCCATTGCATTTAGTTGGATCACGCGCTGGAAAAGGGGAAAACAATAGACCAGTGCAATCAATAAAGTGTCTCATCTCATCTGAACGTGGAAAGAAAATGATAGGAGAAAACTACTTACCAAGTAGTCCATGGCCTTGGAATCCCAGTGATGGTGTTGACAAGCCTCATCCACTACGGCCTTCTTCAGCGTGTCAAAGAGTGGATCGTAATCTCTTCGTGATTTGGAATCACTTTCGATTTGTCTCACGAACACGTCACGCAATGTGTCCCAACCAGTCTATATAGCAATTACATCAGCATGTTTGTAAGTTCACAGTTCAGAACGAGTAATTAAAAAACCAGTAAGAACAACGCTACTTCAAATAAAAAGAGGAAAATAAGAGAAACAGAAACATCGCCAACCTGAATACTCCTAGAGGCCAGATCCTTGTCAGCAAAATGTTTCAATTTAATATCCACAGCTGTGTTGAACGATCCAGCGTTATCAACAGCGCTGGCTGGCATCAGAATCTAAAATAGCACTTTGCACATACAATTATTCCATAATGTTTCACATAGCTCAATTACTAACAGCGATATTGCGCTCTCTATCAAAGAAAGTTATCAGATGTAAACCGACATTACGAGGAAACAAATTTCTCTATTTCCCTCAATAACATTGGCACAACTCGAAAGGGAAAAATAAACTCCTCTAAATGCATTCATATTCAGTTATATGTCAGAAACTACAAACTACCTACCTGATCAAAAACATGTGATGACACGGCACTCCAAAGTGAATCTTGCAACAACTTCTCCCATTCTTCTGCGGTCACCATCGACAAGTTCACGATTTCGTCCAAAATTTCGCCTCGTGCCTAAAGTAAAGGAAATTAATAAACGAACAAAGAAAACCAAGATTAATATTTACGTTAATTAAAAAAAAATCTTCATCCCTTTACATGCAGCGATTCACATCGCCCGTACATACTATAATTGCGTTGCCACATTTTTTTGTTTCGCATTCTCTAATGCACACATCTAAGACTGACTTCGCAAATCCTAATATCATAATAACCATTATCAATGAAGGACAAACAAACAAACCTTGTCAAACAGTTCATCTCTGTCCAACTGCCGGACTCTTGGGAAATTGTTCTTCCATTCCGTTTCGAGGTTGAAACGCGTCGCTCTACAAATAAGACAATTGGCATAAATAAAACGTGAGAAAAATCTTTCGCTAAACAGCGAAGCGAAGCGCAAACAACCATTTCACATCAGATCAGCATCAAGGCGTAGACCAGACATTTTAGGATTCAGATATCCTTTGCATTAGCATAAAAAGGAGCTCAGAGACTATGTCTACTCCACCGCGCATCACATTTACTCCACTTACCGGAAAGCATCGGTCTGACTCTCAATAGAATCGCGAACCATCCTCCAGAAACATTCGGACACTGCCAGTGACATACTTCGAGTTGTCATCTGAGAAGGTTTCAGCACTCCGTCCCTGAAAAATATAGAAACTGCTTCAAGACTCCCTCAATGGTGTTTACCTCACAGGCATTCAACCGACACCCATGTATAGCACTAAAATATAATAATGACAGCAAAAGGCTGACTAATTGGTACAACAGTAATTTCAATTTTAACATATAATATCTAACTTAACCTATTCACTATGCTTCACATTATTAACCATATTAACTAATTAACTAACACATAAGTATTATTACAAAAACTAACCAACTAATACATAACTATTACTTCACATAACATCTCCCCATAACAAACACACCATCACACACGCACAACACACACAACACACACCAAAACACACATAAAAACACCACACTACAAACTACAAATAACATAATATCACATCACACTACAAACTACAAATATAAATATAATTGTACTCGAACATTAAAAAACCAAACAATTAATTAACTGCAATAACAATTGCACTCAAAATAAAATCGAACATACACATAATCAATCACACAATCTTCAACCAAACTGTTATTTTTCTTTATACATAGTTATTTTTTCTCTCTCTCTCTTGTGTGCTTTCTCATTTTTATTTATTTATTTTTCCTATCGCTCAAAGCTGTGGTCATCGTACTGATGAGACCCAACTACAGCAAAATCCTCGTATACGATCTGGGTCGAAACGGGGTTATCATCTATCATGTTAAAGAACATGATACACTTTATCCACCAATCAATCCTCTCCTTTACATTTTTCCTATTATTACTGTATATGTAATTTCTACTTACAATAGACCACCTCGCACAAACAAAAGTAAAAGAGATAAACCAACTTTAGCAGTTTGCTCTTCGAGAAGAATTCCTCTTCGTATCGGCGAATATCGTCAATACTCTCTGCAGTGTTTCCTCGTCCAGTAACAACACCGAAGTATCCGAGAGCCTACAAAATGATGCTTGAAATCAAGATGTGATTATTTTTGTTTGCGTGCGTCGCGCCGGTGCGTCACACTGATGCTCTTGCGCATAGCTGAATGAGTAACGGTCAATTAGACAATTGTCAATAAAGCACAAAAGTGCAATCTAGCAAAATATGAACGTCAATAACCTTCATATTAAACAATCTGCCTTCCAAGATTCGCTTTATTCGATCGGGATTGGCGAGGTTTTCTTCAGCCAGATCAACCTAGAAGCAAAGAATTATTCGTTCCACATGAAGTGGATGCGCCCAGTTTTGCTCATTACGGATACTATACAATCGTACTAAAATAATGCTTGTGCAAAATAATCAATGTGAAAATATTATCTGAAAATATATAAGTAAAACTACACACCTTTGTGAGAACAAGTATTGTCCTTTGACCAGAAGGATCAATACTGCTGACTAGGTCGGTCACGTTGCTTCTCTCGGCATCCACTGAGCTGAAGTTTTCGAAAAATAAACAACAAACCAAGCGAACACCACAAGATCGCACATAAATGGTGGTGTAGTCGTGGAGTGTATGGAGCAACAGTATGTGAGGGCGCGAGAGATTCTGTCCCTCCGTTCCCAAATTAGTATATATAACAATAACAACTCACCCATCCTGTATACACAAAATAATGGCATTTGGATTCTCCATGTGCTGTCTGCTCATCTTGATGATGTCGTCCTTAGTCTCACGTGCCATATCAGCTGTGACTGTGGAAATGACACCCGGCAAGTCAACAAGCACCATTCGGGGGAGATTAGGACCTACAAATTACAAAAATGGAAATAACAAAAGTCAAACGAATTAAAGAATTGTCAATTATCAGTTAACACTATTGACTAAAGATAAACTTAGAAAATAAACGAGTCCAAATAAAGAATGACGGCATACCTTTCACTGTTAATGAGATCACTTCATTGCTGACTGTTCGACCACCTTTAACTGAATTCCGCATACGGACCTGAAAACGTCATGTGTTGGTGTTCAACCTTACGTGATAGTGGCAGATCAGAAGAACAGATCAAAAGTGTAAAAATAAATTCAACAGAATCGGAAAACATTAAACCCGAACGCGAACCTCGATTTCAGACCGGAGCTGTTTCAGGTCGACTTCTTTGGTGAGATCAAATTCCCTTGATGAATCCCTGAACGAAGCCACGTGATAAGGTCCCTCACTTAGTGTCACCTAAAGTGAGAAGGACTGCTTTAGGGCAACACGGCAACAGGTATCAGGTTTATATAAAAAAAATCTACAATTGGCAAGAAAAACAAACAAAAGCATATACTCAATGTCACCGGT
The DNA here is from genome assembly GCA_036852015.1 of Pelodera strongyloides. Classification (NCBI taxonomy): domain Eukaryota; kingdom Metazoa; phylum Nematoda; class Chromadorea; order Rhabditida; family Rhabditidae; genus Pelodera; species Pelodera strongyloides. The sequence goes on along the minus strand of JAANDG010000057.1, from coordinate 94,730 downwards.
CACTCAAACACTAAACTGTACAAAGAAAAAAAAAAGAATATTAGAATCAGATACATTTACATATCAAACTATCAAAGCATACCTTAACGGGAGCACGTGTCATCATTTCTCCTGAACCACGAGGAAAGATCCGTGCTTGGGCCACCATTTCAAGAACAGATGTTTTGCCTGAAGAAAGCGAAATAAATGAGGGAGCAATTCGTTCGGTGTTCGGTTGTTAAGTTCCGCTCGGCGAAATTAATACATTTTATTTACTACTGTTACACAAACACAAAATAAACCACAGATCACATACCTGCGCTCTGGTCCCCTACTACAACAACACGTGGTAAATTATCGGCGGTGTCATACGAGGAATCGTATTCGTTGAGCAAATCAAGAACTTCGGAGTACATGTCAATCAGAGATCGCTGAAAAATGATATTCTTAGGGAAAACGCGTGCCAAGTGCCAAAGAAATAAGAAAAAAAAAGTTTCATTCGACCACTGAACATTTGAACAACGAAATAATGACATGGATACGTGTTTGCGCCAATAAACAAATTGCAGAACGAAGTACGGCATGATTTTCCCATCCCACTAGTATTATAGTTTTCGTCCACAAAAAATGCATGAAATAGAACTAGACGCCAGAAAGAGAAAACAATGAAATATGCTAATATACTGACCTTTACTCTCTTTAACCGTCGTTGAGCTCCCTGATCGGTTAAAAGTAAACGCTGTTTCAAAAGTTTGTTTTCCTTCTCCAAACGCTCCAGCTCCCGTTGATATTGACTCTGCAAGCAAGAAATATAGTTTTGAAAAGGGCAAGTAATTGTCTATTGGAAACACACAAAACGAAAGTATGGTACGAAAAAAAGGATAAACCGACTCCGAGTGGAGCGGGACGCATATTAAAAGCGTACCTGAGTTTTTAGAAGTTCCTCCTGAAGTTTGTTTAATTTCTCTTCAGGTGATTCCGGCTTTTCATCGCTATCCTTTTTAGCTCCAAAGGCACCCAGTATCGAGGCCAGCATAACAGTTTCTAAACATGACATAAACATAATTCAAGCAAACATTTTCCGCATAAAGATAAAGATAAAAGATAAAGTGAACCGGGTTATATCAACCGAATCCGCGGAAACGGTGCACCGGGGTCCAGCTCAGAGGCTGGACATACTGGCCATTTAAACTTCCCGGTGGCCAATCTGCTCAGCATAAGACTTCATATACTACGCAAGTCATCAGATGACACATAAATAAGGAAACGGTAAAAATCACCGACCTTTTCCCCCAGGTCCGTCACCGCTGTCCTTTCCATCTTTTGATTTTTCCTGACGTTCGACTAAAAAAAATTAATAAAACCTCCTCATACAAAAAACAAATAATAAAAAACAAAAAAAAAAAAAAAACCTCCTCAAAAAGAGTATTATAAAGAGTAGATCTACTGTTGTTGTATCCAAAATGCGCAAAATAGAAAAAAATAAGAAGAAATAATAGTGAAACAACTCTAAAAACGAACGTTTCATCTTCTCAAATTGTTCCTTCCAATGAGCTGCACGTTGTTTTCCATCAACTGTCAACTCTCCAAAAGTAGAACGCATACTCGCGAGCTTAGTGGACAGTTCCTGTAATAAAAGAGGGCACGTCAAAGTTCTCTTTAGTTACGATGTTTGCGAAAACCACTGCACATCAGATTTAAGATATCACTCGCAAAAATACTAAAGGTGCTCACAACACAACAAGCACACACGAACAAACCTGATATGCAGTGGAATCGTCAAACTTTGCCCATTCTGGGAGAGTAAAATCTGGCAGATTGGATTTCCAGTCTTCGTACCACTGCAACGGGGAAATAATGATGTGTACTCCAAACTAATAGGAAATATCTACTCGACACGAGTCAAACGTAAAGAAGAGTGGCAAAGAAAGAAACTCACATTCCGAGCTGCTACACTTCCGCCAATTACTCCAGTTGCGAGAAACCATCGGAGCTTGAGAAGACTTCTGGCCGCCGCACCAACTATTCCCACAAAGCGACGTTCTTGTTGCAAGTTTACAACAAGCGTGCGATCGCGATGTAGCCTAAAATTTTTACTTTTTTTGTTGGTAGTAAATTACTAGGGTTTCCTCCCATTTAGCCCAAAATTCTGAATTCTGAAGAACCATAAACTTGATATCTGGGCCATAATATGAAAAGAAGTAAAAGATCAAATACCTTAATAAGCTGTAGGAAGAAGGAGATCGAGGGTCTCTTCGTGGACCATTCTGGGTATGAAGTGAAAGAGCTCCAAGATGGGAATGCGAGGCCTTTAATATGGCCCGGGAGGCGAGACGACGTCGAACAATGCTCATCATCTTGCTTCACGCATACCTATAATCTTCACTTTATTAAACGGGAATGCGAATGTAGTAGTATTGCAAAGAATAATAAATTAAAGAGACAATCTTCTACTGCACACATTCGTGAAAGCACGTTCATCACAATAATGAGAAATAATAAAGACTACGAAAAAGAAAAACACAAAAAGAAGGATAAATAATTTAGTGAACCCGAAGTCAATAAGAACATTTCGGCAAATTACAACCTCCTTAATAAATACAAAATCACAACAATAAGAATAACTTTAAGCTAGTCCTTAAATGATAAAACTACGCGGCTCGGCATAAGCCGCGAAAAGAAATTACAAAAAGATAGAAAGGACCCTGACTTCACAGTAAATAAAGACCACTCGGATCTGACAAAGACAATGGATAATCCGGTTCTGGCTCATTGTCTGCGATACGGCGCCAAAGTCAATCCGCTTTCGCTTTTCCGAATTTCTTATAAATAACAGGCAGCACAGAAATGATAGCAAAAATGGTAATAGTAGCTACGGAGGTCCAAGACCACGACACATTTGTGTGTGTCATTGTTTCAAGTGTGGACCCAGCTTGAATGAATACAAAGCTTGGAGGGGCAACACCCAGAAATGTGCCCCAAAAGAATGGTTGTAATGGGATGTTCAGCACCGGGCTCGCAATATTAATAAACCAGTTGGGAAGAATAGGCGTGACGCGCAGAAAAACAATATAGTTGAACAGGTGCTCCTTGTTCTTTTCAACTTCTTCTTGCCATCCTGTTAACCGAGAGGGAAAATAATGTGTTACTAACTTTCGTCCAATTAAATTCGACAATAGATAACATACAGTAGCTCCAAGTGCTGAACAAGAGCAGACCACAATCAGGGCAAGGTAGAAGGGAAATAAGTATCCAGATAGTATTGATAGAAATATACTTCCAGGGATGGCAAACGATTGCAACATCACGTATACTACAACAACGCCGCACAGAACCACGACCATGTGCTCTTCTTTGTATTGTGATAACACTAGACCAACTTCTTTCGCATCTTCGATGTTCCTAGGATACCTGAATCTAGCTCGCTCTTCCGGACTCATTTCTGGGAAATTAAGGTAGACAACAGTGAGAAGACCGGTGAATATCAAGAAGAGGCACCCAAGGGAAACAAGGGCTTTTCCATTTTCCGACAGCGGCATACTAAAAAGGAAGAAGTCTTGATGATTTACAGAAATGTATCAGGAAAAGATCGCAACGACGAACAACGAACAGATAAAAATATGTATTCATATAAGTAAAATAATAACTATTTGTTTCTCGACCAAATAAAGTGGTATTCACATCACACACATTGAAAGAGCAAACTATTACTTACTATGCTTACTTATTTACTTACTATTACTAACTAACCTATGTTACTTGTGAAAGCAGTTAGGTAAAAATTAAATTACCAATTAAAAAGATAAAAAAAACGTTGATGCAAATTTTTGCCAGACGACGAGGAGGCGTGGCGTGAAAATTGCGCGTTTGTTGCGTTCTTTAATTCGTATTTGACTAGTGTGTCGTAAATTACTAATTGTAACTACTTTCTATTGCAAATACTATTCGTATTTACACTAATAAATTGGTACACAATGTTGTTTACAAAATAATTCGAAAATAGGGTACTAAACACTCAGAACGAGTGGAAACTTCTGACCCATACAGTGAGAGGGTACAATAAATAGGACTCTAACCCATACGGCCCGGGTTCGAATTCCGTCCAATGCTACCATCTTGCAACCATGCCACACCGCCGGAAGAAAAATTTAAGGCTCTCTACTTATCTATACATCGGCCAAGAGACACAGCCCGATTGGAGCTACAATGAAGATCCCCGACCCCGACTTCTGAGAAAAACGGGACCCTGGATTGTGTGTGATGATCGCATGTCTGCATAAAGTGGTATTCATATTCATAAAAACCGCTGATTAGATAAATTTATAATTTATTTGTGCAGTTGTTAAAGAAGAGAACGCGGAACCTCACTCTACAATGTTCAAATCAATTTAAAGCGGACTTAGGAACCTAGGCCTCAGGACTTTGTGAAACGCGAAACTTTCGCGCGGCCTACGTGGGCCCAGGTGTGGCGGCCCGTCCATTCCGGGCCTGGTGTATCGGCGCAGGGCGCACCTATTCTGGGCCTGAGTACGGTGATCCTCAATTTGTGTGTATTTTTGTTCGCCTACACCTGGCCTACACCCAGGTCCGCGATCAGGAGCACCAGCCGCCCACCTTTTCTGCCGTGTCCCGCGAGTCGCTTTCCCCTTCGTGGGAGAGGTGCAGGCCAGGTTTAGGCGACCCACGCCCAGCTTAGGCCATGCACAGAACAAGTTTCCTCAGTGCGTGTCAATGGTTGCTCGCTAGCTCGTCAAGTCGCCTCGTGTGGGAGGGGGGGGGGGGAATTTAGTGCGTTTCTTTGGTGAAGTTTTTTGGGATGCTTCGATAAGACTTTGCCCCTTATGTTGTTTGGCAAATCGTAAACCGACTCAGCATAGTGCAAATTCTATGAAATGCATCGTAACATTTTGCTCGTGAAGAACTATGTTGTCTTCGCTTTTCGGCAACCTATCTTTTTGACGTGATTACCAGACTCGGTTGGTGCGCAGCGAAACAAAAGGGGCCCAGGTTTCGTCGCCGCCTGGTATGCCTGGCGAAAGGGCGGTGCACCGACGGTACGAACATGTAAAAAATACGCAGAAACAGACAAAAAGGGTTTCGCAGCGCTTTCGCCCAATCTTCGTCCCGTTTTCGCGAAAGGGTAGTCAGTGCGCCCAAACCTGGCGAGTGTGCGAAATCTGGGCGAACCCCTTTTTTTCTAATTTTTGTTCATTTTTCTGTGTTTGCTAGGGTTTTATGTTTTGGAAACGTGACCTTCTAAAAAAAATAAGTTCCAGCCTGCAAGAGTCTCCCACGGTTCTGACATGGTTGTTTAGTACGGAATCCCTTTCACCTTTTTGCATTTATTTTCGCATGGCCGCATGGATTTGGCGGTGAATTATTTTTATTTTTATCAGAGCCACATTTTAAATTCTTCCGTAACTTCGGAATAAGGCGACTCGCGAATCGCAAGTGAAATTTGTTGTAGGAGCTCCTGTAGGTGAACATGTATATCTTGACCTAAAATACACTTTCCTAATCGAATGTTATCCTTCTCAAGGCAATTGTCATTGTTTGCAATGATAATTGATTGAAGTGCATGTGCTCCACCAAGAATTAGATAAAGCACAGAGTACGTACGTAATACATATTTATGACTGTATATCGAACGCACACTCTTTATGTCATACGGTTTCTGCAGATCGAATCTTTCCAAACGACATACTGCACGAATCATGTAGTAATTTTTCTACAAAGAAAGCTGATCATCCATTTTGAAATTCGTCATTCGCATTCACACGTACATTTGTTCGCTCTCCAAAATTTGTAGAAAAAATGACGCAAGCAAAAATTTACAACATATAGTGTAGTATTTTCTTCAAAACTACCGTTTGCCATCTTTCACTGCGAAACTCTTATACATTCTGAGACTCCAAACTACAATATTTTTTATTTTCTTTTTTCTTCTTTTGTTGTTGTTTGCGAATTGCAAACAAAGTCTTTTTCATGCTCATCCACGTTTATTTCTTTTCATTCTGCGCTATTTTAACTGTTACCAGCCAATATATTAGAAGTTTGCCTAGTTCCCCCGGAAATATCGACGGATATCTATGTTGCTTGAATTAAGTTTTGATCCATATAATCCTTCATACTATAGATCTTGAACTGGGATGTAGTGCAGTTGTATTGCTATGGAGGAATCGAGCTCTTCTGAAGAGCTTTCGGAGAGTACATCTACTCTTACTGTGAGTTCTTCGCATTCAGCGTTTTCCGGAAAACCAATTCTTAATAACGGTGTAAATACCACTTTATTCAGACCAGACATACGATATTTTCTCACTTGCAGGGTACCAGTATCACGATGACTTCCAATGAAACTGATGTGCGTGATGCAGCAGAGGTGTTCATACACATGCACCGTTGCTTCCGGGCTTCTCGCAATGTTCGCGCGCATTGGTTTCTGGACCATCTCAATAAGAAGGTTTCCGTCCCGTCTCCAGGTGCAACAACTGAACGGGTATGCCAATTTACAGTAGTGATCAATGTTTCACTGGTGTTTTTTGTGTGTGCTGACATTGACCGTTTCGCACTAATCTCGGTTACTTTTAGGATATGAACGACCGCTATCAAAAGGAAATAGAAGTTTGTGGTGTTACTCCCAAAGACGCGTCTGACAACGAGACATTCGAAGGCCAACAATTCAAGGTACTTTTTTTGCCGTCTACATCTCGATACTGAGTTTTATTGAACGAAAGAAGTGGTGATATATTATGAAAGATATGATATTCAGTAACAATTGAATGTCCATTTCCTTTATCATTTTGAATAAAGTCATATGGGTATTCGTACGTACGGTCTTAAGAAATTCGTTAAATGTTTCAGGTCACACTGGACACAAAAGTCACCTACCTCTCAAGATTCTACCGTCATGTATTCATCTTGGATCTTAGCCCTTCAACAATTGTCGCGGTAGCGTTTATTTTTATTTTTGGCGATATTGTTTCACGTTTCTGTTTCCTGCATACCTTACTTCTAACTCTGATTCAGACTTTTTTTATTACCCGAGTGTAATTGATATACCCATTACCCATATGTTTTAGGACGATCAGGCGGATTCCTGTCTCCATGAGAAACTCTTGGATAGTCTTCGGCTTGCCGTCAGCGCGGTCACAAAAAGTGTGAGTTATGTATCATCAAGCTCAGTAACATTGTGCCTTGATTTTGAATTCTGATCCGGTCAACTAGACATTGTGTTCTTTAGCTTATAATACTTTCACTTTCAGTTCAAAATACCTGGTACAAATCACACATTCTCGCCGCAGATCTATGTGAGCGTGTGTGTTTTCACTCCATTCCTGGGATTCGACGAAGAATTGGTACGTTTATGGTTTTGGCTGGGATTATTCGTATTGGCTCGGAGGGGGAGTAACATCATCCATTCCATGTCTCCATATCCATTATGTCTGTTTGTTTTTTTACCAGTTGTACGGTTGCACGCTCCATGGAAATTGGAATGGTGTAGACAATTCAGAGTGTTGTGATGAGCTTGTTTTCTTAGTTGGAATAAACAAGCTCACCACAACACTAACACTTTTTTTAAGTTGAATTTGAAAATTAGAATTTAGAATGCCTAGATGAAACAGCTGCTAGTTGTGATAAGAATGGGTTCTTTTGATACTGTTCAATTTAGACTAACGTGTATATATTGTCTGTTGCCTGCACTTGTGCTGTTCTTTGCAGGTTCTGGTGCAAAGAGAGCTTCTGACGGAAAGTAATGCTGGCCGTTTATTGGATTTGGTCGAAAAGCGCTTTCGAACTTTGGTGTCCAAGCTACACAAATACTCACAGCCTATTTTGGAACGCTGGTCGAATAAGCGAAGGAGAGCAAGGGTATTTATTTATTTATTTTTCGACCCCACACCGCCAATGAAATGAATGAAACAGACTCAGTAACTATCCCTATGGGCTACACACACGTAGCCTGTAGGTTTTCTCGACAAAAAAATATTCTTGTCTTGTCCTGTAAGTGTCTGGAGTTGGAATGTATTGACTTGTTTTTAGTGTAAATATGATTCTACTTGTGAAGGCGGTCGCCGTGGCCCAAGCGAATCAGAATCACGTGCCCCGCCGAAGGTACGTAATTTACTGTCAATTTTTTAGGGCGTGGTTTTCTGAATACATTTGTATTTGATAGATACTGTATTTGATAGATAATGCAAATATTATTTGTTTTCGATGTTTTAATGTATCGTTTTAGATCACAGTGAGGAAACTGGCTGAAGGAGATCACAAGTGTTGTCATGCTATTCCGAATGTGCCGAGTGAACGCGCACTTGGACTAGTTCACACTCCACGGGGAGTATGGTAGGTTATCTTTTATTGGTGAATAACATAGGCTCTGGATTTCTCGTATTCGTATCTTCGTACTTTTTGCTTTAAATCGTTATCGATGTAGTTTAGCACGTAGACTTCTTGCTCTTATGACACTGAATGAGGGTTGTTTGTTCTCCGGTTCTCCCTATTGGAATTCCGGGACATCAGAACCAGGACATCGGCATGACTATCGCCTTCGAATATCCCGGTATATTCTTTGCAGGAAGACCGACGAGACCGAGGGTGGACACTGCGATGACGAGTGCGATTCACTGTGTGATGGATACGTCCAACCAGAATGGGCACTCATCTTTATGTTGCGATTGGGTCTGATTGCTGTGCAGATGCTTCCAGAAAACACCCAGAGCAGTCAGTTTTATAGTCTCTTTCTATGCTTTCTAATCGAACCGGAATGTCTGAGTGATGTGCACCTAGAAGATTTGATGTGTAGCCAGTCATTGTCTTATTTCTCCTGCCATGTGTTATGTGTAGTGTTTCAGACATAGTAGTCCTCACAGACTGTGTATGCGGAATGCCTGATGGCGTGGCTTTGCACCAGGTTCTTTCACAACTTCGAACTTACACGGTCTCCTGTTCCTTTTTACAGGTGGGAATTTGTTGTTGTTGGTCTTGCTTCAAGTCTAATTGAGATAATTTGATATAATTATGATACGATTGCAATTACAGTGCAAAACACGCGGGAGGATGTTGGTTGGAGTAGATAAACGCTATTTAGATAATCGGAAGCAATCGTTCGGATCCGTGTTTTGGTCATGTGGCATCATCCGAATTGTTCCACTTCATTTCGATGGCTACCTTCGGATCTTTCATACCAAACTGTCGTTGTGTGACATGTGAGTTCAAGTTCCCATACTACAGTTGTTTGGTTTGGTGTTGTGATTATCAGGATTTCAAGGGAATGTGCCCCCAATTTGGAATCAAAAATTTTGATGTTTGGCTTTGGCTAAATTTATAATGAGTCACTATGATGTTACGAATAGTTACGGGCTTTCGGCATTTATGCTATATAGAATTCATTCGTTTTAACTCCAGTTACCTTGTGTGATCTGTTAACTTTCAAATACATTTACGAATGATCATTCAGCGGACCTAGAGGGCATCTTTGTGCGAAGAGATTCTGAGAAGTCTCCGGGGATTGTCTCCATCAGGGACTCATCCACTGATGAGCACTCGACAACTGGGAGCAGTCGGAATTACTCGGGCGGATCAGTCGGACCCGGACGAAGGGTTTCGGAAGAGGTCTTTTTTGTTTATGTTGTTTCTTTCTTTCTATTTTCTTGCCAAAGTTATTAACAAAGGAGAAGCTTGAGCTGTTCCATTGATATGCAAGGCATCACGTTGCATTGAGTGAGTGTGATTGAACTAAAGAATCCAAACAGTTTTGCACGCCATCCTGATAACCTTGTAGAAATATATCGGGCAATCGGGCTTCCGGTGCCGACGAAAGTGTGCTAATGAGTTATAAATAATCTAACTTTTTTTTTGACAATTGCGTAGACGATAAAAGAAAAAGATTCTCATTCTATGGTCGTTGTTACATTTCCATTTATTTTTCAGGCTGCTGACGTACCGAGTGCCGGAGCTCAACCGGTGAAGATGAATCCGTTTCATCGAGCCTTGTTGTGCTGGTGCTTCCAGAATGCTTTACGAGTACGGGTTTGCAATTTCTTATGCGAAAACGAACAAAGACCAGCATTTGCTGTTGTTAAAATTGTTTCTTTTTTTCACGTTTTCCATGTAGGGTTCATATGCATACAGGTACTGTTCCCGTATGTACTACAGCCCATTTGTTACTGATCTATTTTCAGGACAATGCTCATATCGAAAACATGATTAACGACATTAATCCAGCTTTTTCGAAGATGTGCACAACGTAAGCTTTTAAAAAAAAAGAATTTATGGTGTTGATATTGAAGTTCTAACATATGTAGTGCTTGTTTGTGTAGCACTTTTTATAATACCGTATTGCTAGTCGACGTAAGGTGCGTGATTCTCTACTATGTGAGAGTAACGAGTAGTGGAGAGCGACAGCTGAAAGTGACTGTTGCCATAAATACGTCTTATCTTAGATTCAACTTCCAAAAAGCCTCTTTAGCACTTGGTTCTCTTTCTCATTGTAACTAGGCTTGCTATTCAGCGATTCGATGCGTCACACCTATCTGAACATGAACTACTTGACTTCTGTTCAAGAATTATTGTACGTGCGACTCCGGGAAGGATATACATTGAAGAATGCTCAATTGATGAACCGAGGTCGGTGTTTACTTTCGTAACTGAATCCTTTCCTCGTAACATTTCTGCGTGGCATGTGGTGATATGTGAAATTGATATGCGTGCCTAGTTAAGTTAGTGTAAAGATAAAGAGATAGAGTACCGGGTTATATCAACCGAATCCGCAGAAACGGTGCACCGGGGTCCGGTTCATTTCTGAAGTTAGTGTGCCTGTAACAAAGCCATTTTAATTGTAAATTATTTAGACACTCGCATACGCATACACTTGTCTTTGCCGTTTCGACCGCTCGTGTATATTGACTACATTATCACCGGAAGTTGGCCGCTTTGGCGTGCAAGCAGGTGGGTATTAAACGAGCATGATTAATTATGTGCCTTCGGTGTAATCCTTCGTAAGGTGAAGGATTCTTTTCGAACTTCGAGCTGCCCCTTTCGCTTTCGCTGTCCTTTGCGTAGTCAAGGCGACAACTATTGTTGTGGTAGGGAAGAGGAAGTTACTGGATGTCATCTTTTTCTCTCTTTGATAATTCATAACCCTTATCGTTTCTAGGGCCAAGGACGACCAGAGAGAGCAAGTGAACATACGAATTGAAGTGATGGCGCCGTCGAATGTTATGAAGGACTTGCTGTCGGAAGATGGAGATTTCGTGAATATCACTATACACAAAGGAAACAAGGTGTTCCGCAGTGCTCTCGACACGTTAGTTGTTTTATCCTATTTTATTCTTTGATTGATTACTGTATATTGTTTGCGTTAAATATTATGTAAATTAAACATTAAATAGTTATATATCACAGTTAGTAAATGGGATTTTTTAATTGCTTCAGTTTACAGTCAGGCCATGGAAACATGGTATTTATGCAATGTGACTTGTTTGCCGTTTCAGGTTGATCGAAGCCGATCGGTTGCTCATGCACCTTCACAAATTCAATGTGTCGGCCAAGTATTACCACGTTCCGTTTGGAATCTCAATCAGACGAGCCCTTTTCGGCGTCACTCAATTAGGAGAGATTGCTTCCGTTGTTCCGTAAGTTTATTATCGACTTCCTTATTAATGATATTTTTCACTTGCAGAAGTTAGGATACGGTACCATATTGACGTATCTTACTTTTCAGTCCACTTCCCTCAATTCCTCAGTAAATGTAGTGTTCCTATATCTGTGCTGCATTAATTTTTCCAGGTGCCCGGATCTTGTGCAACAAGAATTTCTTGATTTCTGGAGAGTGTTGTGTAGTTTGGACGAGGGCATATGGTATTTATTTCTTTTATTCTTCTTTTTGTTCTTTGTTCTATTGACTTGTAGTATGTGCAGATTATAATGCCTAGCGCTTCCTGATCCTGATTGTCATTGCTGAGCAGAGACACACAAACGCGAAGCTTGAAAAGTGTTAAAGTGTAGCAAACTACTTTAGGCAGAAATGGGTCCACACACATTGCGAGCGGCTCATTTTGGCTGTTGACCAAGTTCCTCAGAATATATTCGGAGTTTCCGCACGAGCCATGGTTTGTTGTCTTGTATATTGTAGCTTTTTCTTCCTGTTGTGATTCAATCAGTAGAAATTTCTATGTGCATGGTTGACATTAACTTCTGCAGCATTTCTTACAATTAGTATCCCTTTTAAGGTTGACTGCAGTCGTGCCCAAGTTGCCCTACACAAACTTCTGCGACGTATAACGACTTTTTGTCTGCTCGAGGGCAGTTCCTATGTGAAGTTTGTTTACAAGTAAGTCTTTGACATTACACTGTTTATTCACACTTTTTCGAAATTGGCAAAAATATCATCTGGTTACCATCTCCTTTGGTTCGAGTAGTTTTGTGAAGTGCGTGAAGTGCAAACTTCGTTTTCGAATTTGTGTTTCTCAATGTAATAAGAAGAATATTTAGTGAGGACACCTACCACAGCCATAAGCCGAGATATTTCTACTTCATTCGCGTGTGTCTTTCTCCACCGTGTGTAGCGTTGAAAGTAGCCTTTGTGGGAGGCATTACTAGTGCTGAGCGAAAGAAGGTTTGTTTTAATTAATTACAAAGGCAGCTACGTAGTTTTAAGTTTAAAGCTAGTGCCTCCGACCCTTTGACCTACAAACAGTTGTTGCTACAAGTCGGTTACTCTGAAGCGACGTTTTTGCATGTGTTCCGTTTCCCAAAACAAATATTTAGATCACCGACACTCTACGAAGTCAACTTATCGAACTTCGGATCGCGCGACTTCCTCCTCCTGCACTGCCGACCATTAGAAAGGTTGGTAATTTGAGTTACTTAAGTTGTATTGAGTTACTTAAGTTACAGATTTGAATGTAATTCAATAGCTCAGGAAAGTCTTACCATGTGTTCAGAGTTCATTTGGAGATTGCTTCCCATTTTAGGTGAATATATTAGTTAGTTCATTACGCTTTCAACGGCATTCACGATGTTTGCTTTTATCGCCAGCGCCATTAATTAACTACATGCTGAATCACATAAAGTATGGCTTGATGGTTTGCATAAAGATGGAATCATTTTAGCGGCAAGAGAGTCGTCGGACAGTGCAGATTTGTGTGGCCGACGATGACGTCAAGATGCTGAAACCTGGAGAGACTGTCTCGCACGAGATTGATCCATCTTCGCCTTTGCAGGGCAAATACAGTCTAGTGCCCTCGCAAGCCGAGGTAAAGGATCAGGTAAGATCATTGTTTTGTTTGTGAATTCATTTTCAATCACTTGTTGCCTATTGCCAGTCGTCTGTCCACAATTTCAGTTAGTAGTTGCATTTTCCGTATTATCTAAGGCCGTAGGTACGCACTGACGAGACCCGCCTACGGTGAAATCCTCGTCTGCGCAGGGTCGAAACGCATATTGGTATACTATATTCATTGTTTTCTTTGCGTATAAGTTAATCACTTGTATGTTTCCAATTTATTTCCTCTTTTAATTGTATATAATTTTATTTCAAGTATGTATATAAGTTCTCCTACTTTCAGGAAGCTCTGTTCGTGATCCGCAGACCCGTGGAGCGAGTGTTGGTCAGATACCACAGTGTGCCCGATAACCTGCATGCAATTGTGAGACTTCGTGAGGATGCGATGAAGGGCGTGGAGACTATCAAGGACCTGACACTGCATAATGCATTGTCCAAGTACATGATCTGCAGGTGGGCACCTTTTTCTTTGCCCTTTTTTTTCAATTCTAATTTGTTATTTTTGAACCGCTTCAACGAGTCCTGAACTAACATCTCCATTTGTGGCGTATTCTGTGTGCACATGTTCTTTGCGTAATAAATTATTATTATTGAAGGCGTCGAATTTGGAACCTTCCCTGTGCATTTGTCAACTATATCTTGCCGCCCAACAAGGAGTTTGCCAGATTTGTACTCTTTGTCCTATTGCAGTGAGTTTTTGTTATCTATCATAGCTGAGTAGGTAGAGCGTTCGACTTTAAAGAGTGAGGTGGTGGTATCATGCTGGTTCGAGTCCCGCCCGAGGGAAAGGCTTTAACTGTGCGTTTACATTTTTGTGTGCATAATTCATATTATATTATATTATCAATGCTAGCAACGAGTCTGTATTACATTGTTATCTTCTTCTTCTTGAAACCCTAAACATAATAATTTGACCCGTTATTTAGTCGACGTTTGAATGACCGTCCAGTTCCATTTCACATTGCATGGGCCGACTCGGGAATTGTGAATGTCTGCAGACAGGTGAGTTCTTACTTTTCGTTTTGTTGACAGACAGTAACGAAATACTGCATTGTTTATTCGTTTCAGACGTACATATAAATATTTTCTTAATTAAATCTTATGCAGCTCGCCGGCACTTCTGGCAAATTGTTGGAACAGTACGTGTTCTTCCCTCCGCAACGACTAAACATCCCACTCAAAGTGGAGAGACAGCGACTTCCTCCTTCAATGAGGTTGGGAAATTGAACTAATCAGAAACGGGTAACTGACTGGCGATCTGCCCTTGCCTTGTCATTGCGCATCTAGTGTCTATGCTCGATATGAATGCAAATATGAGCTGAATATTCCATGATTTCCTTACTTTTTTCCATTAACTTGTTAGAACGGTGATTGTTGCCAGGCTATGAACCGTTCATCTCACAATCAAAATAAATTTAGGATTTAAAGGTCGACAGAAAGACCTTACCTCTAGTTGTATCTCGTTTCAACGTCGACATGTTTACAGCATCAACATTGCGGACGAAGATGACCACGGAATTGTGTTCGAAGACGATGAACTGAGAAATTCGGTTTGTGTGGACGAAGGAGAAGAAAGTGAAGACGACGGCGGAATGTACTCAGATGGAGAGGAGAACGAGGAACAGGCATATCAGGTAGGAGAGGAAGGGAGACACGACACAGTCTTTAAAGCGGCCGTGACGTGGTTTCTGAAGCGTATGCATTGGGCACAGTAATTTGCGGTAAATTGTCCGTTTCAAAGCTTGTGCTATACAGCTATACCGATGTAAAGTCCATTTGTCTAATATTCCATGTGTGTAGTTCTTGTAAGGTTGGGATACGTCTTTACTATTTGACATTGCTTGGTGATTTCCATAGATTTCGAGAACGTGAGGAATTGTTGGCTCAGTCCAGCACATGTTTTTATTTTGGAAATACCAGCAGTCCTTGCATGCTGCATCTGAAACTATTAAAGGTTAAAGCTAGACCCATTTTCTTTTGAGATCATCGCTGAACACTGGTGCGAGCCTCAAGGCGTGGAAGAGGACGGACAGACTGAAGAACAGGGAGAGCTGGAGGATGATAAGAAAGGATCAGAGGTATTTGATTTGGAAGTTTATCGTCGTTGTTTGCGAAGGCTCTCTTTTTCGTGAATCATTACCATGTGTACCTTCTTCCTCGTGTTCCTCATTCTTGCTAATCATGTTTGTATTCGTATTTGTGTGTTGTAATAAGTTGTGATAATTGTCTTGTGGAATCAGCACTGATCGGATTGTACGCGATTAACATTAAAGCGCTGCTTATTTCTTTGTATGCTTTCAAGATTATTGCTTCTGATTGTGAGACCATCTACTTTTTTGGTTCTTAACTTTTGTGAATTTGATTTCGGAGCTAACGAGCTAGAGAGCTAGCTCTTTTTATTTCCTTATTATCTTATTGTTTTACTCATTTATAGTGATTCAGAGTCAAGCGACATTCCGACATTATGAGATTGTGCATTGTGCCCCATTTAATTTGTGTTTTTGATACCAATGCACCATTTATTTTTTCGAGTCTGACCCCCTCCCTGCCTCCCTCCCACTTAACGTAAACCGAAAACAACGAGCATGTGTTCGTGTTCACTTTATGTATGAAACTGTTTGTTTATATGTATCAATGTGGTAGGTATTCGATGCATTAGTACTGTATCACTATATATTGCGGAATGCTATTAGTATTGTGATGTATAATATAGTGCTATTACAATTGCGGCATTATTAATACACAATTGTAGAGGAAATAAGCTAATAAGTTGTAGTTTTCCCTCTGTCTCTCTCTTCCTCCCCTCCCTCCCTTCCCACGTCTCTTATGTCTCTCTGTTCCTCGTCATCTACCGTATGTATATCTGATGCCACGGCGATCTTCGACATCGATCTCCCTCTCTTAATCTCAGTCTCGCCATTTCGTACAGTGTACTGTATTTGTATTTCTCCGACTCTCTCGCTGTCTATCCGTTTGCTGTCGCTTGTCCTCTTTTTGTTTTCTCTGTCTGCGTCTCTTTCCTCTCGTATTTCATCGCCTCGATAATACAGTCGATGTGAATACGGAGAGCAGCATTATTGGTCGTCCATTATATATTTGGGCAGCCATTCGGGACCATTGCCTGTCTGTGCTGCTATGTCCCCAAGTATTCTATCCTATTCTGCATTCTTCCCCCAACCGTGTTATGAACATCTTCTACCCGTCTGCCTACTGTAATTGTAATAGCGCCGTCTTACGGTCACTATGTTTCTCTGTTAAGTTAGTTAGGTAACCTCTTATGATGTTCACCCGGCCCGTAGGTCAGTTGTAAGTCTAGATCTCACAGACCACCGACACTGCCAGATCTATAACTTCCAACTGATTTACTCGTTCATTTTCTACCGATTTACCCACAGGTTAGGGTAGGGTTAAGGGCCAACGTATTCCTTTACGTACGTAATTCATTTCTTAGATAAGCGTGTCATTTTCCGATTCAAAATTCTCCTTCCCCTTTATACACTGATTAGCACTGTTGTTCTTACCTCTGTCTTTCCTTTCTTCCACTCCCACTGGTTTCTTCCCCGTTTGTTTTGTGCGTGGATTCCACCCCGCTGTGGAGGTGTGGAGCTCTCTAGATTCACAGTCTCAGTGAGATTCTCACCTCCATGTCAGGGCGATCTTCACTTGAAGCGTGTTGCAAGTTGCAACAGATTAGCATCACTTAGTGTTTGAGTGTTGGTTAATGTTTGTTTGAGTGTTGGTTTCTTTAACGGGGACCTAGGACCTAGTATAGTTGGGAGTGAAATATATCCTATTTTTTTTCTAGGATTTTCTTTTGTAGTCAGGTTATCCTATCATGACCGTTGAACCTGTCATATTTGATGATAATGCAAAAGCGGTGCATTTCCGAAAGCTTTTGCAGCTTTGAAACTAAATATGAGAGAAATCTGGATTTCTTGTAATAAAATAAATATACTAAGCGGAGGGAGTATATATAACAATATAACATACAATACATGTGTATGGTATGTTTGATTGCAGCGTGCACCGAAGAGTCACCGTGATGACTTTGTCATTCAAGTTCTCTACACATTGGATCAGTTGCTGAGGTGGTGCAAAGGAAGACCCAATTCAAACATTTCGGTGAGCCGGTTGTTTTTGTCCCGCCGCAAATGGTCCTGTTTTTGAATAACCGATTTGGAAATTAAGTTTTACTTTGATATTATGAAAATTATATTGGAAGATATCCAGTTATGTGATCTTAGCTTGTTGTCATTTTTTTTGGCTGAAGATATACCTTTTACTGTTTTGTCTGATATATGTAATGGGCAATTTATCGTGGGAAAAGTATCGTCGGCGTAGTGTGCTTTTTCTATTTAATTCGCCGACTCTTATTGGGTGACAAAATGGGGGTTAATTGATGTGTACTTTAACTTGTGACAAACAATGAACCCTAACTAATTGGATAAGGATTATCTGTACCTGTACCTGTACGGTATTTTTTTTAGTACGACCTGGTTTTGTCATTGTTTATCGTTTTGTATTTGAGCTGAGCGGCAAAATTGGGGTTAATTGTACTTGTGGCACATAATTATAACCCTATAGAATATCTTTTACGAAATTTTAGTGCGACATGGCTTAGGCATAAATATTTCTACACTACCTTAATGTGAAGTGCAGTGTGCCGCCATGCACAATGCAGCTAATTTTCAACCTACTTGTCCGTTACATGTACGTGTGTCTAGTTGTCATGTCTAATTTCAGATTTCTGATACCACTTGTGAAGAAGCCACCCCGATTTCACACTGCGTTTCTGTGGTCGTTCAGCCTTTCAACTTGAGAGGACTTGTAGAACAGTCCGAGAAGAGACTGTTGGTCATGCCGCTTTACGAGATTGGTCAGTTGTGATATGGGTTCCAGTCTGTACAATTACTGCATTTCCGGGAACTGAAGAAATGAATGGACTATTGCTATGAATTGCATAAGTATGAAAATGTATGGATGTTGATTAACATATGTATAATTGGGAAAGTTCCAAACAATAACAGCGTGCATCAGTGTATTGTGAAACAAACCCAAGGGAGTTCTAAAAAGAATATGTAATAGTAATAACTGCGCCAACATGCTGTCAAGAGTCCTCTCGCCTTTCCTCTATTCCTATCATCGTCCTCATTATCATAGCATGTATGTTGTATGGAATGTGTGTCGTATTTGGTCAAGATTGGAATCTTCATCTTCTCTTTCCCCCGTGTCGACCTCGATTGACCCCCTCGATTTGTATCTTCACCCCCGTAGTGACATAGAAAAAATGGTGCGAAGGTCCTATAGCTTGTCCAAATTTTTAGAGTTTTAGCGTACTGTATTATGTATAACTTTAGTTTGGGTTTTAAATTCTAGAGTTTGAATCCTTATTGTAGAGTACGTTAGTGTTTGCGAGTATCCTGAAAGTGCAGCGAGAATGAGAATGTTGTAGAACATTCTCCCTGAAGGGATGTTTTTGACAGTTGGGGGGTCGTATTTCTTTGTTCCTTACGGATTTTAGTAATATGCCTTTTGGATGCGATTTGATATTTTGTGCAGCGGAATATACATATAGTGAATCGTATCGAAATACGATATTTCTACCTGTCACCATTATAAATCCGAAACTAATATTGAAGCCTAAACACACCGTCGCGAATATAATAGGTGGAGCTGTTAGTATCGGTTCGAGGCTATTGCAGTTTATTGGTTTTTGGCTATTATACGGTGTAGAGGGATGTGTGGGACGAGATGAGATGAGAAGAGAGAGGGAGAGAGATGCATGGGTGTGAGGAGAGAGAGAGAGAGACAGGGAGGGAGAGAGATGTATGGGTTTGAGGAGAGAGAGAGAGAAAGAGACAGGGAGGGAGAGAGAGACGGTAGGGGTGCGTCAGTATAAAGAGCTGTTTGAAACACGATCCTTCTGTACAAATTGATTATATCCAGTTTTAGTAAACTGTAAACAGGGACTGAATGTGCCATTATATAAAATTGGTTTGGTCTGGGGCATATTTTGTGGAAACTAGCGAAAAGGCAAATGGGCGACAGGCCTCGTTGGTAGACGTAGACTCTTGACTCTATTGTCCATATAAGAATAAATGAAGAAGAAAAAAAAACTTTTTTTTTACAGATCTGAAGAAAGTGGATAGAATGCGTGTGGGAAAACTGTTCGATTCTTATAAGAGGGAATTCAATCGTAGGTTTATTATTGTTTTTCTAGTAGAAGCTAAAGCGTGTTGTGAAACTCTATTCCTTTACTTGGTTAAGTGTTAAGGTCGATAGTGTAAACTTTTTTGTTCCAACTATATGATGATTTCTACTAATTGACTTCTCCGGGATAACTTTTCGTTAGCACAACATACTTCAAGTTCAAAGCTGCTGGTGTGCCGGAAGCTCTGTAAATAATGAAGAAACATTTATGAAACTAGTTTCATTATTTTTGTATATTTCATAGTAATGAAATAAGAAGTTTTAGAGCTCAGTCAGTGCTACCTCGACGTTGAGGACCCGACGCTGTGGAACAAAATTGTTGGAAAGGTTTTGCAACCTCCAAAAGTAAGCACTGCGTATTGACCCCCATCATAGTTACGCTCTCGCGGATGGTCTTATTAGGTTGATTATTGACAGCCGCTTTTGTTTCAACAAGAAGCTTTTGGATTGTAACTGAATAGCAAAAAAGGTTAATAAGTTAATGAGTTAAATTAAACGTCTTATTTGTTCACTGTTTTTAAAGCTGCGTTTGCTATGGATACTGGGGTAGTGACAATTTACCCCATGACTATGAACTGTTTTCAGAGTTCGGAATCGGTTGTGCCCGCCAGAATCAGTGGTGGCTGTCGAATCTACCTAGACAGACTCACTCCCTGGAATCTGATCATGCTGGTTAGTCATTTAGGTCTACCGGGTCTTTCGATTTTCTATCGAATATTTTTAACCAAGAAATTGTGTTAATCGCTGAGTGTTGATGTGCCTAGCTACTTATTGGAGGATTGATATTCTCATATATCTGCTGAGTCGTCTTTCATATAGTCGCAGGTGTCGTAGTTGAATATAATAAGCATATTATGGTTTAGATCATCCCCCTCTCGGTGGAAGACGTGATTGCCTACCGTGGTATTCCTATCCTCTTCTGCCTTTGTGATGAACCGACGTTGGCCGATGATCTCGCAAATTGCCGACCTCCGGTGAGAATGCCTTTCTTCTAATATCTGTGGATGTTGGTGCTCCTTCCACTTAATAGTAATACATAATTAAAAAAATAAATACAGTTAAGACAGCAACACGGTAATAAGGGAGGTATGGGACATGTGAGGCATAAGAGACATGTGACTTCATCTTCATAATGATAAAGCTCAAAGGGACGCGGTCACCGTTTTGGACCTTATGTATACTTTGTGCTTTTATTAACTTCACAGTATGAAAAACATAGTGTTGGAAAAAATCCGAGGAAAAACGCTGTTTTCAGAGAGAAATTCATTGATTAAAAAAGTTGCGCCTGGACCAAGCGCCACAGTTAGCCATAAAAAACCACATGTTATAATGCCCGCGAGGTATGCGACCGATTAATTAGTGGAATAACGTTCGTCGAGTCGTTATCAGCACGGCCATATGATGGACAATTACTAGGGTTACGGTGCGTATTGGTTCGAGGACAAAATTTTTCGTCATCATTTTACTCGCTGTTGCCGCATTTCTTGCGAAACATTTTCCCAACACTATACTATGCGTTGCAAATTATGAAGATAATAAAAACACAAAGTATACATAAGGGCCAAAACGGTGACCGCGTCCCTTTAATATTTTCGACCAACCTAAATTGCAGATCTGTTTCTGATTCTGCTTAATGTCCAGGTTGAAATATTGAGGGGGTTTTCCTTTGTTATCCTCATGGAATGAATTATAGATCGAACTTTCCGTGGATGATCGCCGTATTCGCAAGCAGTTCTTTGAGAGAGACCTCGCAAATGAAGAGTGCAAAAAGAGTGAGTTTAATAGGAAGATGGAATAAAATAACCCCTGTGTTATAGTGTTCTTCATATCTGCAGTCACGTCCCTAGGAACTCGTATCTTCTATTTCAGGAGTTGCTCAACAGCAATTTGTGTGGGTTACGAGACCTCCGGCGCGCACCCCGGTTGGATACGAGTGGGTTTTTGCTTGGATAAATTCTTGCACAGTGATGTTAGGATGATGATGATTATATGATTTTTTATTGATTCTTTTTGTGTTCGCTGCGAAAAATATAAATTTTCCAGACAATACATATATGTTTGGCGTTATGTTATGTAATTGTCTCAGCCTTAACCGTTTTAACCTTATTTAGTGTTCCTTACTTGGATGAATACGTGGACAATATCGTCGAAGTTGCGTGTGGTCGAGCAATTGTCTGGGCGATATACAACAATATTTTGGATGGTTTGTTTTCTTTATTTATTTCTTTACCCTTTTCATTGTGATTTTCTTGTCGATCGATCTAATGCACTTGTTATCTGGGTTTGCACAGGAGGAAACTATTCTTTAATCCTAGAATATTTTAAGGCTTGCAGGTCTTCGTGTGCGTTATTGACCCTGTTATTTAGTATTAATTTGCGTAAATCTAACCTTAGCCTTTTTTAACGTTGTGTTTTATCCAGGCATCGATGTGGATGGAGAAACCATTCAAGCAGCACTAGAGGACTACTGTGGATATTTGCGTGTCGAGATTACGAGAGTGGAGGAAGCTCTGAAACAGTTCTGCCATCACTTGAGAGAGGTTCGAACCTTTGGTTCTTTATTCCACTATACCTTGCATGTGCGTAGGAAGAGCTCAGGCTTAGACTGAAGCGAAAAAAAAAACAATTTTTCTTCTCCTGAAATGTTTGTCCTCATCATGTAATGCGTTAGTTGAAGTGCAATTTTTTTTATACTGAAGTGTTTCAGCCGTCGTCACCCGATGCAAGTACCCAAGCTACGACGTCGCATTTGAAGAAGTGAGTTTATAGAATTGTAGCGAGTAGTTAAGTAATTGCTGCCAGTGACAGTTAAGTGTTAGCTGTTGAGGCACTGTGTGTGAATCAAGGGTTTTAGTGCTTCAATATTTAATGGAATCCTTGGCATAACTGGGACTTTATTTCATCTCTCTGCACGTCTCTGAATGCCCTATGACATTCTCTGTATTCGGAGTGCCGGGTTGAACGGTACACCCTTTGTCCCTTACCCTTACTCTTTATTCAGACACTGGTGCGACGGGGCCGACCACGAAACGGTGTTTGATTCTAGTGTGGAACAGAACTTTTTCGTGAGTGTTGTCTTCTTTATTCATCATTCATGTCTGAAACTTTGTGAAAGATAAAGCTAATGTACGTAGTACGTTTGTTATATTTCAGCCCGTTCCTTCGTGTCCCACCTATTTTGTGTATCGCAACGACCACCAGAGGCTGACCGAAAAAGAAGTGGATGTATACAAACTGCCGCTCTTCTTTGATCATCCATGTGGGTTTTTATGCGATAGATAGTGACGAGCGACCTTGTCTGAGGTGTACTTGAATCCGCGTTTGTTATTTTTTTTTTTTTGAATTGCGCTTTGTCAACAGCCAATGATGTTTAATTACCAAAAAAAACTACACGTGATCTTATCTGATGTTTCATTTCTTGAATCAACTGATCATAACCCAGAACTGAGGCTCAAAATATAAACCTTAGTTATTTGGCCTTCATACGTCAGCTGCCAGGAGCTGTCCTTGCGTATCTCGTACGTAGAGTGAAGTCAAACACACAGGCATTAGGTTCACGTTTTGAACTGGTCTTTATATTTTAGCGTCAGTTGTCAACAATGATAGGGATCTACTGAGAAATGCTCTGCCGAGTCACGAAGGTGTCGGAGAAAGGGTCAAAAGTAAGTGTTTTTCTGAATAGAATCATATTTTGGCGCCCTAGTGGGGTGGTATGAGTGACCAGATCCTCATTTTGTTATTGTGCTATTTGCTAACAACCGTGGAGTCCGCCGGTCTATGAATGGCCTAATGCCAGCCGTTTGTAACATGCCAGCCCAGCTCAACGAGAAAAAAACACACAGTTGGAAGCCGAACAGTTATAGTTTGTACTCTGACTTGTAGTATCAAAATAACTTTTGCTGACTTCAGGAGCCGAAGTGCCTGTTTTCATCAGTTTTATGCTCTCGGTGACCTTCCCGAATGGACAACTGGAAGCTTTTCACATCCGCCATCTACCGTACTGTGTGAGCGAGTGCGTGGAATTGTGCAGGAACAAGCCACCAGGGAATATTGGTCTGTTTTTTTTTGGCCTTTACTACTTTAAAACTCGAACATGACGCTGGTCACACATTTTGTTGATATGAAGAATGGAATGAAGGAAAAAAACTATACAAAAATGTACATGAACTGAAAGTCAAGAGAAAAGTATGACCCATCTATGAATATGGGACCCCGTTTCGAGTAACATTTGATATTTCTTGCAGATTTGTCCAAAGTGAAGGTGCGTATGGAAGTCTACGTGCACTCTTGGCACAATCGTCCAATGGATCCGGAGCTTTGGGGCCTTCTGGATGCCAGAAAGTGAGTTTTTTTTCTGTGCATCCTGCATCCGAATTGTGAGAGTAGGGTTTGTGCATCCTCGTTTTCAGTGGGTATTTGTGAACTGTGTTTACTATTCAGATTCGCCATCACTCGGGAAGAGCAGGAGCGTGACATGTCAGAAGAGAAGATTCGAATGAGGGAATTCCGGGAGGATATGCCAGTGGAGGAGGGAGTTATTATCGGAAAACTACTCAAGAGTATCGATCGTATCATTGAGATGGAGCTGACGCTGACTGAGAGTAGACAACATGATGAGGTCACCCTCAAGGATCTACAGAACATATCCAAGTTCATTATGAAACAGGTGAGATGAGTTTGGTGTCTGGTTCTTGATTGCGTGATTTGAAGAAAAGATTTAGTTGAAAGCTGCCATGGAAAGTATATGAGTATAGAATTGTCATAGCTAAAGTTAAGAAAGGAAATGTCGTTATATTGTGCTAGTTGTTTTGAAGAGTTGTGTATACCGTATTCTTTGCTAGAGCGATATCGCTAACATAGGTTGGGTTGTCTTCTTCGCATTGTGTACCTACCGCTTTTGTTTTAGTTGAAAGAAAACGGAGTCGACCGTCGAATTGGCGAGAAAGTGCGGAGAAAAACACAATTTGTGATTGAAGACGCACACATCGAGGAGGAATTCAAAACACGGTTCGTTCCCCTTTAAAGCCTACTGTATTTAATGGATTTAAATTATTATTTGGAGCAACGTTTTTTTTCCGTTGAGTATCCTGTGGCCCTCTGTAGTAATGTAATATATTTAGTCTCGACGGACTGGAAGTGGAGAACTGTGTTCTACGTCGTGTGGAGCATTCGGAGATGTTCTATTGTTGTCCGGTGGATGTGTCCCAGAGATGTAGAGACAAGGTTGGTTATAGTTTACTACTTGCTTAGATAGCACGATTGTCGTCCCTTTTTTCTAGAAGTCATTCCTCATTCCTGTATGCTCAGGGAATAGTACTGTAATATGAAACTCTCTTCATTCCAGGATGGTGTTGTCAATCTGCGTGCACAGTGTGAGTCGCCGTTCAGACAACACGAACCTGCCGACTTTTGGATCATTCTCAGAGTACTCCCCGATGAACTTCACATGCTAATGTGCAGGAGGTTGCGTTCTTTCTTTATGTCCTTCCTTTTATTTTCAACCACAGTTTATCTGGAGTGCGCATGAAACGAAAGATAACTCACATTATCTGCCTTAATTTTCTCATCATGCATCTCACTTTGATTGTTTTTCGTATTTTGGGAGACTTAGTTTTCTTGTCAAACGGTTACTGTATTCAGAAATATGCATCGGCACGAGAAACTGTTTGACAGTATGTGGGGTAGGGTGCGGATGACGCTGAGGGTACTCAACCAAGAGAAATTGTTGGAAGCGGTGAGTATCGGTTTTGGTCGATTGCTTGTCTCTGTCTCCAGAAGACTAGGGAAAACCGAACGCACAGATTAGATGATTTATCATTCACATGGGAATACTTAGAAGATGAGACCCTGTTAAGAATTGTCGTAAAAGTTCTGTTCAGGCTTTCACGTCTCGTTATGTCGACCCTCTTCTGTTCGTTCCCGATGAAAATGACCAAGATTCCTTCCGTATTACATCTCCAATGGACGGATTGCCAGGTACGAATGAATGAATATACGGCAGTTTTGTAATATTCAGATGGGCCATGATATGTGATATTTGGGTTGTCCATGCGATTTTGTGTAATTGGATATTTTATTTTCAATTAGGGCCTTTTAAAATTCCATTATTGTTTTAGCGGATTCGGATACCGAAATTGAACGTCCCATTTCGTTCAAAGCCAAATCGTCCTATAGAGCTGGTGATTTTGCCTGCGATGTGCTCGCCTACAAGTGGTAAGAGCTATTCGAAAAGTTGTTTCTTGTGGTATTTATGTTTTCCTCTCTCTCTCACTCCCTCTCTCTCCTCTCCCTCTCTCTGTCTCTCTCTCTCTTATCGCTGCCATTATATGAGTGATTAATCTTCGTTTAGGCTGCCTATCCACCCGCGGATTTTGCGTGATCGTCGTCAGACCGGTAACGCAGGCGTTTGCGTCGGTGTACTTCCATCTGGAATCGAAACTCTCTCAAGAGCATTGGCACCATTTCAAGCGAAGAACATCCCGAATTTCTATCTCTTGAGGTTAGTTCTATGGCTAATCTTTCAATGTATTTTAAATTGGGGTACTATTGTCTATTGTTGTCTTCTGGGGAATTACGCAAGCCTTAATGTATGTTGTTTTGTTGCAGAGAACCCGACGGTAATGTGTTGTACGTGCTTTTGCACCTGACTGAGGAATCAGTCTATGCCCTATTCGATGGTGTACATGGTCGTATTTGCAGGTCAGTTATGGCTGGTTGTTGTTTTTTGGTGTCATCGGGGCTTTCAGACAGACACCAGTTGCCAGTGCCAGCTGGTGTCTGCTTGAACCGATGAACATTATTGTAAACAGATTCTTGAGTACTAATATTGACAGTCTGGTGAGAGGGATATTCAAGACTTCTAACTTAGTCGTTGTCGTTATCTCGTAATTTTGCAGAGAAGCTGGTCTTCGCAAGGTCGAGGTGGCCAAGAACATGAAGAAGCGGATGATTCTGTTTACTTTCCACGCTGCCCGCCCTCCTTCGCCCATCTTTCTGGCCAAGTTTGTCGAGGAAATACAGGTAAAATATTGTTCTTGAGTAGTTTATTAGATAGGTACTCGGATTTCGTTTACACGCATCGAGTTTCTATTATGTTTCTTTTTTTGGTTTACGTTTGTAAGTTACAGAAGAGATTGAATACCAACACACTCGACCACCTGATTGATGTGTTTTCGAAGAACCGTCACGCTGGACGTCTGGAGATTCAAGATGCACAGGTGGGGCGACGTTTGTCTCAAATCAGTACTTATTCACGCAGTACATTAGGTACATATACTACTACTACTATACTACGTGTATTGGACGTTTGTATATGGTAGAGTTTTGTTTTCCTTATATCTGGGATTTGTTGTAGAAATACAGAGCTTATATAACATATGCGTAGAAACTGGTCCTATAGCATTCCTCTCATTTTCCAGTTTATTCAACGAAACCCGCAAGTGCCGACAGCTCACTACTTTCTCAAGCTACCGTTGCCGATGAGCCGCATACTGAGTGCCTTGACATTCTATGTCTACCAATTGATGGAGGTGTACGATCTGCCTGAAGCCACAGTGAAGGTGAGAAGTTTGGTCATTCCCAGGCCACCGTAGTTCATAGGTTATGAGTGAAGCGCCTAGCGGCTACCCGCTAATTGCTCTGACCTTTGCAGCGTTCCTTACAATTAACGCGTTTAGGAAGAATCCGGTTCGGGTAATCGTCCGAAAGTGGGAAGTGAGATAAGAACGAAACGTGGGTTCGAGCCGTATCGAACTACGGAAGTGGAGCTCGACGGTGAATACGTCCCTCGCTTCTTTTTGCACGTCACGCAACCACAACGCGGAAAACGGGAGAGTGGTAAGTAATGGAGTTTTAAACAGTTACAGTACATGTGTACTCTTTTTGCTCGTGTTTTTATGGAGGAAAAGGAAAAACGCCTCTAACGTGTGTGAGGTAATAGTGTGTGAATTTGAATTAGTTAGGTACACAAAATGTATGATCAGATTAGGTTGGCTTGTTGTTTAGGCCTCGCATTGGTCGAGCTGCGTTTCGTAGGATACGACAAACAGATTGCCCCGTTGAGTGATGGAAGATTGGATCAAGGAACGCACAATGTTTTTTGTAAGTCTTGTATATTGATTGAATTATGATGTTATTTTTGTTCCACAATTCTACTTTCTGCAAAGTACTGTACACATCCGTGTTATTTGTTATACCGGGTCATTCATTTCAATTTCAGTGGATGCATTGCGAAATCATCGCGAAGCAATTACGAAAGTGGAAGAAGTTCCGAATTTCAAAAGAAGGGACAAACCCGGTATCAGTTTTCTATGTGTACCAGATACATCAGTATTGAAGTCTAGGGTCGAAACACGTGGAGAAATAATGTGACTGAAACACGTTGTTTATAGTTAGGAAAATAAGCACACGCTATACTGTGCTTATACTATCACCATTCCAACTTATTCGTGTAGCATGCTGCAAGGGAGAAATCATTAGAATACTGTGTGCACCATTGATTTACGTCAATTGTGCGTTATAGGTCATAGGTGCCTGACGATGTTATACGATTGTCCTACAAAATATGGTATGCAGATGGTGTGTGACTGTTTTTCATTTTTTTTCAGGTGTGTTTGCGGAGGTTTGCATCTGGGAAGCGGGTGAAGTTGGCCTGGAGAAACTGAGGCACAAGATCCACACTTTGATCACGCAGGTTATTACTTACAATTTTTGTGTTTTACTTCTTACTTTATCTATAGTTTTGCGTTCTTATGTTATTGCAAGATTTGTCATTTTGTATGAAACCCAGTGTATACTCCTTTTGCAGGCGTGTGTTGACGTCGTCACCGAATTTGGTCTTTTGAATGGAAGGCCGATAGAAGTTCAACAACTGCCCGTCGCCAATTCAACCAACTGGGGAATACGTAAGCTTGTTGATAAGTTGTTTGTTTTGCGTTGCGGCCTACCATAGGTAGTGACAGTGGGACTAGTTGCCCTGGTTCTTCCTGTCTAATGTTAACCGTTAGAGCTAGAGTCTATATATTCACTTAGTCTTATGCCCGTTCTTTCGATTCCAGGTACGTCTTCGGGTGTGCATCAACCGACAAAACCGGCTGCTTTTCGTGCACGCTCCACCAGTGATGCCCCGATGCGGAGAAGGAATCTATTTCTGGAGGCACCCCCTTCACTCCCTTCTGCTATGTTACTCGACATTCCACTCAAGCATGTGAGTTTTATTGATCATTAATAGTTTATTGAATGAAATGACTGTCAAAGGTTGGTTTCTTCGTTTACAAAGCGGAAAAACCAGTAAAGCCCGTTTTGTTTTGTTTTATTACCTTGACCTTTAGGGTTCCGCCCATTTCTCATTTGAAAGAACGCGTACGATGACCGAGGGAAATGAACTGCAAAAGGACAAGGAGAAGGAGAAGGAAACGACACAGGAGGAGAATGAGTAAGAGTTTGCGTTCTGCATCACGATTTATGGAATTATTGGGCGTTACCCACTTGGTCCTGCGTACGCGTATGCATGTCATGTATGCATGATCGTCTACAAAATATGTATTAACTTGTTGTGTATTTTGCAGAACGGTGAAACCGAACAGCCGCGAGTTACTCAACGACAACCTCGCCGTGAATGCTCGTCGGTGGTTTTTGTTTTTGGCGAAGAAATTTGGAAAGAGGACCCCCTCGCTGCGCACGTTCCGATTCCAACTGGAGTCGATAGATACGGGAACTAGAGTATGTTTGGCGTTTTTATTATTTTTATTTGTATTAGCATTGGTACTCGGAACATTGTAGTGTGTGTGTGTAAGTGTGGTAACGTTTGTTAGATCTTTTCCATTCAGGCAATGGAGAGCGTTGCCAATGTTGTGGAAGCTGTGCTCGACAATGACAATGGGGAACGCGTCGTCGTTGCCACAAGAGGAACATCCAGGGATGGGAGATATGAGATCATTGACAAGAACCTCATCAATGTTCCCTTGACGGTGAGGCTTAGTGATGGCCACGCGAGTTATTTGGTGTACTTCGAGTTGTATGGTAGTTAGGTGTCGTCGTCTCCATGTAACAATGTGGTTTGGGTTGTATACTACCATTGGTACGCGGGTGGTCGCCGTGGTCGGTTTGTAGGGTAGGTTCAATCTCTGTCTCTTTCTATGGCAGATTTTAGTCTAATGTACTGCTCCTCTAATGCTCCTCTAGCATTCTTCATTTGGTCACGTATGGCCTCTTAACGAAGGTGTGTCTCCCCACTTGGTTCTTGTTGGTATCTCGTGCTGAGTGCTGTCATGATTGTAGTCGGATCTTCCCGTGGAACTAATCAAGAAGGAGGAGGATATGGTGGCTCCCCGGGTTGTTCTCTTCGCCTTTTTGCCCGCTGTCGCGGAGGAGACACTCCGATATGGCCTGGACCCCGAGGGAGAGCCCCCCGAGCTTTTGCTTCATCTGGCTACCCAAGGTCAGTTGAACTTAAACCTGATAAGTTTTGTGTTTCGGTGGTTGACAAGTTGATTCACAGTGGATATCGCGAAAGCGAGTATGGCAAAACAGTAGACAAGACAATAAATAGTGTATTATAATTATATTTGTATAATTATAATACACTATTTATTGTCTTGTCTACTGTTTTGCCATACTCGCTTTCGCGATAACAATAACGGACCGGGAGCACACAGCGATAAAAGTCTTTTATTGAAGGGACAGGTGTACGGGTTTAGCTGACGAGGCGGCCGTGGTTTGTGGAAGGGGTTGGTGCGATGTGGAGCCGGGGCGAAGGCGTAGTCGGGATCGGGATCGCTGGATGGTGGCGACCCGAGTAGACGCGATGTAGAGAACTGCAGGGAACCTGCCGCTAAGTTGGTGGAGCGGCTTATATAGGAGGACCCGGCATCTGTGACCGCCTGTGTCCTCGTCCTCTCCTTAGTTTTTTAATAGGGAGTTTAGCTAAGTGGAGCTTCTCCCTCTTTTTATGACCGTACTCCTCTAATTTGATAAGTCGGGGGAAATCGCGTGCGGTGCAAAAAGAGTACCTTTCTAACTGTCACTTCATATTAACGTGATCGATGATTGGTTCATAAAAACAATATCATATCTATATTTACATTAATAATTAAGCAAATTATATTTGTATAATTATAATACACTATTTATTGTCTTGTCTACTGTTTTGCCATACTCGCTTTCGCGATACTCCCGGGGGCGACGTCTTTTTGTATTCAAAAATGAGTTTGTTACACCGTGTTCTTAGAAAGGGATGTGAATGATGCTGCCACGCGGGACTTGAATTGTGAAATTAAATATGTGCGAGTGTCTTTTTTTTTTGGTTATATATGAATGAATAATGAACTATTATGGCTAGTCAATTTAAATAATACGGCAAAGAAAAAGGGTATTGTAGTATGTAAACGTTTTGTGTTGTTTTTAGATTAGAGATTAGATATATTAACAGTCGCAGCCGATTGATCCGCAACTTGTACTGCAGAGTGTGATTCCGGGGAGATTATTTACCTCTTTTAAATCGGGTACCTTAGTGTCTGGTTTAATTTCCTGGCATTTTCTCCATGTGCACATTGAGTTACCTGCACATCGTTTGGAAGATGATACACCATCTGTAACGTTTTTCGTTAGAACTGTGTTACCTTTTTCACATTTTCTACGAATTCCTTCCAAAGTAACGGTGACGTTTTGGATTGCCTGATTATCACTGATTACTTGAAGGCGTACCTTCCTGTTAATTGATGAAAAGAATATTTCCTGTGTGAGGTGTAGCATGAACTTGTTTGCTGAACAGATTGTTTCGTTGTGGCTTACGGGGATGATCTGGTTATAAGCTTTTACTGTTATTATAAAACATGCTATAATGGCGAGTGTAATACCTGTCTTCCAACCTAATAAAGTTCCTGTTCTGACTGTGCTCTGATTCCTGGTCTTCCTTCGTCTTTCCTCATTCATGTATCTTTCTTCCTCACTGCTGCTGTCACTTGATGGGGTTTCTGTTCTTCGAACATTTTTCTCGAATCGGATCCTTTTTCTGCGTTGTTGCGGTGTATGTCGTTGTGTTTGTTCTGTCCCTTCTCGGATATCCGCCTTCTTCCTTGTTAATGACCTGAACTCTATTAAGGTTGTTTTTATCGTCTTTCGTTTGCAGATACACGTGATGAGAGTTATGATTAGTGAAATTATTGTTGTGATCATTATAACAAAAGCTTTCATGTTGCAATGCGGATCGAAGATGAGTTTAGGGTGGAAGATTGTGTCGGGGAATAGTTCTTGGTGATTTGTTACGATTATTCGGGCAGGGAGGTGTATAGAACTATGTTCGGCGCTTGGAATGTCTGTTTGACAATAGGTTCCACTACATATGTCGTAGGTTGAGTCCTTCTCTGGATTATCTTTCAACTCTATTCCATTTTCGGTGCAAATTATTGCATGGTCTTTCTGTTTTTGGACTAGTTTCTCGTATGTACTCATGGTTAAGAGGTGTTGGTTACGTTCTTCATCGTTTTCTCTGCAATATGGCTGTTCATCTTGATCTTTCTTTCCTTGTATCTCCGCTGCTTTCTCAGACGCATCATAGTCCTGTATTTTTTGTTTATTTATGGGGGATCGACAAATCGGTTCGGAGTGTATTGTCGTGGTGACGAAAGTTTCATCTTTAAAGATCTTGGGCGAAATTGCTGCAAATTGGTGAGTGGTTGATCGTAGTTTGGTAGTTGGAATGGTCATAGAGGTGAATTTTCTTGTTGATGGCACTATGCAAGTGCTGGTTTTCTTCTGGGTGGTTGTGCTTGGAGTTCTTGTTGTTTCTGGTCTTAACATTGTCAAATTGCTCCTGTAGTTGTATCTAGAATTGAATCCATAATATTGTTCTTTTCTCGGGCTTTTGTATCGGTAGCGGTAACGATCCCTGGAATTATTTCGGCCATAAGGTGATCTATCTGGTGAACTTCCTCTGAAACGATCTCTTGGGCAGCTTCCGTCTCTGCTGTGCCCGTTGATGCTGTGCCTGTCTCTTGAATCATTACTGAATCTCTCTCTGCTGTGCCTGTCTCTTGAATCATTACTGAATCTCTCTCTGCTGTGCCTGTCTCTTGAATCATTACTGAATCTCTCTCTGCTGTGCCTGTCTCTTGAATCATTACTGAATCTCTCTCTGCTGTGCCTGTCTCTTGAATCATTACTGAATCTCTCTCTGCTGTGCCTGTCTCTTGAATCATTACTGAATCTCTTTCTGCTGTGCCTGTCTCTTGAATCATTACTGAATCTCTCTCTGCTGTGCCTGTCTCTTGAAACATGACTGAATCTCTCTTTCGAAGTACGCCGGTAGCTGTTGTTTGAGTTGCTTCCGTGTCTGTTTCTTGCGTTGTACTCGAGGTTGCTTTCTCTTGAGCTGTTTCGGCTTGTGTGCCCATAACGAGCTCTGGAATAGTTTTTGCCATAACTTTCATAACGTGGCCTTTCTCGTAAGTTATGTCTGAGCCGATCTCTTGAACGGCTTCTTTCTCTGTAGAGTTCAGTGTAACGATCTCGTGACTGGACTCCTGTAAATCGGCGAGTTCTGTTTAATGGCCTTCTGTCTGATGATCTGTCTTTTGATTCGTATTGTTCTTTGAATGGTCTGAGATTGTCGCGGAGTGGTCTTTCATTGTTCTCTGATCTCCTGTTTGAGAATGGGTCGCGGGATGCTGAATTGTAGTTGATCTTACGGTAATATGAACAATTCCTCTCACTTTTGTAAGACATTTTTTTTTTTTTTTTTTTTTTTTTACAAATCGAAATGCAGTAAAATAAAAGGATAAATTATGATCAAGTAAAAACTGTTAAGCCTTTGCGTGGCTTGATGTGTGGCTCTACGGGCCGTATTGAAGCCGTATGTGGGCTAAATTGAAATAGTGCCGACTCGGGGCAGAATTGACTGAATGCCGACTTGGGCTCACTGACTGAAATGCCAACTTGGGGCTCACTGATTGAAATGCCAACTTGGGGCTCACTGATTGAAATGCCTACTTGGGGCTCACTGATTGGAATGCCTACTTGGGGCTCACTGATTGAAATGCCTACTTGGGGCTCACTGATTGAAATGCCTACTTGCGGCTCACTGATTGAAATGCCGGCTTGGGGCTCACTGATTGAAATGCCAACTTGGGGCTCACTGACTTGAAATGCCAACTTGGGGCTCACTGATTGAAATGCCAACTTGGGGCTCACTGATTGAAATGCCTACTTGGTGCTCACTGACTGAAATGCCAAATTGGGGCTCACTGATTGAAATGCCAACTTGGGGCTCACTGATTGAAATGCCAACTTGGGGCTCACTGATTGAAATGCCAACTTGGGGCTCACTGATTGAAATGCCAACTTGGGGCTCACTGACTGAAATGCCAACTTGGGGCTCACTGATTGAAATGCCAACTTGGGGCTCACTGATTGAAATGCCAACTTGGGGCTCACTGACTGAAATGCCAACTTGGGGCTCACTGACTGAAATGCCAACTTGGGGCTCACTGATTGAAATGCCTACTTGGGGCTCACTGATTGAAATGCCAACTTGGGGCTCACTGATTGAAATGCCAACTTGGGGCTCACTGACTGAAATGCCAACTTGGGGCTCACTGATTGAAATGCCTACTTGGGGCTCACTGACTGAAATGCCAACTTAGGGCTCACTGACTGAAATGCCTACTTGGGGCTCACTGATTGAAATGCCTACTTGGGGCTCACTGCTGAAATGCCAACTTGGGGCTCACTGATTGAAATGCCTACTTGGGGCTCACTGACTGAAATGCCAACTTGGGGCTCACTGATTGAAATGCCAACTTGGGGCTCACTGATTGAAATGCCAACTTGGGGCTCACTGATTGAAATGCCTACTTGGGGCTCACTGACTGAAATGCCAACTTGGGGCTCACTGAAATGCCAACTTGGGGCTCACTGAATGAAATGCCGACTTGGGGCGCTGATTGAAATGCCGACTTGGGGCTCACTGAAATGCCAACTTGGGGCTCACTTGAAATGCCGACTTGGGGCTCACTGAAATGCCAACTTGGGGCTCACTGAATTTTGGACTCAACTGCCACTTGAGTGACGCAATAACGGAGCGTTTTTCCGGAGGTTTGATGCAAATCTGTTCTCGCTTTACTGGTGACTGGTGCCTTCGCTGGCTCCTTGTTCTAGGGTTTGTTTATCGTCTCGCTGGACGTTTTTAAGTTTATCGTCTCGCTGGACGTATTTTTAACTGTTTATCGTCTCGCTGGACGTACGACAGATAACGCTGGGTCCGGACGGTGCACCAATAACGGACCGGGAGCACACAGCGATAAAAGTCTTTTATTGAAGGGACAGGTGTACGGGTTTAGCTGACGAGGCGGCCGTGGTTTGTGGAAGGGGTTGGTGCGATGTGGAGCCGGGGCGAAGGCGTAGTCGGGATCGGGATCGCTGGATGGTGGCGACCCGAGTAGACGCGATGTAGAGAACTGCAGGGAACCTGCCGCTAAGTTGGTGGAGCGGCTTATATAGGAGGACCCGGCATCTGTGACCGCCTGTGTCCTCGTCCTCTCCTTAGTTTTTTAATAGGGAGTTTAGCTAAGTGGAGCTTCTCCCTCTTTTTATGACCGTACTCCTCTAATTTGATAAGTCGGGGGAAATCGCGTGCGGTGCAAAAAGAGTACCTTTCTAACTGTCACTTCATATTAACGTGATCGATGATTGGTTCATAAAAACAATATCATATCTATATTTACATTAATAATTAAGCAAATTATATTTGTATAATTATAATACACTATTTATTGTCTTGTCTACTGTTTTGCCATACTCGCTTTCGCGATAGTGGAGTAAGCATTAGAGTGACAATATGCCTTACTTTAACTTTCAGCACCGACAATGCGATTCCTCCCAAATCTCATACCATTTGTGCCTCGTCAGAGGGTGGTGTTCATTGCGGCTGGAGATAAGTCGGTATGTTATTGAACCAGGATCTCCCACGTGAGTGAGGAAAGATCACAAGATGCACTTGTTTGGGGCGATACCCGATTAGGGTTCCTGTCACTGCTTTTGCTTAGGATTTGAATGTACGCTTGTTTCCAGCTCGACGTATTCATGTACAATGTGCAACCCAGATTGTGCAGCCAACTGGGTGTTGCACTGAGGAATCTGCTCCGGAGACACAATGCAAGAAGTGCCCTTCTCAGAGAGATTGCACTACAAAAGTGTGGAATCACACATGTACAACACTCCCGGGTAAGTTGACGGTTGATGCGTCAGATTTTGTTGATTGATTGGTTCTTTGTTATTTATGCGTGTTTGTATGCATCTTGTTACCCTGTTATCGTTTCCGGAGTTGGGACTACGGTGCTTTTTTGTATTATTTATGCGTTGAATAGTTAATATATCATTTCCAGGTGAAGGAAAGTCGAAATCCTCTTTTGGTGAATATTTGGAGAGATGTTGAGGAACTACAGAGAGCCGACCCGATTCCCGGAGAGATGCCCGTTCAGGAAGAGGTTTGTTGGAGTTGATCAGTTAGTAAACTGAGTAAGCGTTCATTTTGGGTACGCCCGAAAATAAGTCTCCAATGTTTCGGTGGAAGCGACATATTTATTGTTACGGGAATCTTTTCGGTTGTCTCCTCTTTTTGTGTTAATTGTCTTATTTCAGCCTTCGCCTGTCTATGATATGAATGAGATCTTCAACCAGTACGCACACTATCTCGTGAAGAGTTACAGATTTGCTTGTGGGTTTTCTTTTGTTTTTGTTTTTGTTTTACAAACTGTACTATGTGTAGATTGATGTCTTTTCTAACGATCCTGGTTGTTCTTGTAGGAAACAAATGAATGTTTAGCCCCTGGCTTCCTCTCCCGAAATGTGTTCCGTTGTCTTTGGGAGGAGCAGTTGTTCCAACTTGTGCAATTGCGGAAGGATCTACTCCAGATGCTGAACGGGGACCTTGATATGCGTATGGCGCACAAGGCATTGATTACCAAAACTGTGCCGGTGAGAATTTAGGTTTCATGATTTATCTTGGAGGTGCTGAGGAAACTTGGTCTCTAGGAGCCAGGAAGACTAACTAATTTACCTTATTACCTCGTATACTGGGACATTATTACCGTCGTATGACTGTTCTTTAGTATCGAACTACCCACATTTTGTTGACACTATGCACCACATAGAGCTCTTTTTCACGAATATTCTTTCCATTACATTGTCCTTGTTTAGAAGTCAAAGTTGGAGAGTCTGGTGGAGATGTACAAGCGTGTCCACTTTGTCAAAACTCCCATTCTTTTCTTCGAAGAATGGAGAATGAAAGTTGCCAGAGTTCGGAAACCGGGAGTGGATCTATGTGCGGCTGAGGAAGCTAGGGTCGGTGCATTTTGATATCTTATTATATAAAGTTGGGAGCTTTGTTTGTTTGAGTGTACGTTTGGATGATGTGCGTTACGCTCAGGTTGTAGGATTGGTTCAGTAGTTCACGTTCCCGTGCACTGAACCATCTCACTTCCCGAGCGCCCCTCTCACAAACGTCCAAAAAAGGCTGCATATGTGGAATATGTGTGGTGTATCGTTCGGGCGCGGTGGCGCGCAGCTCATTTTAGGAAACAAAGAACACTCACAACTCAAAGAACTACCAAATCACAATCCTTGACAACTTTTTATGAAATACTTTTTTGTAATCACTTCGTAGTTTAATTTTTCATTTACTCATTTTACAAAGATTTAGTCGACATATTTTGCAACAAAGCATTGAGTAATTCTCTGCACATTTCCCTTATTTCCCACGAAACGAGCGTCCAATCTTGAGCGATGTTTCGGTCGAACGAAAGAACATTCAACAGAATTTCTTAATTCCGCGTAGTTTTTGCTTTAGTATGGATAATACACGGTATCACCTGTAACGTTCGACGACATTCTTTAGTTTAATACAGTTAAGGAAAAGATCTGTGACAATTTTTTTAGGATTTGGGATTTTTTCTGCTTTATAGAGTCTAACGATGTGCAGACAGTTTAGGAGGAATACGTTCACCAGTTATATAAAGGGCACACTAAAACTATGTTCGATCCCATGTTTAACATTCGTATAGGTTTCAAAAAGTAAAATGGTCACTTATTCCGCTGCTTCTAGGCTTTGGCAAATTTTTTTTTAGGTTATAGACTTATAAAGTCCAGCAAGTTGCAGACAATTTAGGAGAAATATAGTCAACAGAAACTAAGTTCTACCCCCCTGTTTGATATTGGTGTAGGTTTCAAGAGGAAAAATGAGAGACTGGAGACTCTTTATATAGAGATGTTTCTTCCTAACTTATATAGCCCAGCGAAACATTGCGGCGTATCAGCCACGCGATATTAAGCTGCTTTTAGGATTTGAAATTTTTCGATATTATAGAGTCCAGCAAGTTGCAGACAATTTAGGAGTAATATAGTCGACAGAAACTAAGTTCTAACCCGTGTTTAATATTGCTATGGGTTTCAAGAGGAAAAATGAGAGACTGGAGTCTCTTTGCAGACAAATGTTTCTTCCTAACTTATATAGCACAGCGAAACATTGCGGCGTATCAGCCACGCGATATTAAGCTGCTTTTAGTAGGCTTCGGCAAATTGTTCGGTCCTAGAGTAGAACAAGTTGCAGACAATTTAGGAGGAATACAGTCAACAGAAACTAAGATCTATCCCCGTGTTTGATATCGGTGTAGGTTTCAAAAGGAAAAATAACAAAGATGAAAACCATTTCCTTTATGTAAATGTTTGCTTCTAAGTTATATATCCCAGCGAAACATTGCGGCGTATCAGCCACGCGCTTATTCGCTTATTTTCGGTTTTGGAAATTTTTTGGACGCTATATTAGTCCAACGATTTACAGGCAATTTAGGAGGAATATAGTCAACGTCCTAAAATGGGCGAACCAAAACTAAGTTCTATCCCCAGGAAACTATTCTTGCGAGAAATAGTTGATTCTACTTATAGATATAGCCCAGTGAAAAATAGCGACCATCAGCGAATATTGGAAAGACGCCTCAGGCGGCGGTAGCCGACTGGTTTTATATAAATATAACAATTCCTCGATTTCGAAATAATTTCCTATGAAAAGAACCCACGAACTCACCTAACCCTTTGTTTTGATCTTTTATTATGATCTCCCGATGAGAGTCCTTCTTGTGTGTTATTTAACTGAATAGGTGAACTCAGTCTTTTGAATGACTGCTTTTATCATATATTTTTTTAGAAGAAACTGATTGCGGAAGAGAGAGCAGCTGCGATCAAGGCTTCGTCCAACACATCGTCGGCGTTTAGAGCTCGGAGTGACACGTTCAGGTTGGTGTTCGTTGATGTCACGTATGGAATGACTTGAGGCCGTATCTCCGTATTCAACTTGAGCCTCTAACCCTCTTTATCCCAACGGGGAGGCTGGAGCCTTAACGGGAGTGAGCCCAACTGGTAGGGGGAACTTTATGTTGGTGTTGGTGAAGACGGTCTCAAATCTCAAGTTCAAGTTCGCTTAATGGTGCCTTGTCATTTGACTTTGAACTAGGTTTTTGTATTTGGTTTTGCTTGTTTGGATGATGTCTGGATAAGTACTACGTATTGTAATGTCTCTAATTTTATTTGCTTTCTGTACAATATAACAATTTTTACTTTTAATGTCGTGCGCGTACGAAAATTTGTGAGCATTTACTTGCACGTTTTTGACTTTTTTTTTGTCTTTTTGTATGTTATCGTTTTTTTTTTCAAGCATTCGTATACTGAGCCGTCCACGTCCGCGGAGTAAAACACTGAGGTATTTGTGGAGAATCACGCTTTCGCTCACATTTGCACGTTACATGACTTACATATTTGTGATAATCTTTTCGTGGTCAAACCTCTTACCTTACACTTGTCATGTTGTGTGTTAACATCACATACGCGATTTGCATGGATTGCACGATTGAATAGTTGCACATCTTTTCTTACTAACACATTAGCATTTGACTTGCGGGTGCGCAAGGCAAGAGGGAACTTTGTCTAACTGTCGCTAACATACAGATACTGCCTGAATTGGAATCCTTGATATGCTTTCTAGAAATTTTCTTTTTGGGAACCTTGGGTATAGGTCGCAATTTAGTGCGTATTGTTAGAGTTAGATGACGTGTAGCGGAAGAAGGTTGTATGCTCGATGTTGGTTGAGGTCAAATACAGCTTTAAATTACTTGTTTCCGACACTCAAGTCAGGAATTGAAGTAAGTAGACAGAAGCAAGACGTAAACAACGGGGATTTCTCTGTTATTTCCGTCTTGCTTCTGCCTACTTCACTTCTATTACAAATAACAATCATGCGATGGAACTTACATCCAGTTTGTTTCCGAGCATATAACCACTTCGCTTGCCTGAGCTCGTCAGACTGATTTTATTTAATCTCTGTGTTTTTCAGCCTTCCCTCCTCCCGACCCCCTTTGTCGCCTTCTCCTGCTGCAACTCCACAACATCAGCAGGTTTTCAACATTGAGATCCCGCGACCGAAGTGGCATATACAGGTGAGGATACTGTTTTACGAGACGAT
This sequence comes from Pelodera strongyloides, assembly GCA_036852015.1. Classification (NCBI taxonomy): domain Eukaryota; kingdom Metazoa; phylum Nematoda; class Chromadorea; order Rhabditida; family Rhabditidae; genus Pelodera; species Pelodera strongyloides. Next base: position 54,750 of record JAANDG010000057.1, on the reverse strand, counting down.
TTCTAGCTTTCGAATTTCGAACGTACACTGTTCATCGATTGGCAAATCCCTACCTAGCGTGTGTCTGCTTTTTTAACAGTCCATCAGAAAAACAGTTGTAGCCCTTCCGCACCTTGCAGGCGTGCGGCGGTTGGAGTTGGGGTTCCCCAAGTAGTGTACTGAAATGTGTTTGCTCAGAGGTGGTTACATTATACATTGATATTTTTCATCATTACTCATTCAGATCTTGTACACGGCTGTCTCCGAGTACGTGGAGTATCTGAAGAAGAAGCATCACTTGCATCTACTGAAAATACTCGGAGTGCCACGGTAAGTAGAATAGTCTTTACTATAATTGACTCTATCTACGTTGTCCTTATCACTGTGGATTTGATTTAAGGCATTGGCACACTCATATTCGTATGAAGACGAATGAAACCAATTCAGATACGAGATGTACCGCTATAGCCCCGAGGTACCCACGCAGGAGGGATTGAACCTACTTCCTGAGGTATTTGCTAAATTATTCAACAAGTTTTCGTCGTGCAGTGTCTCTATCATTTCAGTTTTTTCATGTATTATTTCAAACGTGTAAAAATCAAATAATGCTATTTGGCACGCGTACATAATACATTTTATATGTGACCCTAGAGCAATGCTCTATCAAGTAGTCATACAAATATTGATTACACTGTCATCGGCTGAAATCTTATTTGTGTGTGTGTCAGATCTGGATGTGTCGTGTGATGCCATGTGGTGTCCTACTCGTTCATCTCTCCTTCATTGAACCATTCTTCACACTCGATGTGATCTCCTGGCCTGCGACATCAATACCAATGAATATTGTGAGTTTTTCTTTTATTAACATTTGTTATTTTTCCGGGGGACCAAGCGAATGTCCTGATCTTTCATAATGATTCGTGCTCTCCCGTATCTTTGAATAAGACGTATTGTACAAAGCGCAAACCTTTTACTTTTACTGATTCCTAGTTTGTTGTCTGTGTTTACACACGTTCCTATCTGTACAAATAAGTGTTATTGGAGATCGGCTTCGTTCCTAGTTTCTGGCCGCCTTCAGGTTGAATGTTCCATGAATTCCTTCCTTACGGTGCACCCTTTGTACGGTATCTGCACCCAGAGCTCGGGCTTTTTTGAATTCCGATCCAGGGGAGTCATATGAGGGGCTTTGATCGGGCATTTCGGGCTAAATTAGCAGTCATTAACCTGAGGCCTTGATTATGTGGACCAATTTATAGTTAGCTGACCGGTACAGGTTTTTCGGCTATGTCTATTTTATTCTGTCGTTATGTTCCGCGTTTCTTTCTTTCATTACATATCACCAATTTACGATTATATTTTACATTCGCATATATAGTTTAGTAGCTATAAAATAGGGTTTCTTCCCACCTGTTGCTCTTGATAGGTGGGCATCTGAGGTTGAGGTTGAGCTTGAGGCTCTTGGTAGGTGGGCATCTGAGGTTGAGCTTGAGCATATTGAGCGAATTGAGCAACTTGTGGTGGAGCGGGAATACTAATCACTTGCACTTGCTGGGGCTGAGCGTATTGTGGAGCTGGAGCGGGAATTGCAATCACTTGTGGTTGGGCGTATATGGGGGCGGGGGGCGGATTGTGGGAGGACAATTGGTACTTGAATGGGAGGAGGAGGGGGAGCGGGCACCTCCACTTGCATGGTCTGCATTTGGACCACCGGTACTTGAATAGTCTGGTATTGAGGCGGTGGAGGAGGCGGAGCGTAGACTCTGAAAGGACTGCTATGAACTGAAGTATGAATAAATTCTTCTCTTCTCTTCGTGTGAAATTACGTCATATTGCTTGACCTTATAATCTTTTTCTGAAAGTGTGAAACGTGACCTTTGACGACTTACGGTTGTGCTTGAATTGTTGTTCCGTCGTCAATTACAATGGATCCCGGAGGCACGGAATCGACTAGAGGAGCTCCCTGTACGGGAACGAAGGAGGGCCCCGGGAGAGGTTCACTCATGGCTCCCATTCCCATCCCCATTCCCCCGTCACCTCCCCCACAACAGGGTGGAGGAGGAGCACAACACGGGGGAGGAGGGGGCGGAGGTGGTGGAGCACAACATACGGGTGGTGGAGGGCTGAAATCATGATGGTTCTCTTTTGTGGAGAACAGCAGAACTCTGTGCGTTTGCTCTAGACAATGAGTCTCATGAATTTGTGAAATATGCTGAATAGGTGAACTCAGCAAGAGCATCCAAATTAAGAGAAACGTTTGCATTAAAAATATACCCTACCCGCAACATCCACCTCCGCCGAGAAGGAATGTGCCAGCACTATAGTTTATCAATGACAGCAAAATGGCATATACCACACGCGTCATGTGCCTAAACGAATCTCGGGCTGCATGAAAAAGATAAATGAACAAGATACATAAGGATAAAAAACCATGTATGATATGCTATATGTGGTTTATAATAATTAAATACAATTTGAGTAATAAATTCGAGAAGAATTAAGAATTTTAAGGAAACAAATGAAACTGGTCACCGAAGAAGGAGTTTAAATACCTTCTATTTGATATGTTTCATTGCTGGAGGCGTTTTTTTCCTTTTCCTCATGTGAAGCTTATTTTATTCAGTAGTGACCGTTTGTTTCTTTCCTTTTCTCTCTTTCTATTTGCAGTAAAATTATCTCTTTTAGCCTTCCCTCTTTCTCGTTCTCTCTATCTAATCTCTGTCTATATACATCTCTCCTCCCTTTCTGTTTATCTCCGTCTCTCTATCTCTCCCAACCTCTCTATCGGTCATTTTCTTGCATCAACAAAGCACTTTCTTTCAAACTGATAATGGCAAGGTCATGATCTATTATTGTCTCTTTTCGTGAAATCAAAAGCAACACAATCACTGTAATGCGAGAAAGGGAGAACGGTTTATGTTATAATTCAGTGACGAAACATTGTGCGATTGTATACGAAATGTACGTAGTAACTTTGTTTCGTTGAACTAACTTCGCGCACCATTATGAGAGTTTTGCAAACGACCCAACAGAGTTCCAAATTTTCACTTGGTGTATCAGTTCCATAATTTATTTATTTAAAATGTAAGGTGTGAGAATGGACTGTACAATAGTTTGTGGTTTGTACTGTATGTTGTGTTTTGCAAACTCGGTTCTGTTAAATGGTTTATTATACATTTTATAATGTTCACTGGACTAGACGTCGATTGAATAGTCGTATCACCCTGTTCTTGTGTGTATTATGTGAGGAACGCAGGGAGGATGAGTCTCCTGCTCCCAGATCATCTGAGTCAGAACCTCCCGAGTGGAATTCTGATTGCCCAGAGGGTGGGTGGGGAGCAGGAGCAGATTGTGATCCGTAGTCAGGCTCTTCACTGGGTGGGGGACCTTCGGGCGGGGCTGGCTGTCCTGGGGGAAGAAGGTCAGCTGGGGCGGGTGCGGGCTCATCCGTAGGAGGAAGTGGTCCAGATGAGGCTCCCGGTGCATATGATGGATCTCCTCCCACTATGGGAGGTGCGGGACTACCACCAGTGGGAGGCAGGGGGAAATTATTCCCACCCGTGCTTGGAGGCATCACATAAGAGGATGATGGGGGAGGTGAGGGAGGCTGTGGGGGTGGGTGAGGTAACGATGCATAAGACGATCCTGTGGAATAGGAGGGCGAAAGAATGTACTTGGTCACCACAGGACTGTACGAGGGAGCCGGAACGTAAGTGTATGTGGGACGGGGTACGGTAATGTATGTCACTTTGGGATACGCGGGGGCGGGCACGTAGACGTAGGTAACCGGCGCGGGAGCTGGAGCGGGCATGTAGATTGTTGGTGATGAGGCCGGAATATAAGAGGTGACTGGGGAGGATGGGATGTAGGTAGCCGGGTAAGACATCATGGGGGAAGAACCGTAGTCGCCACCACCGTAACCTCCGCCGTATCCTCCGTAGCCGCCACCACCGCCGTAACCGACATTGCTGAAAGTGGACGGGAATTAAATTTGCTTTATGTGGCTTGCAAAGCGGAATTTACATATAATACTTGGAATCCATCGTTACAAAAGTTCTCCCCTCTCACTGCCCTTTTCAATTTTTAACATGGCAACATAAAGATAGGTGGGGATTGTCACATTAGCCGATTGACCTGACCATATTAGTAATAGTGTAACACTGCGCACAGTAAAGACAGTGTTCCCCCGGCCTATTGTTGTACACGAGGTAAATTGCCTTGATAGGTAGGTTAGTGCTCGTTCTGCTCTGCAATTGTATGGTAAATTATTATGCTAGCTTACCAGCAGCCTCTTCCGAATAAGTTGAACGTTGCTTGAACTACCGTGACGACCAGAAGTATTAACGTGAGTAGCAGCATCTTGCTCTCCTTGGTGCTGAGCCAACCAAAGTTTAATGGGTCTGATCCTGGGTATCTTAACCCAAATCCCGCCCATCATTTTCATCTATCAATAGTGTTTGCTGCTTTTGGTTGGTTGATAAGTCTTCCTGAGTGGAAAATCTGTCAATTTTGGATTACCCATTGGCTTTTCGCCTATTGCGACCATTGTCTGTGTTTCGTACATTTGTATGCACTAGCACTACTCGTTTTCTCTTACAGCGAATTGACCTTCACCGCGAACCGAAATATGAAAGCGGTTTTGATTTTGCGAGAAAAATAATATTGTCCTGAGATTACTGTGTCTGTGTTGTAGGGTATGGAATGTAATGTGACTGGTTATGTAATTTGCAGAAGTGTTATTTTTAGTATATTACAAGATGGGGCGTGTTTACTATAGACGTATGGTCATTTACTCGGGGGACCTTTTTCCGCGTTAGTATTACATATTACAAAGATATATATTTATATATATTTTTTTACAAAGATTTCATATTTAGTCTTTGATTCCCTCATTTTAGCGGGACCACGTGAAGAATGATGAGCTCAGAAGGCGTGAACTGAGGCGTGAACAAAGGAAATTGATTGCCGGATGTCACCTCCACTCCTTTGTTTATGATTTCCATCTCAGACTCATCTACAGCTATCTGGTCGATAGGGACAAGGTAATGGTATTGTCTCATCATCAGTATCGTTATTATGGTTTCTTTGCCTCTTGTTTACATCTCTATTATGAGGTCACATTAACCAGCTCTTTCCAGAAGTTCTTCTCTGTGGGCTACGGTACCAATGCTTTCCTCTCCGATTTCTTGAAGTATTACCAGTGTCGCCCGCCGAGTTCTGCCAATTGCATCATTGAGGGTAAGAATCAGACTTCTTTTGTTTTCTGTGTTCTATTCGATCAAAACTGCCGTCTTCTTAAATAATCTGATTTTGAATCAAAACACAACGATATCCCAGTTTGTGTTTCAGAGCGTATCAGCTACCCTCTCCGTCACGGTGTGAGTGCGATGGCCGTCTGGGAATACCTACTCAACCAAGGCGACAAAGGGAACAAGTGGGACGTGCTCAGAATGAATCCAGTTCGTTTTTCTTTTACCTATTTCCTGTTTAATTCAGTTTTGTGACTGCTATTATTTGTCGTCTCGTGCAAACCTTGGAATTGAAACATTTTTTTGTTCATATTTACCCATTCACGTCGAAATGTTTACAAGTGTTCACTCGTCTAATTGTTCAATTAACTAAATTTTACAAATATAGTTTATTGATTCCATTACAGGACCCAACCATACGATTTGACGAGTATCTGATCATTTCGAACTCAACCGATCAGAAAGGACAGGTAGGAATTGGGGTCCGATGGTTTATGTGTATTCTTCATTGTTTCGGAATTCCTTAGTATTATGTATAGGGGACCGTTTGCGTTGCCGTGGGTTTTTGTTTCATCTTCATTGCAGAATAGGGGACCCCAATTAGGGGACAGAATAGGGGACCTCAAAAAACCTCAATTTGTATCCACCAAATAAAAATATTTTGTGATGAATCCTTTAACGTTTCAGACAACTGTCCGTCTCGTGATCTTCGACATGGAAAGGGCAAAGGTTTTCAAAGCGGAGAATCTGAACAGGAAGAATGACTGCATCTTCATTACAGTCTATCTCATTCATATGGCACGCAATCGTAAGTCTTTATGTTTATGTTTAGTATTTTCGAATGGATTCACAGGAAAACTAACATTCTACTGTACATAAGTTGAGGGATGAGACAATGACGTGAACTGTGAACTGCGGGGAAAAAGAAAGGTAGTGAGTGAGAGGGTCCAACTGTCGAGTGCTATTTCAGAACACAATTCCAAGAGTCTGGAGAAGAAGAAAGAAGAAGCAGCGAAAAAGGCGGAAGCGGAAAAGATGCAACAAGTGGATATAAGGGAAATCAGAAAGGTTAGATATTTGTGGTTATCACAGTCCCTTTGTTTGTACTACCGTATAGGTGTTGTTAAAGCGATATGACACGTGAACCTGTGAACTATGTTTGCCAATTGCACTTTCATGCATTTCTCGTAAGCGGGTATTTCCAGCACAGAGCGGAATACAGGAACGCGATGCAGTTCTTCAGCACTTTTGCAAACCGCGTACCTTGCCGCTTTAAACTAGACTAGCTCTCGTTTAGGTTGAGCAAGATGACGATACCGAGACTCTGAAGGCTGACGACGATTCTGTGGATACAGGGATTGAGGCGACCGAGGACGGTGTGCCAGCACTGGATGATATTCCTATCAGTCGACCTCTCATAGAAGAGGGAGTGAAGATCGAAGAGACGAGTACGTATGTGGTCAGAAAGATCACACTCAAGAATGGAGAGCACAGACCGGCAGAGTACTTTGACTACTACGATGATCCCAAGTGAGTCGAGTTTTGATTAGCACAGAATGGGGGTGGTACGTGGTAGTATGGGGATGGTGCATGCTCGCAGGGCAATGGAGTCTCATTAACTCACCTCTGTTTAGCTACGTGTCGCCGTTCGAAGACAGCATGAAGCGTCACGCGAATCGCAACTATTATGACAGCGAGGCCGATGCGACAGCTCTCCGCAATTTGGCGCCTTGGACCCGCAGGAGGCAGAATAGTGCACTGAGGGAAATGGGATTCTGTCACGTGTCGAGTAGCACCGTGTCTCAGGTATCTTTGTGTCTAAAGGTGTTTTGGTGTGTAACTCCACATCCTTTTATCAGTCGTCGTGAGATTAGCATTAGTGTCTAATGGCCTGTGTTTTAATTGCAGGATTCTGCAAAGGGTCATAGTTCGGAAGATGACGAGGACAAGGAGAATACTTCCGGTGATAGAAAGGAAGATGACACAGTAAACGATGGAGACGTAGACGGTGGTGCGAGTGACAAGGAGAGAGACGACGACACAGACGACGAAGATTACTGTAGTGCCGAAGAGCTGAGCAAGGAGATGGACGAGGTGCGGTTTACATTTTCGTTGTTTCCTCGCAACATCAGATTACTCCGGGAGAAGTAATCATGCTGGCTTGTGTTTTTACGTAAAGGAACCTATTGGTTACCGGTATCGAAAATCACATAGATAGTCAATGAACCCAACCTTACTACTGAAGTTCGGTAAATTCGATAGTTTGATGAAGTCTCATTCATGATTACTTGACATTATTACAGGAATATGTTTCAGGACGACGATGATCCTCGTCGCCGTCACGTGAGTGATGGAGTGAGTGACGAGGTGAAGGGTGGGATGAGAAGGAGACATTCTTCTGGAGGGGGAGTAGAGACCCTCTCCCCGGGGATGATGACTCCCCAGCAGTCCGAGACGAACACACCAGATGTCGAGGAGGACAGTGCTGGTGAGTGGTTGATAGGGACGGTTTGGTAAATAGACGTATGGGTATGAGTACTCGTTCTTTACGTAACTTGTCGTAAAAGTCTCATGTAAAGAAAGTTCCCGGGTTTTACAGCGGGTTACGATGCGATGTAGTCTAGGGTAAGCGATGCAAAACGCACACGTAGTCGGTGTATGTGTTCTCTGCTCATGAGTATGTATATTTACTATTTACATTCATAAACTCTCGTTTCCAGAGGAATCTGATGACAGCGAGCCTCCCGCCCTCGCCGACCCTCTCATTCCCGAAGAGGAAGTGGCTGAGGAGGCTGAGGAGATTGACGAGGTCTGCACTGGAGAGGAGGAGGAGCAAGTGATCGAGCCGTCCTTGATCAACTTCCTCGGCAAGTTCGACCAGGTGTTCGAGTTGGACAAGTCGGACAGTGATCGAAGTGGAGAGTCGACCCCCGTCCCACCCAATCAGAGGACGATTATCAAGCAGAACAACCAGAAACAGCAACAAAAGCAACCAGATGAAGGTAGGAGACTAGCCCTTGTTTGTATTTGAGAACTTGAAAGAATTTTAAGTGTTCTTGTCCATAGTACATGCGGGGACGGGATATATCATGGGCGTTTCGTTATTCTTATCTGATAATGATATATATATATATATATATATATATATATTATTTAGTGGTACACATCCCCGAGGAAAGCGTCACCTACGTGCACATATACACACCGAAACAGAAGAGAATGCAAAGGGTTGGTTATATTTTTGTCTTCTTGATGTTTTTACTATTCTATTTGTTATATTAGTTTAGGTTCTGCGCGGCATCATACATGGCTTCATGGCTATTGGTTTGTATGCCATCGTTTTGTACCAAGCAGCGATGTTTTCGTTAGCAAGTCTGCTTCTGACGCCATATTCACCACTCCGATTACCTCAGGGAAATATTCCCTGTGTACAGAAAATAGCATTCTAATGTGAGAGAGGCAGAGAAAAAGACGGGTAGTTCCCCATGGGGAATTGGGTGGTGAATATGGCCTCTGTAGTGCTTGCAGGAAACTAGGCCCCTCCTTGCAGTTGTGCGCATTTTTGTACTGTTCTTCTTTTTTAGCGAATCCAGAATGCGGCAATCCAGTACGCTGAAGATATTCGCCAGGCGGTTGAAGAAGCGGAATCGGTGTGCAGATTACTGCAGCTGTGGAGGAAGGTAAGAGATATGCTCTTTTAACATAACGGATCGAAAATATGAGTTATAGTCATTGAGGTCGGACATCCACAATCGACCCACGTGGACCTGTTATAAACACAATAGCCATATTGTAGAGTAATTCGTCCTTGTGGCAAGTTGGCAAGTGATATGCTCTGTTGTGTAGGGTTTAGTTACCGCTCTGAATTCCGTACATGATTAAGTTTGCATGTCGACTCGAGAATGAGAACAAACCTGCTTTTATTCATCACTTTAGTAACGTTGTAATAATAATGTTTGTAGATAGTACAACTTCCGCAGCGTTCAACGGTCGAGCAAAAGAACGCGATCGAAACGTTCCTGAAGTCAACTTCCAAGTCAATGTGAGTCGGATTGTTTGTAGTGAATATTTCGGATAGTTTCTATCCTTTGTTGTTTTATATGTGAGCTAGATTGCTGATAAAGCAAACGGTTGAACCTTAAGTGAAAGTGTTAGAATTTTCATTTTATTCTCTCGTTCAGTTACTACTCCAATCCGTGGAAACCGATGTTGTATGCCCTTCACCCGGGTGCCCAGTGGACCGACTTGGATTTGTTATGCAAATTGGCATCAAGGGAACGAATGGACACTAAGTGAGTATTTCTCGGTGAAACTAGGGCATAGGGAAAATTCTGTGAAGTTGCACGTCAAATACCGATATCTTCATCTGACAACAATTGAACAATCGCAGTAATTGTGCTCCGTCGACTGATTATAGATAGTTAGATGAACACTGTGTATGGCTCGTAGCATAACACTATGACTGCTGACTGCAGCGTATGGATAATTATTTAATCTTCCAGGGAGCCTCTCCTGAAGGGAATTCTCGACACGGCCGATCACGTTAGGTTATGCCGATTCTTATTGGCACGCTACGGACCGCAACAGTGTCGATACTTTGAACTTCCCAAAAAGAACAAGAGGGTAAGGACTAAGGACTAAGGACTAAGGACTAAGGACTTTGTTTGTAAAGCCTTTGCACATTTCTTTGCAAGCGGATGTCTGTATGATTGTATGGTACGCGTTAGCACCCAGATAACTTTTTTATTCCTCGAATTGTGTTCATTTCCTGCAACCCTTTGTGTTCCAGGCTGTGGTGATCACTATCCCCAACTATATGGATTCGCTGTTCTTGGTCACATTTGAGTTGGGACATGAGCCAGTGATTGAGGTAATGAGGCTTTACTTTTGAATAGCTTTTACAAAGTATGGACTTGTAAGTTTGGTCATGTATCCATACTGGAAAGGTCATCCGTTTTTAACTCTGTATATACTAAAAAGAAGATTGGAGAGTGAAAGTTGAGCATGCTTACTAAGTTGGTAAACAATATTTGAGTAGTTAAGTGAGTAGTGCAACTTTTTTGCTCAGGTTCTGTTCCGGGAGGCTAAGGTGCCCATGCGCAGTTCCTTCAACTGTCACTGTGTGGATCAGGCCTTCGATCAGATGGTCCGACTTATATTCGCATTTGAATGGAGTGAAGTGGCCACCAATTGGACCAGATTCATCCATTTGTAGGATGGCGCAGTGGTTAGTGAGTCGGTATCATAAACCGACGACCGGGGTTCGAGTCACTCGATAGTAGATAGTGTTTTGCTAGATTGTATATTGTTTCGGAAAACGAGTACACCTTCTGTATGATTCTAGTCCGTGAACCAAGTTCTTTAAGTTTTCCTTTCTTGTAATACACTATTTGATTGCTTTGTTAGGCGTGATGCTGGACTGTTTTGTTTTGTTCTCTAGTTTGTTCGTTTTTTTTTTTAATCGGATTGAAATTCTTATTTAGTGATTCGATATTACTGACTCAGCTTTGCCACATGTGTATATATATGGTTTTTTTATTATTGTTTATAACAATTTGTTTTCTTATTAGTTTGCTGCATTAGCCTACAGTATGAGAAATGTGGCATTCCTATTGTTTTTGAACCACCTATTTGTGACTTCGCTGTGGTCTTCCTGTGCTATTACTAAGTTGTAGTGAAGTTTGTTTCTGATTGTAAAGCGATTCTTCTATTTAATTCCTTGCCGTAATTTCTTGACTAATGATGTATAAAGGTTGTAAAGACTTACTTAATAACTAGATAATTGGGTTAGATAGTTTATTTCCTTGATGGGTTAACTCTTTTTCAGTGGTCGATTTTTTACATGCAGGGAAAGTTATTTGCCCAAGAGACAAATTTGCCTGAAGAATTATAATACCTAGTTTTGTCTAATTCTTGCTGTGCATTTTAGGCATTATTGTTTTTTTTTCTGCATACATTTGCGCCAAAAGCAATACTCATTAGTGTATGTAGCTCGTTGATGTACTTATTTTGTTACGTGTATTTGCCACTTTTATATAGTTGTTGATGTATAAATTGTTTTTTATTTGTAATTTGTTTTATTGCTTCTTGGTGTATAATTTTTACCATTGAGTACGTTTGAGGTGGCTGGGGTTTGAGAGTGTGTGTGTGTGCTTGGAGTATTTTTATATTGAATATGGGCCATTTAACTTTTTATAGGTGAAAACCTGCGGACTGAAATTTATAGTTGATATATATAGCTGAACTATACAGTATGCTGAGCCGAAGTTATTATGCGATAGATTTTGTAGATGATCTGCCATATAGTGTTTTTCTAGGTCGTTTCATGTAGAGTGCTTCAATATGGATCAGGTAAGATTCGAAGGAAGGATGGTATTGGTTTTCTGATTATGTGTATATGAAAGTATTCCATTCAGAGTTCCTTTTCGTTAGTACTAGATTACTGTAGGTCGGTCGGGAATAGCTTTGTACGTATTATGTTTTCTTTTATTTAGTCACGTCGCCGCCCTATTCGATCCTGTGATGATGATGAGGAGGTTGTGATGAAACGAAAAAGAGTCGAGGTTGGGATAATTAATTCATAAGGCCGCCAGTTGTAGCCTACAACGTGCTCCATGCGGCATGGAAAATGGCACGCCGTTGGGTTCTGGTGTGCAAGTTGCCGTAGCGTTGCCGCTTGCACCCAGTAAAGAAGTAAGGTTGCCAGCCGCTTTCACGCGTGCGTTTCCATTCCGCGTGCATTTTTCACGCCACCCGTCGCCAAATGGACTTTGCACGTCGTAAGGTTGCCGCGTGTATGCATGTCTTGGTGGGTGGCGTGATTACTGTAGTTTACTCAGCCTACCTTCGAAGTTCTTCAGGGCTACCATTGTGTTCAGTGAAACATTTTTTGATATGTGTACACTTTAACAAATTTCAGTCGTTGTCTACCGTATCCTCGTCTGAACTGTTCACCGAGGTCAAGTATCCTGTATCCTGCTCTCCTTCCGACACTCCGTCTACTCCTTCGAGCACTGCATCGACGCCGACCGTCGCTCTTTTGAATGACACCGTGACACCTCCTGGCCGTCCGATTACGAAACCATTTAAGCACAGGGCACTCATTAGGATTGCGGATGAGGTGCGGGATATGCTACTTTAGATTTTGAGATATTAGACGTAGCTGGGACTCGAAATCCCGTTAGGTCCATGTAAACACGTAAACGATAATATACTGTAGTACTGTAGTGTAAATGTAATATAGTGTAAATAATAATGTAAGTACACATAATATTTTGATCTTTTAGAATCTCTCTCCAACGTCGACGATTGCTGATGTTGTACTGGTGAGTTGGTGTTTTGTTTACCACAAAAAATTCTGTTTGCTGACTTGATTCACGTCTCGGGAATAACCGAAAACAGTTCTTGCGACGAAAGCAAACTAGGGCTATTGTAAACTTTTTGTATTTCTTTCTTCAGCAACGCGGAGGTGGCTCCAAGCGTCGAGGTTGCGGTGTTCATGTGAGTTTTTGACTCTTCTACAACGCAAAATTTTCGCGAAATCGCCGCGCGAAAATGGCCAGCAGCTGGCGGTGAAACCACTTTTGCCTAGGACTGACGAGGGATTCGGGTTTCAATTACCCTCGTGTGTCACACTGCCGCATCTCCAAAAACGTGCCATGTTTTCGCCGCGCACTCCTGTTTGCTTTAGTTACGCGGAGTTTCATTCGTGTGTTCTCGCGGTTTCGTCGCGTTTCGGGGAGTAAAGCTTGTAAACTTATTGTCATTTTTCTAATGATTGTGTAATGTTTATTCAGAATCGCAATGGAGAAGTCCGCGGTTTGGAGCAGAGCTTCAGTTCTCTCTCAGTTGAAGGACACAAACAATGAGAATGATTTTTCCATATAATCACTTGTTTTAGTTTGCATTAGATCCAAAGAGGTCAAGTTGGGATTTGTTGTTTTTACCGTCTATTTGATGTATTGTTTCAGCCCTTTACCCACGTCCACGTCCTTCCATTATTCAATTGATTGAGTTTTGATTCTCTACACATTCAAAACTAGCATTTGACACATGACACCCACATTTAATATTAGCCTTTTTTGTTGTTTTCTTTTCTTGCAATTAGTTGGATGTTTTTGTGCCTATTTTTTTAATGTGTATGCATTGATTGACTGTCAGTTTATCCACTGAAATAAATATTTTTTCATGTATTTTGTATTTGTGTGAAGTCGCGCCCAACTAATCAACAGAACTGAAAGTTTGTTCTCCACAACAGTTCATATAAAGCCGGGAAAACCATATAAAGCGCACCCCTTTCTTCAAAAAAAAAAACAAGCGGGTGGGGGTTTCAGACCTTTTCCTATACAATTGCACCAAGGTGATTTTCAGTGTTGATCCCAACGCTGTAGACAGCTTATATTCTGTAGTGACCGGGTTAATCATGTACGCTGCATTTCTATTCTGAGGTTACCTCAATGTGCTGTGGAAGTACAGTACAACTGTGACTGTGATCTTGTGTGAGCTGTAAAATATTTTGACTTAAAAAAGAACGTAGGCGGCTGGATCAATTATGTAAACGTTTATTTTGTAATAACCAGCCGGCTACGCCGCCTGAGGCGTCTTTCCATATACTTATGAAACGTCTGTAACGTCCATGAAAATCTTTACGAATGAAGAAATACATCGTTCTTTTACATGAGTATATTCTAATATGAGCTGCGGCACTCTTTTATATCCAAAGCGGAACAATTTATTCGAATTCTACTTCCGTAACGTGAGTGCTAGCGCACGCTACAGTTACCCTTTTATCTACGGTACGTATGTAGGAGAGACAGACAGAATCAGAACTTCAGGACAGATATACAATCGACTCTGTGTAAGAACACAATTTTAGATGGTACACGTTCATGATAAAAAAGAGAGCTGGTAGTGGCGGACCACCCACGAAGGTCGTGGTGTAGGGGGTGAACCGATGTGCCAACAGAGCGCGCACCTGGGGAATTTTCGTATCCCGGTTACCTGTGTTAATTTTCTGTTGTTATGGTTATGGTTCTTCCCAAGACCTGGGTGATGCACATATGTGACGGTATGCGGCATCCGCAGGGCTCACCGACGAAGTTATCAGTGTGGTGAATCTTTGATGGTTCTGTTCATAGCGCGTTCAGGATGGTCGAAAGAAAAGTCATTAGTCGCCAAAACATTTACTATTTATCACTACAATTATTTCGCGCTCTTATGATAATTGAATGTAAATTCTGTGTCGATTATCTGTCTTATTGTTGCGCGTTGAAAATGAATACTGTCTGTCAAGGCTGCGATAGGCGCATTACAGTTATGCTGTGTGCACCAGGAATAAAGAGAATGTTGCTCATTTTCGGTTTATTATAAGTCTGGTTATTATTTTATTCAGCCGGACAAAAGTTTGCCGTGCTGCAAGGTAAAGCCTGACATGCATAATATTCAAAATTATCGCAATTAATGGCCTTTAGAGGGAAATTGAATCCGGTGGACCGTTGGATGACAGCACAATTGCCTTTTGTGTGGTCGAGTTCTGGATTGTTCTGATCATTCTGAAATGATCTTTGCTTGTTAGAGTCAGCGGCGAGATGAGTTCACTTCGAAAATTGGTTTAAAAGTCGACGTATCGTTACTTTACTTATATTGACTAAATTGCTCTATTGTTGTGGGATATACTAGGAGAAGACGACTATTCGGTAGCACTTAGTTTATGCACTCTTAATGGTAGAAGGACCTCGTTGTTTTGTAAATGACCCTTATTACACTGGAAACGGTAGCTGGCCCGGGTGTGAGATCCGCTGAGATCCGCTCGAATAATTCTGATACCGCAGCTGTAGCTCTTCCACTCTTACCTGTTCCGGCGTATATGGTGTATTATCTGCCCAGATCCACTGTCGACTCGATCCATCATATGTTAGACCAACCAAGAATGGTGACGCGGGACTGTCTAAATTAATTTATCGATATTTTAACTAAATGACAATATGACAGGTCAGCTATTGTTAGCATAGATAGTTAAAAAGCATGTGTATCTGAAGGTGTACGTGCGTTTGTTCACGCAAAGCTTACAGGCGTAATTCTATAAATTATAGGTGGCCTAAACCATCTGATAACATGATATATTTGGGTGTGTTACGCTTTCCCCTATGATATGTGTGCGTGTTTATAAAGTCAAATATTTCCATACAAATGACTCACAGCGTACAACTTGAAGTCGTTCATCCGCAAGTTTAGTGATTGCCGGCTTTCCGTTCAGTTGATCGCATGCCATTGTCAAGAGTGGGCCAGTGGCGGGTTCAGTCGAACTCTATAGTATTGACTGACTAGGGATAGATTCATCTCAAATCACTTCTCTTTTTATTGTTTTTATTGATAATAGCGCAAATATCATTCACAATGAAAATTAAATCAATCACAGAACAATACGCCGCGCAGAAGAAGCTTCTTTTATTGGAAGCTAGTTGATCGGAAGCCAAAATCTAAACTCAAAAACTAATACCGTACACAGATCGCGCGAACTAATGGCAATTAGCCAAGAGCGAATTAAATGACCTATGTGCGCGGACGAACCGGGTCCCGTTCCGGCTAGACGAACATAGGTGACTCTAGGCCCGCAGGCATGCATTTAAGCAAATATGCCCTAGGGCGTGCCCTTCAATTGTAGAAGGCCGGGATAAGGCCACAAACGGGGAAAATGTCGGTCCGAACCTGGGGCGTGCCCTTTGCATGGCACTTTGCCGTAGCCTTGCATTTTATTAAGCGCGCGAAAATTGGGATTTAAATTTTTGTGTAGCAGCAGCCGTAATATTTCGCAACCAGCAGAGACGACCATACGCGGTATGGCCGAGTGGTCTAAGGCGCTAGTTTGGAGTACGTGTTTAGCTAATGTCGCAAGTTCGATTCCTGTCCGGTGCATTTGTCTTGCAAAGTTCTAGGTACTTGTATGTTGTGTTTCCGGGTGTAAGTTCGTGGTGGGTTAGCTAAAACGGTGTATATTCCTTTTCTTCCCGGTTGAAAATGGCCTGTTTGTGGCCCTTTATTATGCCCTCTAAAACTCACAAAAGCCTCAGGGCGTACCCAGGGCACCCTCTAAGGCCGGTAACGGGCCAGCCCCGTTCCACAGAAAAGGGCAGGCCTTCGGGCCTAGAGTCACCTGAGAACCGGGTCCCGTTCCGGCTAGACCTTACTCCGTTCCGCCTAGGCGGCTCGTATTACTGTACGTAACGGTACGTAAAACGAAGCGGGTCCCGCTCCGGGTTCGGATCCCGATTGCTTTGCCTCATGCACTTTGCGTTTTAGTTTTTTTTTTGTTTGGGGAATGCTCGTGTTTTTCTATTTGTTCTTATTTTTGTTTGCTTTCTTTGAATTTCTATATTATTGTTTGCATCAGGTAGTCGTTGCATCGTCATGTGCATGTGGCGCTTCGATGAAGACGTGGAACGAGGACGATAAAGAAATAATTCGCTTTATGGTATGTTTACATCCAGTGAATATCTTTGCGTGGTCTATTACTTTTTCTTTACTACACAGAACATTTCAGACGTTTGCAACAAAGAGGAGACTTTGGCGGTTTCATGGCGGTACGACGGAGTTCTGCTGGTTAGAACTGGGCTGGTTGTTACGGTATATGGACGCTATGGTGATCGGTATGTATGTCGATAGTTTATAAGTACAAAATTCTTACCTGCATGATCTTTTACGTGGTGTAATTTTCGATTGTTCTCTTCTATTTTACCTATATTCACACATTTGTTTTGTTAGGGGAACGTGCCTGCTCTGTTTGAAGAAGAATTGGAAGGGAGGATAATTAGATAAAAGTAAGTTTTACGGATGGCCTATTGAGAAGAACTGGCTATATCCTGGACGTTCCCTTATAGATGCGTATCCCTTTCAGGCGTCAGGCTTGAGCAACTGCGACCGTGGGCGTTTTGGATTACGATCAACATCAAGATTTCGGCAGGGCAGGATGTAAGAATGTACGTAAAGTCCATTCGCATTTCTGTGACGTGGCGACTATCTTACGGGGTTCCCATGTATGCTGCTCGCGCTTGCGACAATTACAAATGCCTGTTCATGTTCAAGTCGATGTAAATCATATGGTTCCGACCAGGTAAGCATCAAATCTATGGCCTTAGTCGTTAAGTGAAAAAAGAATATTGAATCTGGCAATACATACAACATTATATTTCCGAAAATGCCTAATTTGTTTCGGATTACTTTCAACAAACGACTCTAGCGTTCCTTACTTTTTGTAGAGCAGCAAGCTCAGCGAAACACTCTGCCGTAGGTCTCCGATTGGTTTGTTCCGAGTGTTCTATCGTATCTCGTCCACTTTCTGTCACGTCCTGATGAATGATTTTTGGGAATGAATCTGCCCAGGATTCATGTGAGACTTGCAGTTTCCTGTTTTTTAGGGTCCATTGGAAGCCACATATGACCATATGCATTTTCAACATTATTCTTTAGGACTGGGACGCAATGCTCGTATGTTCAGTTACTTTGGTCTCAAAATTAACTATATGCCTATATTATTGTGCCGTCATTTTTGGTGTGTGAAAAGCGTATAGCTAACATAAGAAATATTTGCAATGGAATCCGTTATTTTTGGTTATCGCTTTTATGCATCATTTGGCAAAAAATAGTGTTTTCCTCACATTAAATATTTTTTCAGGGAGGACATCGCACGTGCCAGAGGGTACTTCCGCGACTGATTTGCCTTACTGCCGCCTTTCGTGCTTTGAAACTTGCAAGAAATCTGCAGAAAATGCCCTAGGTTGGTATGAATTTTTGTTTGTTTATTAAAATCTATTCATAGAAGCCTTCAATCATATGGGGCATGTAATAAGTTATACCTCCTTTGTGTGAGAGGCCTTACGTTCAAAAAGGATAAATGTGTGAGGCGTTATGTTCAAAAAGGATAAATGTGTGACTTCGGTAATGAACTTCATTCAAAGAAGATAATGGGGCTGGGGCTTTAAAGGGACAGGCCCACCGATATAAACCTACGTTTATTATTTGTTCATAATTCATAAAAAGGGTATTTATTATAATATATACAAACTAAACATTATTCAGATTCACCATGGGGAAGTTTTTCCTGTGAGCTTTCCTTACAGAAGGTACCGTAGACAGGTCATTTGCACAATCATTTGCATACACACCTTTGATGTGGATATGCAAACGACTTAACTTCCCTTTCCGACAAAGGTGTGTATGAAAATGACTATGCAAATAACCTGTCTACGGTACCTTCTGTAAGGAAAGCTCATAGGAAAAACTTCCCCATGGTGAATCTGAATAATATTTAGTTTGTATATATTATAATAAATACCCTTTTTATGAATTATAAACAAATAATAATCGTAGGTTTATATCGGTGGGCCTATCCCTTTAATGTGCACGTAAGATAATGTCATGAAAACTCAGCACTTGAAACCCGTGTTCGAGCTACGTACGCGTTATTAGTTTCCGTGTATTGTTTTCATGAATATTACATTTACATGCATCGTGGTAAAATATCATATTTAGATGCAATTGTGGCAACGCACGGCTAATGGCTTATATGTCATTCTGAACCACACGTTCCAAGTTCGACATGCAACATCACAATAGGGAGCGAAACGAGAGTTCAGAAATGTATTTCTTCGGTACCCGTACTAGGGTAATTTGGCCGTAGAAATGTTTGGAAAAACTACGTATAACAATATCTTTACATATCCTATAATTAGAAATTAATGAAGACAATTTCTGTAAATATTTGGACAGGAAACTACTTTATTTGTGCAACCTATAAATATTAGTTTAAGTAAGTTGTTCGCGTTTGTTAGTTGGTTATTTATGTTGTTAGATAGTTAGCTACTATTTTGGATTGTATATTTACAGTAGTTTCTAGTCATACTCTGTTGTTTAGTTTAACCACATTACATAGTTTGATTGTTGTTGACCTTTTATGTAGGTACTGTATTCCTATTACAGTGTGCTGTGTTTACAGTAGTACCTAACCAGTTTGCACATAGCAACCTATTTTACATTACATTTACATTTCCATAACATTTTCATGTTTTGCTATTGCGTGTTTGTCGTATGCATAACCAGGCGCCAGGCGCGCGATTTCGCAGTGTATTATAATAAAATATATTTTATAATTGCCTTCTGTATTTGGTGTAAGGTTAATATTGTTTACTATATTATTTACGGGGGGAACGGGGTGGGTACGGCCCTGCTATCTTTGAGGTGTTATCTAAAATACGTCGCTGCTACCGTAGCCAAGTACTGTGCCGCACGGTATCCGACCCAGCAAAAAATCTCTGGTAGCCGAACGCACCGAGTCCCGTTCCGAGTGTAGATCCTGGTACGCGCTCCGGACTGCGTACCGGGATCTTCCACTACGACAAGTAGAAGAGGCCGCTTATAGGCTCTTCTCTAAATTGCGGGAACTGGTGCGTTGCGGTCTCATGTCGCGGTCGGTTACTGTATAATTCAAATTGTACTTTCTAATTTTTTGCTTATTTTTTGTTGTTGCTGTTCTCTGAACAATATTCTGTTGCTGTTATCTCTGCCGTTATTCATATTCTGCTAGTATTTACCGTTGTTGTTACGTTCCCTGTTGTTTTCTGTGTTGTAGTTGATTGCTGAACCGTTGTGTCCAATACTTGTGTCTACAAGTTCCGTTGTGTTAATTACCCGAAACGGTTATGTTATTAACTATTGTATTTTTTTGTTTTGACCTCTTGGGAGTCTTTGAACAAGCGACGAGATTGAAAGCATCTGTCCTTGTTCGATTGATTCGCCGTATATTGGAGGTCCTATATCTTGCTCATCACCCGTGTTACTCGTGTATATCTCCTTTTTGATCTCTAGGGTATTATTCTCTACCCACTTTGTTGGCTGAGTGACTACACTTGCCCAAAGTCGAATAATTACGCCGATTATAACGAGATCTCTTGGTTTATATTGAAAATTGCCCACTGGACCTTTGAAACCAATTTATTGATTGCTTTGTGGAATTGTAAAAAGATAAAACCGTTGAATATCCGAGTCATGTCTACATTTATTGATCAATTGTTGAAATCACCAATTTTTACCGGTACCGATTCGCTTGCCGCCCGTGACATGGGGGCCGAATCTTCCGTCTTACCATCCCAAGAAACCCGCCGTATGTTTTTGGATTTTGAGGACTCCGATAAGCAAGCCGAAAATTTCGATGTTTCAGTGAAAAGTACAGAAATGCCAGCGACCCCTCCAACGGCGGAGTCAAGAAAGAAGGACAAGGAGGAAAAGGAGATGAAGGGCGAGCTGGGCCTGCTTAGAGATCAGGTAGAAACTAATTTGTCAACATTGGGCGAGTGGTCACAAGACGTCGTTGATAAAATTACGGGTCTTGTGAGCACAAGTTCATCTTCTGAGGAGGATAAAGTAATCGTGTTGAACGAATTTAAGTCATTGCTCGAAACGTTTAAACTGACTATCGGAAATCTTGGAACAGGAAAGCCTATCCTGACAGAAAATTTGCAGACGGTATTAGGTTGTGAAGAGAGCGAGATCGTCGCCGTTGTTCAAAATATGAGGGACGATCTCGATATAACCGATAACGTGATGCAGGCTAATGAAGAGCTATATTTGCAGGTGGAGAAGCTTGTGACGAGAAATAAGAAGGTCGAAAAGGAATTCGCCGCGCTTAGGGAAGAGAAGGAGCTGGAGACACAGAGAATTGAAGACCTTTCCAAACAAAACAAGGAGCTCGAAGCCCGGATCGAGGAGCTTGAGAGAGGTGAGCACACACCCCATGGGTCGGAAGACCATGAGAGTGAAACGACTCGTATTGAACAGCATTCGAAACGCCGTGCACCAGCTCTAGATTGCTTCGGTTTCAGGAGGCAGAGCGAAGGAGGAAGCGCTTCGCACGGCTGCAGGAGGAACAGAACCCGACGAGTGGCCCATCACAACCCCGCCAGAGGGCATGCACTGGTGAGTCGGGGGACTTGGGTGATAGACGGCATATAAATAGGCGTGTGAGTGAACGGAACCAAGGTACTAACGAGAGAAGGGTAACTTTTGACTATAATCCAGTAGCGAGGACACCAAATAGACCGTTACCACAGAACGCAAGTATGTATGAGCATCGCCGATTATACAGGGATGTCTCAAATGAGCATAGTATCGACAACACGTATGAGCATCGCCGATTATACAGGGATGTCTCAAATGAGCATAGTATCGACAACACGTATGAGCATCGCCGATTATACAGGGATGTCTCAAATGATCACAGTACTGACAACCTGGAGGAACAGAACATCGCGGGCGTCCGTGTAAGGGGCCCGTCGATAACGAACGAACGAGAATTGTGGGAAAGCAGATTTATTTCGCTGCAAAGCAGCCAATCCGAGGCTATGGTAAAGATGGCCTAGGGCCTGGCAGCAATGGCTGTACCAGAGCCGAAGATATTCTCTACGGACGATGAGAGGGAACTGCGGGCTTTCCAGTCTCAATTCGAGTTGAAGTACGGCATGCTGAGCAACGATCAACAGAAGGCAGCGCTAGCGACAAAGCTGGGAGGCAGGGCGATGGAAATCTATAAATCCCTGTCAAGTTCTGAGCTGGATGGAAGTATCCAAGAGGTCTTTGACGCCATGACAAGGGTCATGACCGGAAGGTCAGCAGCGTCAGCAGCCTCGGCATTCCTGGAACTGCGTAACTTCAAGAAGGAGCAGGGGGAATCGATTGCGAATACGTGCGCGAGACTGGAGAAGATGACCAGCCAGGCACATCCGACTCTACCGGCAGTACACTTGCGATCAGTTCGATGCCAGCATCTACTCGAGGTCGTGGCACATTGGAGTGAATTCCCGACCCTCGTCAAGCTCTGCAACGGAACGGATTACGATTCTTTGAAAAGAGAGATCCTGGAACGGACGCAGATCAGAGAACAGCTTAAGAGACCGCAACCGAGCAAACAAGTGACGACGTATCGTCATCAATGGAAAGCAGGAACCACGGAAACGGAGGAGCGGCGCCCACAGCAGAGACCGACAATGCTGAACAAGGGACAGGGACCCACCGCGACCAAGTGTTCAAGATGCTTCAAACCGGGACACACTTCGGAGACATGTCGCCAAGGACCGAGAAGGCCGCCGACAAGCAGCAACGCAGCACAAGCGAAGGGAAAGAAGAAATCAACGCACGGAACCCTCGAAAACTTCTTGGAATCGGACACAATACAAGTTTGTGCTCTGAATGAAACGGATGCTAATGGATACATCGGTGCGAGAACGCAGGCAATGGTGAACCTTGCGGGAAGAACGATGGAAACTCTCATTGATAGTGGCTCGCAAGTGAGCATCATTACTACTGGAGCCATCAGGAAGCTGCACAACGAAGGAGCACACCTCAGGAAGGACTGCCAGTGGTACGGAGCCCAAGACACAAGCCTGCCGCCAATCCTTACAGCATCCCGAGAACCAATGAACTTTGAAGGACGAGCGGAGATTCCCATCGTCATGGACACGAAGTCTACACTTGCAAAATTTCTGGTATTGAGACAGAAGGAACCGATGGTACTATTGGGTACAAACGTCTTCCCCCAGCTGAGTCTGGAAATACGACAAGGAAAAGTCGAGGCCGAGCCAGTGGACGCCAAGGTAGCGATGCGCACGTATGTTCCGCCGAAGAGTACAATCGCAGTCCCGCTTAAACTGCCCGAAGATTTCGACAGCAAGGAGATCACGCTTCTCAGCGCTCATGCAAGCATCGCGGATGCCATTTGTGGAACCAACGATGCAGCAGTGACGTGGGTGGGTGACTCTTTGCAACGAGGAAGACGAAGCCACTGTATTGCACGAAGGACAATCGGTTGGAAAATGGGACACCGAGCCCGGATACACAGTCGAACTGGAGGAAGTACTTCGTCAGTGGAAATCACGCGAGGGTGATTCCGTCATCTGCGCAGCGGCTGTACCAGACAGAAGGATGAATGCTCTTCTGGACGTATTACGAGAAGCATCTTCACAGGCGTTACCGGAAGCACTGGAAGGGCTTGTGAGACAGTATCACGACGTGTTCGCACTAAGGGACGAGGAACTTGGAAGAACGAACATCGTGGAACATCGCATCATCACCACCGACGCTCAACCGATTCGTCAAAAACAAAGGCCTATTCCTGTCGGACTCCGACCGCAAGTAAAGCAGATGTTGGACGAAATGGAGAAGAATGGAGTGATTGCACCGAGTGCCTCGCCATGGGCGTCACCAGTTGTTCTGCAAAGGAAGAAGGACGGAAGCATTAGACTGTGTATAGACTACCGGCGGCTGAACCAAATCTGCGTTCAAGACGCACACCCTCTACCGACTATCGACCTTCAGATCCAGAGTTTGGGAGACACAAAGGTGTTCTCAACACTGGACTTAATCAGCGGATATTGGCAGATCCCATTGGAGAAGGAGTCTCAGGAGAAGTCGGCATTCGTTGTCCTGGACAAGCTCTACGAGTTCCACGTTTTGCCATTTGGATTGGCGACGTCACCAGCGTGCTTTCAGCGACTGATGAGCAACATTCTGGGAGATATGATTGGAAAATCGGTATTCGTCTACCTGGACGATATTTTGATTGCTACGAGAACAGAAGAGGAACATTTGAGAATCCTCGCCGAAGTTTTCGAACGGTTCAGGGCCCACGACTTGCGATTCAAGGCGAAGAAGTGCTCTTTTATGGTACCTGAACTATCGTATCTCGGGCATCGTCTTACACAGGACGGACTTCAGCCTGAAGCCGACAAAGTAGTCGCTATCAAGGACTACCCACGACCACAGAAGCGGGAAGAAGTGATGTCGTTCCTCGGACTATGCGGTTACTACAGGAAGTTCGTCGCCGGATATGCAGCGATTGCAGCTCCCCTACACGCTATAACGAGCAAAACGAACCGATGGAAGTGGACCGAGGAAGCCCAGAAAGCGTTCGACGAACTGAAGAAGAGACTGACACAAACACCGATCCTCACGCAGCCGAGATTCGATTTGGCGAGGACAGGAGAAAGGCCATTCATCATCTTCACCGATGCTTCAGGGAGAGGACTAGGTGCCGTTTTGACGCAAAAAGACGAATTCGGAAACCTTAAGCCTGTGTACTTCGCCTCGAAAGGACTGTCCAAAGCGGAGAAGAACTACCACGTTACTGATGCGGAGGCCCTTGCTGTAGTGTTCGCACTTCGGAAGTTTCGACAGTTCGTCTATGGGTTCCCGACAATTCTAAGGACAGATCACCAGCCACTGACGAGTTTATTCACAAGATCCAATGTGTCACATCGGGTCTTGAGATGGTCACTGGAGGTTCAGGATTTCAATGTGAAGATCGAGTATATTAAGGGCAAAGTGAATTTGATCGCGGATGCGCTCAGCAGGGGCGGAGCCGTACCTGACGACCAGGATGTCCCACTCGAAACAACGCACGTGATCTGCGCGGTGCAGGCCGAGTCCACGTGGTTAGAGGAACTTCAGGACGAGGAGCCGTTTCGATCGATACTCACCCACATGCGAGCGAACAACGATAAAGCCGACATCCGGGTCGCTGGCAAAGCAAAGCCATTGAGGGTCGCAGACTTTGTGATCGACGAAGGTCACTTGTGCATTCTCGAGGAGAGCGGAGAAGCTCGAAAAGTAGTTCCTACGGCGAGAAGACGAGGACTGGTGGATCAACTGCACAGTGGTGTGCGAGCTGGACACTTCTCGACGGGAAAAATCGTCCGAATACTGCAAAAGGAATTCTACTGGCCCACGATGCGCATGGATGTGGACAAATGGTTACGAGAATGTCAGAAGTGCGTTATGGCGAATTCCAAGACGTCGTTGACACCACCGCTACAACCAGTAATTACGGAGAGACCGTTCCAGCTGGTGGAGATCGACCTCATCGATATAGGAAGGACATCGGAAGGAAACCGGTACTGTCTCAGTATCTTGGACCACTTCACCAAGTTTGCGGCAGCGATCCCAATTCCTACGAAGGAAGCGGATGTGGTGGCCAGGGCACTCGTCGGATGGATGACGAATACAGGACATGTGCCGGAGAGAATCCACTCGGATCAAGGACGCGAGTTCGAAAACGCTACCCTTCAACACGCGGAAAAGCTACTCGGAGCTACTCACAGCTGGACCAAAGGGTACGATTCGCGAGGAAACGGAGGAGTTGAACGGCTGAACCGAACCTTGGAGCTAATTCTGAAGAAGACGGTGCAGAACCCAGTAGAATGGGACAAGAAGCTCTCATTCGCTGTGTGGGCATACAACAGCGTGCCACACAGTACCACACAGGAGTCACCCTACTTCTTGCTGCATGGGCGCGACCCTCGGTTCGTCTGGCAAGGCCTACCCCCGGAAGAACGAGGACTCCACAGAGTGGATATTGACGAGTACAAGACGGAAATGGTGGCGAATCTGCAAACGGCTTGGGAAGCTGCCCACAGGGAAATGAAGAAGAGCGCACTGGCGATGAAGAAGAACTACGACGAGAACAAGGCGGTGGACCCGACTAAACTGCCGAAAACAGGCGACCGAGTTCTACTAAAAGTCCCTGCTGAGAAGGCGAACAGTCGACATCCGAAGCTGGTAAACGAGTGGAGGGGACCATATCGAGTGAAGGAAACGACGGATAGCTCCGCCCGAATCGTCAACATCTTCAAAACCGCGGAGGAAGTCACAGTTCCAATGGATGCACTGAAGCTCGTACCAACGGAAATGCCGGATCAACCTTGCGCGACGAAACACAAACGTGGTCGGCGGGGGAAAATTAATTAGGAGGCACGGGGTGCACTTTGTAAATATGTACATAATTTTCTTATATTACTTTATTTCTAGGGATGCGGCTGCGAAGACGCTCACTGTCGACCCCGGATCGCCTCTGGACCCTACGTACGTGTGTGATGCGAAGTGTTGTGTCATTCCTCGTTTGGAGGCCGTATCGTCCCTCCTGGGTTTGGCACGTTACCACGCGACAAAGAAACTGGTGGGCGTCAACGAAGCATATGCAAATATCGTAAAGATGTCGACCATCCCCCTTCCTTTGTCTGAGGGCAACCTCATTTCCGCACTCAGCTCTATGTCTCATTGTGTGCATTATGTTAATAGTTTCCAAGCGGCTCTGTCATACACAGCCACAAACCCTTCTATTAGTTTTGTTTTCCCAAACCTCGTATATTACCCAAATTTTACTCAATTGTTTACCTCGGTTATCAAACAGTGGGCTACCCACGTTAGTCCGCCGCAGACGCCGCCGCAACCGGTTCAGCTGTCCCCCTCGGAAGCCCAAAGATTTATGGAGTGGAAGAAACAACAGGAGGAGCAGGGTGCTCGCAACAGAGACTCTCGCATCACAAGCCCGGGTCGCCGTGCATACCAGCCTATTCGTCGTATCGAGCGCCCCCGTCCATACCCGCACCAACATCAGTAGAGTTCGGGACGCACTCTCCGAGGAGGGGGGCAAGTAGAAGAGGCCGCTTATAGGCTCTTCTTTAAATTGCGGGAACTGGTGCGTTGCAGTCTCATGTCGCGGTCGGTTACTGTATAATTCAAATTGTACTTTCTAATTTTTTGCTTATTTTTTGTTGTTGCTGTTCTCTGAACAATATTCTGTTGCTGTTATCTCTGCCGTTATTCATATTCTGCTAGTATTTACCGTTGTTGTTACGTTCCCTGTTGTTTTCTGTGTTGTAGTTGATTGCTGAACCGTTGTGTCCAATACTTGTGTCTACAAGTTCCGTTGTGTTAATTACCCGAAACGGTTCTGTTATTAACTATTGTATTTTTTTGTTTTGACCTCTTGGGAGTCTTTGAACAAGCGACGAGATTGAAAGCATCTGTCCTTGTTCGATTGATTCGCCGTATATTGGAGGTCCTATATCTTGCTCATCACCCGTGTTACTCGTGTATATCTCCTTTTTGATCTCTAGGGTATTATTCTCTACCCACTTTGTTGGCTGAGTGACTACACTTGCCCAAAGTCGAATAATTACGCCGATTATAACGAGATCTCTTGGTTTATATTGAAAATTGCCCACTGGACCTTTGAAACCAATTTATTGATTGCTTTGTGGAATTGTAAAAAGATAAAACCGTTGAATATCCGAGTCATGTCTACATTTATTGATCAATTGTTGAAATCACCAATTTTTACCGGTACCGATTCGCTTGCCGCCCGTGACAGACCGTCACATCGAACTTCCCGACAAAAACTCAAAATATCGACTACGGTAGCTTTGGCACTTTTTAAATTACTCGTTTTGCACATTTTGCAGGATTCGAACCATTGACATATTTCCTAGAAAGCAACGCATTAGTCACTGCGCTAAGCACACACGCGTGCCAATCGTGCGTTAAAGGGAGAGGCCCATGAGAAAAAAGCTGTCCTTAATTTACTTACACAGGATGTCCGGAATTTTAGAAATACTTCTCGTGAAAATAGCATTTCTTTACACCTAGAACTCGCAAAATTATTCTCCAGCAAACAGTTCGGCCAGATACCGTAGTCATAATCAATTTTGGCGCTTTTAGGGCATTGCAGTATTGGAAACGCCCTGTTAATATCATAGGAATGATTTTCATTCGTTTTAACATTATACTTTGAAGAGAAAGGATGAAAATGAACGGATATAAACCATAAAAACGTTCTGAATACGGTACCTGAAAGTTTGCCGGGGAATAACTCTCTGAGTTCTAGGTGTAAGGGCGCATTCGAGATGGACATTTCCGGAAAAGAGAAAGAAAACTTTGGTTCGAGATGGATTTCACCAGAAAAGAATGCAATTGCCACGCATACACATACAAATGATCGATTGATTTTAGTTTCAATTACGGTACATTTGCATTTTTTTTGACAATTATTTTGTATTATGTATTATTTTTTTTCTCGGTGTCCATCTCGAACCACTTTTTTCTTTTCTTTTCCGGAAAATGTCCATCTCGAATGCGCCCTAAAGAAATGCTGTTTTCACACAAGTATTTCTAAAATTCCGGACATCCTATGTAAGTAGATTAAGCATTAAGGACACTTTTTTCTCATGGGCCTCTCCCTTTAATGGAATTCGTATTCGCCTTTCTTTAGAAAATCGATTATGAATTCGGAACGCGTACCGGAACCTACACCCGAAACGGTACTCGGTCCGTTTTCAAATCGGTACGTAACCGCATTACGGCCCGTGCACCCGGTACGTTTCAAACGGACCGCGCACTCGGAACGGGACTAGGTCCGTTCTCCAGCATAGAACCTGGTACGCGATCCGGTTCGCGTACCGGGTTTTCTACCTGGAACGGGACCAGGTGCGTAAGGCGACCAGATACTACACCGTGGAAAATAATGACCTGCCGAGTGTAGTTTGTAACTTGGCTAATTGCCATTAGCCCGCGCGATCTGTGCACGGTATTAGTTTTTGAGTTTAGATTTTGGCTTCCGATCAACTAGCTTCCCATAAAGGAAGCTCTTCTGCGAGTCGTATTGTTCTGTGATTGATTTAATTTTCATTGTGAATGATATTTGTGCTATTATCGATAAAAACAATAAAAAGAGGGGTGATTTGAGATGAACCTATCCCTTTAAAACACAGAAAACACATTGATCTTAGTAAACGGGTTCTTCAAAATAAAGGAGTATATAATAATCACTTACCCAAAAACAACCATCGCTTGGTGTATGTTGGTTTCCGTGATCGTCGTACACATTTCTGTAGTTTCCCTTGCAGAAACAATTGGCTGGAAGTTATTTTTCGATAGACTTGCACAAAAGATAACATTATAATAATGTTGTGATGTGTGGCGCAATACTTGAATATAATCCTCTCACCATTGCACAAACTTGTCTTGAAGAATTGGGTGAGCTCATTTGGGTCGGGGTTATCGTGGAGGTCGAAGAAATAGTCATCAGAAGCGATCTTCTTGAGTATGGACAGCGAATGTCCGTCGTGATCGTCACCGTGCACTGCAATTGTTTCTTTACATGATTATTATAAATTTATTCTTTGGGAAACACTATTTACGAATCCAAAAATTACTTTCCCGGGAATTTTTTCTGCAAGGGCGACTAAATGTGGAAAACGATAGACACCAGTTGAAAAACTTGACAGCAGGTGACACCAAGGAACGAGCTACTCGAATACAAGTTTCGAACCACTCACACACGACAATGATGATTCCGTTGCTATCCTTGAATGTCTGTGCGAAGGTGACTGTTTCTGCGTAGTCGCTGTTTGCTCTGAAAAGATCAAGATGTTGAACTTTATCACAGCAATATGTTCTGCTTCCAGTATAAATTGTTCTTTAAGTTTCTGTATCAAACACTTACCTGAAAGTATCAGCCGCATACTTACCTCAAAATACTTGCGTGAATAATAATAACTTTTCGCGTATTCGGCCTATGTTCACTGGGATCTTCGAACATATCTCGAGCGATGTTTACAGCACTAGAAAATTTGCATAAAAAATCGGAGCAGTTGGCATATCTGTTCCTATTTGGGAGGAAGTTTCCCTCAAAAAACCCCTATTGACAGCGAGTTTCCCTCAGTGGCAGTCTGCCGCCCCAGCTGCACTCGCATACAGTTTACAGACAGTCATTCCAATGTCTGTTAAGCGGAATAATGCGTTGGTTAAAACTCTATTTGTAGCAACTTGACTCTCAGTCGCCAGAGTTTTGTCTAATAAGGGGGCCTGCGGACGCCACGGGTTTTGTATAAGGGGGCCTGCCAGGACGCCACCATGTCAATTGAACGGGAAACTCCCTGCCAAACAGAAACATAGTAATATATTCTCTTCTTTTATGTGACGGACCTGGATTTGGCATCTGCGCTAATTCAGAACTATAAGCTCTTATTTAATTTGAAAAGGAATGTAAACGTGTGTGCGTGCCTGTCAATATTCGTATTTGCTTGATTTGGGAACGCTAATTCAAAGAAGGCGGTTTCCATATCACGAGTTGACTTGAAGGTACTTAGTTTGGATGCGAGTTGGGCGTTGTCGGCATAAACAATCGATCCAACACGTGTCTGCTTTTCACCTTGACCGATTGATATCGTGCTCAGAATACTTCCCATGAAGTACTTTGTCTAAAATGATGTTCGTATTCCATCGATGGTCTTAGTCTCTTAGTTGATGTCATGCCATACAAAGTGTTAAGTATACTCAAAGGAACTTATAGATCTGAACTCGTCGTCTACATGCTCATGAATAGATCTGAACTCGTCGTCTACATGCTCAAGACCTTTGAAGAACAACGAATAAGTTTTAAACTACGACTACATCTATAAACTGTTAAATAGATTGGTACCTCGTTAAAACTGCTCGATCCAATATTTGTGGACCCGTCAATCAAAACGAATAGATCCAACCATGCGTTTTCATACTCGCAAGGACAGTAGCTTTGAGAAGCAGGTTCATAATGGCAAACGAGAGGCCCTGTATAGATTGTTTATATATCATTTTGAAAACTTTGTTTAGCTGTCATAATATGCTACAAAAGCAGGTATCACTAGTGTAGATAACTGTGCCTGGAAGTAGAATCGTAGTATCTTCGAGGTTAAGACGAATGTCCCTAATGCAAATGTCCCTAATGTCCCTAGAACATTGGAATGAAGAAAAAAAACTAGATACCGCAACGGACCGATTGGTTTTGCACAGAATGCATTGCGTAGTCCATCGACGAGTTCTTTCTGGTTCTGCTCTCCCAATGGTTGTTTTGGACAGAGAGATGGAACTGGAGAGAAGTCACCGCTTCCGAGGTTTATCACAACAACATCTATGGACATGGACTTGAAGATAGAGAGAGCAGATTGAATGACCGACTGATCGCTCAAAAATATATGGGTATTGTTCCCATTATTAAGTTTCGTAGGGATCGTAGTGTTCCACAGTTAATGGATAGTCAACGTGACAGAATTTTGCGCTCATTTGACGGTTCGATGAAGCCTATCCTCCTCCTCTGGGGTAACTTTGTGTTTTGCGAAAAATGGCGTGGACTCGAACCGCACCACTTGTACTGAATGGCATATAATTTCTTACTTCTTCTCCGTGATCAGTAGCAAAAGGTTATAAACCTGGTTGGTCCCGATACATTGTTGCAACTTGTTTGCTACTCTGAAATGAGGATAACACTTACTATTTTATTAGGATGGGATCTCATACACTGCTATGGATAATGGTAGTACATACGTCGTCAGATTCATTGTCGCGAAGATGTCCTTGGACAAGAGCTCGTTATAAACACCATCGAGTGAATCACAAATAGCAGGTGAATTTGTACTGGGAGCAGTCAAGAATATGGGACAGTCGTTGTTGAGAAGTCCTTGGTCACCTAAGTGTTCGAGGAAATCAATCATTTGCCGAAATGTGACTGAATACATACATGTTTATGACTTGATAAGCAGAGTGAACGACGAGTTTCGAGTGAAATTTTGTTGGGAGTAAATAGACTAGGTCCATGATGTCCGTGGTTACCTGGCCAAGCGGTGATTCAAAGATGAGTTGTCAGTATACTGAGTTGTGAAGCGTGTTATCTTAGGCTTGCTTACCTTTTGAGATGTGCTAATTGCAATCGTCAATTAATTATTATACAGCTGCATGTTACGAATGTTATAGGCGAACGTGCTGTGTGGAAGTTATTTACTTCAATATGTACAGAACTTACCATAGACAGAAAAGACCCATGTTGCCATGCTGTCCATTGCAGGCATCAATTGTTTGGTCACGAAGTTCCATGACTGAAGCCGAAAAGTAGACAACGCTGGTTAAGATAGGATATGGCTGCTATTAGAACAGGGCCGCAACAAGGCGACTTCTTTAATGCATTGACATTTTAAAACTGTTTCTGATGTCTATACTTTTGATTCAAGTTGCACAAATTTCTCACGTTTTCCAGTTTGCGACTTCCTCCGGTTACATCGTTTGTGGCATCAAAAAGAACAATAACTCCTGAGTGGCAAGCGGAAGCTGTGCCGGTTCCTGCAGAACATGAAGCAAGTTCATTCGGAGAGGGATGCGCTAAAAAGGGTGCACGTATAAATCTTGAAAAGAACTCACAGTCAGTTTTATGGTTAGTAACTTTGCTGACAAAACTTAGTGTTTTTTAGAGACATATCATATTTCTCGAAAACTACCGTATGCAAAGGACAATCCAATTAGGCACAGAAACAACGTCGAAAGTCGCATCTTTGCTGAGGAGCGGCCTGCCATATGGCTCTTTCAGCTGGGTTTTATAGAAAAGTTGTAGTTTCAGATAACGGAACGCTTTGAATGTACTTTCTGATAACAGTCCACAGTCCACATATATCAACACGTCTTTTTTTTAATAAGACGAAATTCCTCCTTGCAATGTTAGAGAGAAAAAATCAGAAATAAAGATAGCGGTAGGGTTGACGTGTAGCGAGCAAAGTCCCATAATACTGCTAATTTTAAAACTGAATCATCTTCAAACGTTTTATTTTTGTTTGATCAGTTTTCCAAAGGAAAAACAAACATAAGAAGTTGCCAGGCTTCATATTTAGAGCGTATGCCCTCATGTGTGATCATTATTGGAAGGGGAATCGAGACTAACACAAGATAAATTAACATAACGATTATCATTAGCATCCCGACTCTGAACCTCGGACGCGCAGCGCAGCAATGCATTTGCGCGGACGCCGAATTGCAGGAGCGCCGTCCGCGCAAATGCGTTGCTGCACTGCGCGCAAAAAGGACCACGTGCATGCACAATGCCTTCCCCTCGCACCCTTTTCGCACTTTTGCGCCCTATTAAAACCATAAAAAACCCAAATAAAAACCACAAAAAAAACGGAATAAATTTGTTTATTTGCGTAAATAGTCTTAACACAATATAATAACAACTAAAACATAAATATAGTAACCAAACAAACTTATATTCAAAGAGGAGCAACACACCAGTTATGTTACTCGTTAGAACTAGTTCTATTCTATATTGTGCGTCTGTGGTTTAGGATTAGACTATGCTGAAGGATAGACCCAGGCCAGGTTCACCCACGAACTTATCTTTTTAAACAGTCCGTCGGGAAATTCAGAATTGTCTTTTACAATGGATTTCATGTCCAAAATGCCCAAATTGTGACTGCGGTTGCTCGCGGAACCGTTATAATGCAAACAACTCTGCGAGTTTTTTTTTGTTGCAATAATTGCCATCTTTTTATCAAAGCTTACCAAATTTTTACAATTCATGTGTCTATTTTCGTTGCGCCGCTAATGGATCGTAAACCCAAACAACATTAATGTGCCACACCCTTAAAGGATCGCAGCCACTACAAATTTGTCTTTTTTATTCGCTTTTCATTAAAGCGAATGAGCGGTCGGTCTCAACAAAAAAATACGAAAAGAGGAGGAGTAAACAACCGTGCGACAACCGTTCCCATACATTTGGACTTTTACTAGCCAAATTCAAAATATTTTGTCAACATTTCGTCATTTGGATGCTTCGGAGTGTGTGATCATTTGAAAAGGCCATCCCTCGATTTTTCCAGGGCCGTGCTAGTATTAAAATCGGCAAATCGCCGGAAGCGAATTTTCCCATACAAAATCGCAAAAAATGTTTGGTTGAGAACATTTTTTATACAAGATGCACTTATTTGTTTGTATTTTATGTTTATTTTCGTTTATAACTTTTTTCAAACTATTTTTGGTGAAAAAAACCCAAACCGGGTGGTATTTCGCTTTAAATATTCAAATATGTGAAGGAAACTACGATTCCAGCACCAAAGTACGACAAAACTAACTCAGGTAGAGAAATCACTGAGTATGAGTTTTACTAGTATAGTTTATAATTGCCCGTATAGTGTTTCATAATAAATACCCTGCAGTGATAAACCACGCGCCAGGTGGAACACTGCAGGATGTTCACTCTCCAAGTACCCCTGGCAATTGCATATATGCACCAGCGACGGTCATTTACCACAACCCATTTAATTGATTTATCTCCCTGAGTTCGCTTTTATGTGGCCTTTTACTGGCTGCATATTGTTTTATAATTCTTCTTTCACCTAATAAAAATCGAATAAAAAAGTTAAATTTGAAATGACTGCCTTCCTTTAAAGGGCATGTCAAGGGGGATTCTGCGCAGAAAGGCATCTCCAGGCGCAGACTAAGTAAATCTCAAAAGGCGCCCAATACAGTAACTCATAAAAATGGCGCCAGAATAAAATATTTGAGATTTTGTCATAAACGTGAACAAACCACGCCGCAACGCAAGCAAACGGGCGCGTTGCGACGAGCCGGTAATTCAATCCGTCCCGTGGACGGAGATTTGGCTTAGCTCTGTCCGCACGACTAGAATCCCACACTGAAGGAGTTTTTTGAAGGGGTTTGAAATTGTTTTTCTTCTTACATGAAAGTTTTTGTTTATTTTTATTTTCACTTTCCTTACCTTCAAAACGCAAGCTTTTTTTTGAGCCCAACATGCAAAACTGGCTTGACATACAGGGACAGGCCCATCAAAATAAACATATATTTACGATTTCATGTTATTTTTTATTAGCAGCGTTTATTACAATATATACACACTAATTTTCATCCACATTCACCCCGGGGAACTTTTTTACGACGGACCCAACTCATAAGGGTACCGTATTTGCATCAATTTAGTCCTAAAAATTATTTTACTTCTCGTATGTTATAACACATCTCTGTTAATGTTTTACAAGCTTTTTCCGACAAACTTGGCGTTTTCGAGCTTTTTCCAACTATTCTCTTAGCTTTTTCCAAGAACATTCTCGGAAAAACCTCAGAAATCCCGCGCTTCTCGGAAAAATCTTGGGAAAATCTCCGAGCTTTTTCCGAGAAACCACAAAAGTACGCCATGCTACAATGGACGCTGGTATACCGCGCATTTATTTCACAAACAGAAAAATAAATTTTCTGTGCGTGCCCGCCCATCTCGCGCAATATTTTTTCTCTGAAGTTATTAAAGTTTATTTTTTATATTTTACTTAGTTATTGTGTTAGTATGTTAACTTATCTGAGTACATTGTCGTGTGTACAACGTATTGTGGCGGTATGATGTCGGATATAAGCCGTATTTTCATGCAGGAACAAAAAGTTAATATCAAACAAACGAGTAATAATTTTACAACAGAAAACGTATACCTTGTGCTGCGTGTCATCCATACGTTTGCTTTTTATTGTTTGTACATTATTGTGCGTCTTGCTCTTCAAGTAAGCTATTTATTTCCGATACATAATTAGTTTTCAGACATAGTTTAAGAAGAACTGCGAACATGCGGCCTGATGTACTTGTTCGGCTACAACATTGCCCACCATGTGAGCTTTAACTTTTTTAAACCTTGTTATTCTTCTGGGTGTTTGCAAATATGGCTGATTTTCTTTCCAATTGAAGAAAAATCCGCCGCATCTTGGGACTAGGACTACACCACTATTCGAGATTATTTACAGCCGGCAGTCACCAGTATCAGTTATTGGCGCGGTCTGTTTTTTCCAAGTGATTATTTACTTTTCATTGACACCTTACTTTGTTTTGTAGCTAGCATAGCACTTTTCCTATGATGTGGCACCGTTATCGTAAATATTTATGATAGGTAACGGTAGATTGGCATCCTCCAAGGTGCTGATTGGTACTAGGGAGAAAAGGCACGATTTTTGGAATACACGGAAACGGAAACCCCATTATTTAGCACGTTGTCAATTAACGGAATTCGAAGGGAACAAATGAAAAGGAGTTTGAGACTTTGATAGTGGTCTTTTACGGTTCACGGAAATTAATTTATGTAATTTATATCGTCTTATACTTATTTTCTTTACTTAGTACTTACTTAAGTTTTGTGAAAGATAAGTAAGTTGAATCTGCAATCTGCGAATTTTACGACAAAATCTCTATTTTTGGCATAATAATGAGTATGTCGTGTATTGATATGCATATTATATTATAGTATTTCATACGTATTATATTCCTAATAATATATACATGTATGCGTTTATCTACATATCTAATATCTACATAAGTTTATCCTTTTTTAGTGTGTTAATTTAAGTTTGCAGTTTATAATCTTATTTGTTAAAAAAGTAAAAAAAAAGTAATATTTTATATGCATTTAAAATAAACATTTTTGTGTTTAATTATTCGTTACTATTGTTTTTTTGTATGGGCGGCGGTTTTTGCCGCGGTGCGGCGAGGCGGTGAAAGGTGTATCGTTGTCTGCGCCCTCCTCGACGAGAGAGCATTCCCGAGAGCATTTTTTCGACAATTCTCCGACCTTTTTCCAAGTAGAATTCTAGTGAAAAAAAGCTAAAATTCTACCTTATTTTTCCGCGGTCCTAGCTCGGAGAATTGTCGGAAAAAGCTTGGAAATAAAGATCGTAGCAGTTACAAAATTACGCATGAGAGAGTATGCTCAATAAAGAGGGGCCATAGAAAAAAACCGAGAGAGCAGACAACCAGAGCGGATAGACAACGAGAGGAAGGGCCAGGCAACGGTATACATTTGTGGATGCGCTCGTCGGAATAATAAACACTTTTAATAAAAATTAAGACGAAATCGTAAATATAGGCTTACTTTGATGGGCCTGTCCCTTTAAGCTTTTGTCCATCCGCGTATCTTAGTGTTTTAAACGAACCTGTAGGTCATTAAAGGGAGAGGCCCACGAGAAAAAGGCGTTTCTTAAATTACTTGAACAGAATGTCCGGAATTTCAGAAATATTACTGTGAAAACCGCACTTCTTCACGCCTAGAACTCGCAGAGATATTTCACGGCAAACAGTTCGGCCAGTTACCGCAGTCAGAAAGGTTTAAATAAGTTTTTACGGTTTATATACACCCATTAGCATTCTTTCCCTACATAATGATTGTTAAACGAATGCAGAACATTCCTACCATTATAACAAAGCTTTTCCAATACTTTAATACCCTAAAAAGCGCAAAAATTGATTCTGACTACGGTACGAACAGTTTGCCGAGGAATAACTCCGCGAGTTCTAGGCCTAAAGAAATGCGGTTTTCACAGTAATATTTCTGAAATTCCGGACATTCTTTGCAAGTAAACTGAGGAAACCTTTTTTCTCGTGGGCCTCTCCCTTTAAAGGAGGAGGCTCACGAGTTTCAAGTATTCGATTCCTTTCCTTTTTCGAAAAAAAACATGGTTAATAATCATCAATAACATGTATAATGAAGCATGGAAATACACTGGACAAGATTTAATTTAAAGGGACAGGCCCACCGATATAAACCTACGTTTATTATTTGTTCATAATTCATAAAAAGGGTATTTATTATAATATATACAAACTAAATATTATTCAGATTCACCATGGGGAAGTTTTTCCTGTGAGCTTTCCTTACAGAAGGTACCGTAGACAGGTCATTTGCACAATCGTTTGCATACACACCTTTGATGTGGATATGCAAACGACTTAACTTCCCTTTCCGACAAAGGTGTGTATGAAAATGACTATGCAAATAACCTGTCTACGATACCTTCTGTAAGGAAAGCTCATAGGAAAAACTTCCCCATGGTGAATCTGAATAATATTTAGTTTGTATATATTATAATAAATACCCTTTTTATGAATTATAAACAAATAATAATCGTAGGTTTATATCGGTGGGCCTGTCCCTTTAAAGAAAGTAATTTAATTAAAAAAAACGACCGTATTTTTTTAAAACCACCAGTAAAAAGCAAATATGCACGCAATGTGCATAACAGCAAAACAGGCGTGCCTTTCTTTTGCACTACAAAGTATACAGGCGGTTCGAGCGCACTACTTTCAGCAACATATTAGCAGGGCCCGGCCATCTGCACGGATGCTGTTTTGGCTGTGTTTTCAAATCACATCACCTACCCTGAAAAATAACTAGAAACTACGGTAGTTCTTTTAGACTAATTTTTTAGATAAAATTTAATAGTTACTTTAAATTGTGTTTCCGCGCTTTGTTCTGCAGTTTACTGGTGATTAATATGTTCTTCATTTGCAGTCTAGCGGAAATCATAATCCCACGTTTCCTCCCAAACTACCGGGAAACGCGAGATTCATTCCTTATTGTGAGCGCTAATCAGGGGCCTTGCCGCTAACACAAAGCCTTGCCTAATGTTTATTGCGAGACATGATGGGCTAATCTGTCAGGAAACATGCGACTTTTCTTATTGCGTGGGATTGGGCGCTAGCCTGCCAGGAAACGCGGGATTATTTTTGTTTCGTGGGAAACGTGCAGTAGGAGAACAGAACGTTTACCATGTACTTTCGAAAAAAGGAAAGGAATCGTGCACTTAAAACTCGTGAGCCTCCTCCTTTAAAGGCTCAGGCCCACGTAAGTTGCCTCCAATTTTTCTGCGCTAAATCTCCCAGACTACTCAAACGTGGCTGTGAAAACCGTTTTGCTTTGTATGCAAAATTGGGGATGATATTCGCGAAAGAAGATAAAAAAAAGTGCCACAATTGAGATTGAAAATGCGTTTTTGAGCCTTAAAATACAGTGTGTTGCACAGTAAAATGCTTCTTGGTATCGTGTTAATCAATGCTAACCTATTGTTCTGGTTTTTCAAACTTTTGCACGTACAGAAACCCGCTCTTGGTTATTTTTGGGTGCTGGGTACGGTAACTAGCTGTGGATCTTGGATCTTTTTCGCGAATACCTTCACTAATCCAAACCCGAAAGTCAATCAACGAAAAGAGGCAAATAACTACTCTAGTTTCTGTTCGCCTTCAAACTTTGCTCGCGGTGTTATCAGAAGCATTATACATGAAGAAGCTCCTTATCTGAAGAAAAGTTTTTGCAGAAACGGCACAACGGCACAGTGTGACCGAATTTGCAAGTTAATTGCCATGCGACATTTTATCTCACGAGTTTTGAGTACTCGATGCCTTTAAAGGGCATGTCAAGCCTGATTCACAGATATTCTATAACACGCAGTCACAGCTACCGTAGTTTACACAATTTCTCTCGCGCTCTCCTCTTTTTCTTTGCTGACTTAAACAAATTTCTCTCGCGCCCTCCTCTTTTTCTTTGCTGTCTAACAGCAAACGGTCCTGCTTCAGAGAATAGTTCTGATTTTGTCCACACGACTCGAATCCCATACTGAAGGAGTTTTTTGTAGGGGTTTGAACTCGTTTTTCTTCTTACATGAAAGTTTTTGTTTATTTTTATTTTCACTTTCGTTACCTTCAAAAGGCAAGCTTCTTTCTGAGCCCAACATGCAAAACCGGCTTGACAGTCCCTTTAAAGGTGGAGGCTCACGAGAATGAAGTGCTCAAATAGTTTCCTTTTATCGAAGGATCATGGATTGATCTTCCAAAAACCAAGTATTATAAGGTTCAGCGCTTTAGTTTGGAGGAATTAATTAATCTAAGAACTCGAAGTCAAATAAAATAACCTATCGTATGCAAGCTAGAATTCAAAGCTAAACATGCAAATTTACAAGTCATTTTGCAAGCCAGCACAAAATTTGCATGCCCACTATGGAAATCAACTATTTTTTACGATCCAAAATTTTGATAGATTTCATTTTATATTGATTTACTCCTTCCAGTTAAAAGCTTTTGCATTGTAAAGCATGTCTTTCGGAACTTAATACCATCATCTTTCGATAAAAGGAAACCATTCGAGCACTTCATTCTCGTGAGCCTCCTCCTTTAAGAACATGTAAATAATCACCAATAAACTGCAGAACAAAGCGCGCAAATACATTTGAAGTAAGTATACAATTTTATCTAAAAAATTAATAAAAAAAAACACCGTAGTTTCTAGTTATTTTTCAGGGCAAGTGGTGTATATAGAAAAACACAGCCAAAAACAGACTCCGTGTAAATAGTCAACCTAATATGTAGCTGAAAATATGCGCTCGAACCGCCTGTGTACGTTATAGTTAGGTGGTGCACAATAAAAAAGAGCCGGTAGTGGTGGACCACACACGAAGGTCATAGTGTAGTGGTGTAGTGGCGTAGCGGTGTAATCGATGTGCCAACAGAGCGCGGACCTGGAGAATTTTCGTATCCCGGTTACCTGTGTTAATTTTCTGTTGTTATGGTTCTTCCAAAGACCTGGGTGATGCACACATGTGACGGTATGCGGCATCCGCAGGGCTCACCGACGAAGTTATCAGTGTGGTGAATCTTTGATGTTTCTGTTCATAACGCGTTCAGGATGGTCGAAAGAAAAGTCATTAGTCGCCAATTCTGTGTCGATTATATGTCTTATTGATGCGCGTTGAAAATGAATACTGTCTGTCAAGGCTACGATAGTCTTTGCCATTACTGTTCTGTGTGAACCAGGAAAAAGCAAATGGTACTCATTTTCGATTTATTGTAAGTCTGCTTATTATTTTACTCATCTGGACAAAAGTTTGCCGTGCTGCAAGGTGAAGTCTGACATGCATAATATACCAAATCATCGCAATTAGTGGCCTTTAAAGGGAAATTGAATCCGCTGGACCGTTGGATGACAGCACAATTTCCCTTTGCGTGGTCGAGTTCTGGGTTGTTCTGATCATTCTGAAATGATATTTGTTTGTTAAAGTCAGTGGCCAGATGACTTCACTTCGAAACTTTGTTTAAAAGTCAACGTTTTTTTACTTCACTTATTTGATTTATTGTTGTGGGATGACTATTGCAATACTTAGTTTATGCACTCTCTGAATGGTAGGAGGATCTCGTTGTGTTGTAAATGACACATATCACATTGGAAATGGTAACTGGCCCGGTGTAAGAGCCCCAGCCTATTATTCAACCTAAGAACAATTCGTTGATACGGCAGCTGTAGCTCACTCAAACCTTTACCTGTCCCGGCGTATATGGTGTATTGTCTTGCCAGATCCACTGTCGACTCGCTCCATCATATGTTAGTCCAACCAAGAATGGTGACGCGGGACTGTCTAAATTAATTGATCGATCTCCCAACAAAATAACAAGATGACATAGGTCAGCTATTGTTAGCATAGTTAAAAAGCGTTTTGCATCCGAATCTGTGCGTTTATTCCATATCAAAGCATTTAAGTCACATGCATAATTCTGTAAATTATAGGTCGTCCTAAAGCATCTGATAACATAATATATTTTGGTGTGTTACGCGTTTCCCCCTATAATTTGTGTGCGTGTTTTTAACCGAAAGTCTACATATCGATGACTCCTGTCAAAATATTGCTATGCAAATGACTCACTGCGTGCAATTTGAATTCGTTCATCCGCAACTTTGGCGATTGCCGGTTTGCCGAACTGTTGATCACATGCCATGCCCAAGAGTGCGCCTGTGACGGGTTCAGTCGAACTCTGAAGTATTGACTGACTTAAAACACTGAAAACACATTGATATTAGTAAACGGATACGTCAAAGTAAGGAAATATATAATCATCGCTTACCCAAAAACAACCATCACTTGGTGTTAGTTGGTTTCCTTGATCGTTGTCCACATTTCTGTACTTTCCCTTGCAGAAACAATTGGCTGGAAAGTTATTTTTCGATAGACGCATGCGTTTACACGAAGAACAAGGAGGCCGGCACCGACACCGCCAAGAATATTTCCGCGCAACCAATCCGCGCTCCAGATCAGCGCCGTGTTACAGCCGGCACACACGACCCCAACTATCAGACACTGGCCGGTCTTGGGCTCTTGGGGACGATATCTTCAAGGATAAGAAGGCGGAATAGCAAAACGGAGAAAAATATGACTCGCTACTCGGAATTTAACTAATAAAATAGTTTTGCGCACAAGGTAACATTATAATAATGTTGTGAAGTGTGGCGCAATACTTGAGCATAATCCTCTCACCATTGCACAAACTTTTCTTGAAGAATTGGGTGAGCACATTTGGGTCGGGGTTGTCGTGGAGGTCGAAGAAGTAGTCATCAGAAGCGATCTTCTTGAGAATGGACGCCGCATGTCCGTGATCGTCACCGTGCACTGCAATTGTTACTTTGTCCACATTATTATTATAAATTTATTTTTTTGGGAAACACTATTTACGAATCCAAAAATTACTTTCCCGGGAATTTTTTCTGCAAGGGCGTCTAGATGTGGAAAACGATAGACACCAGTTGAAAAACTTGACAGCAGGTGACACCAAGGAACGAGCTACTCGAAGAAAAGCTTCGAACCACTCACACACGACAATAACGATTCCGTTGTTATCTTTGAATGTCTCTGCGAAGGTGACTGTTTCTGTGTAGTTGCTGTTTGCTCTGAAAAATAAGATGGCACACTTG
Organism: Pelodera strongyloides; assembly: GCA_036852015.1. Classification (NCBI taxonomy): domain Eukaryota; kingdom Metazoa; phylum Nematoda; class Chromadorea; order Rhabditida; family Rhabditidae; genus Pelodera; species Pelodera strongyloides. The sequence continues at coordinate 12,350 of JAANDG010000057.1, read as the reverse complement.
AGCACAGTAATATGTTCTGCTTCCAGTATAAACTGTTCATCAGGTGTATGTATCAATTCAAGTACTCACTTACCTGAAAGTACTTGCGTGAATAATAATCACTTTTCGTGTATTCGGCCTATGTTCATTCGGATCTTCGAACATATCTCGAGCGATGTTCACAGCACTAGAAAATTTACAAAATAATATCGGAGCAATACACACAATATAGATTCTCGTTCTTTTATGTGACATGGACCTGGATTTGATCTGCGCTAATTGAGAACTATAAGCTCTCATGGCCTGTCCATGTTTGCGATTCGCACTTGCGAAAACGACAAATGCCTGTCCATGTTCAGGCCATTTTACATGAATGTCAAATGTAACCCATGCAAATAATGCATTTTACATGTTCATGGTCGTGCAGCGATAGTGTCAGATCCGTACTATTTGAAATAGTTCCGTACTATTTTGAAATGGATCCGTACTAGATTCGAGATTGTGGTCTTTCTCGTCATTAAAATTGATTCGAGCATGGACAGGCATTTATTTTCGCAAGTGCGAATCGCATACATGGGCAGGCCATCATTTATTTGGAAAAGGAGTGCAAACGTATGTGCATGCCTGTCAATGTTCGTATTTGGTTGACTTAGGAACTTTAGTCCAAAGAAGGCGGTTTCCATATCACGAGTTGACTTGAAGGTGCTCAGTTTGGATGCGAGTTGGGCGTTGTCGGCATAAACAATCGATCCAACACGTGTCTGCTTTTCACCTTGACCGATTGATATCGTGCTCAGAATACTAGCCATGAAGTCCTTTGCCTAAAATGATGTTTGTATGCCTTATCATCGGTGGTCTTAGTTGATGTACTAATGGAAAACAAAGTGTTGAGCATACAGTATACGCAAAGGAACATATAGAACTCGTCGTCTACATGAACAGGACCCCTGAAGAACAACGAATAAGCTTCATCTCTGAACTGTTAAATATTTATTAAATAATTCTCTACCTCGTTAAAACTACTCAATCCTATATTTGTGGACCCATCAACCAACACGAATATATCCAACCATGCGTCTTCATACTTGCAGGGACAGTAGCTTTGATTGTTAGAAACAGGTTCATAATGGCAATCAAGAGGTCCTGGATAGATTGTTTATATATCATTTTGAAAACTTTGTTTAGCACTCATTAGTTGTCATATGATACAAAAAAACTGTCGCTATAAGTTTGGAATGAAGAAAAAACTATATAATGTAACGGACCGATTGGCTTTCCACAGAATGCATTGCGTAGTCCATCGACGAGTTCTTTCTGGTTCTGCTCTCCCAATGGTTGTTTTGGACAGAGAGATGGAACTGGGGAGAAGTCTCCGCTTCCGAGGTTGATCACAACAACATCTATGGACATGGACTTGAAGATCGAGAGAGCGGACTGAATGTCCGATTGATCTCTAAAAAACAATATAGGCATTGTTTTCCAAGTATAGTAGGTACCACAAACAACATTTTGGCGATCCTTTGTTGGTTTGATGTAGTGTAAGCCTACACTGGCTCCTGCTCTAGGGTAATTTTGTGTTTTGCGGAAAATGGTGTGGACTTGAACCGCACCAATTACTGAATTACTGCACTGAATGACATATAATTCCTTACTTGTTCTCCGTGACCAGTAGCAAAAGGTTATAAACCTGGTTTGTTCCGATACATTGTTCCAACTTGTTTGCAACCCTGAAATTATAACATTTTACTATTTTATAATAATGGGATCTCATACTCTCCTATGGAAAATGGTAGCACATACGTCGTCAGATTCATTGTCGCGAAAATGTCCTTGGACAAGAGCTCGTTATAAACACCGTCGAGTGAATTACAAATGGCAGATGAATTTGTACTGGGTGAAGTCAGGAATATGGGACAGTCGTTGTTGAGAAGTCCTTGGTCACCTAAGTTTTCGGAGTAAATTAATCCTTTGCCCAAGTGTATTGCTTGAATAAAGAGTTATATATAAGTGTGGCACAATACATACATGTTTATGACTTGATAAGCAGAGTGAACGACGAGTTTCGGGTGAAATATTGTTGGAAGTATTTAGTTTAGACTAAGTCCATTTACTTAACATCAATATGTAAAGAACTTACCATAGACAGAAAAGACCCATGTTGCCTTGCTGTTCATTGCAGGCATCAGTTGTTTGGTCACAAAGTTCCATGACTGAAACGGAAGATAAACAACACTATAAATGCTAGTTAAAGAGGAGGATCACGAGATCTAAGTGTACTATTTCTTTCTTCGTATCTGTAGATGCAAGGTGTCTCTTTTTTATGCATAGCAAACCTCCAATGGATCACAATAGGAGGCAAAACTTTCACTGCATTTTGACTATCCTCTTCGGAATGGTATTTCATCAAAGTGTGTGGTCCGAACAAGGTAATGCATAACATTTCTGACATCTATACCATCCAAACTCTCACGTTTTCCAGTTTGCGACTTCCTCCGGTTACGTCATTTGTGGCGTCAAAAAGAACAATAACTCCTGAATGGCAAGCTGAAGCTGTGCCGGTTCCTGCCGAACACGAAGCAAGTTCATTCGGAGACGCTAAAAGAATACTTGCAAATCTTTATTCACAAATATTCTCACAGTCAGCTGTGTAGACTTTAGTGCTAAAACCTATGTTGAGCCACAATACCCGTGGGAACGAACATCAGGCAGCCATAAACCTTGACTTGAACCGACAATAGTAAATAAACCATTATTATCATATTACACGAAAAGCTACCGTATGCAAAGGACAATCCAATTAGACACAGAAACAACGTCGAAAGTCGCATCTTTGCTGAGGGGCGGCCTGCGACACGGCATCCTTCAGCTGCGTTTTATAGAAAAGTTGTTGTTTCAGATAACGGAACGCTTTGAAGTACTCGCTGATAACAGCCAACATATATCAAAACGCATTTTTTTTAATTAGACGAGGTTCCAAAATTAGAGAGTAAAAATCAGAAATAAAGATAGCGGTTGGGTTGACGTGTAGCGAGCAAAGTACCCATAATAGTGCTAATTTAAAACTGATATCTTCCAACGTTTTATTTTTTAATCAGTTTTTCAAGGGGCATAGAAAGTCGCCAGGCTTCATATTTACAGCCTATGCCCTTATGTGTGTAATCATTAGTGAAAGAGAATCGAGACAAACGTAAGATAAATTAAGATAACGATTAGCATTAGCTTCCCGAGTTCCGTTCTATTCTACTTTGTGATTGTTTGGTTTAAAGGGACAGGCCCATCAGAGTAAACCTATATTTACGATACGTTCATAATGACTATCAAGCATTTTTATTGCAATATATACAAACTAAATTTCACATTTATTTGCCATGGAAAACTTTTTTACGATGCGCTCAGCTTAAATGTATACCATAAAGCCGCAAATATCCTTGTCGTCTATGCAAATTTATCGTGAAATTATAATGCATAAAATTTGCATATATAGCTTTGAAATCTGCAGTTTTATGGTATACATATGCGTTGAGCGCATTGGAAAAAAGTTTTCCAGGGCGAATAATGGTGAAATTTAGTTTGTATATATTGTAATAAAAATGCTTGATAGTTATTATGAACGTATCGTAAATATAGGTTTATTTTGATGGGCCAAAAAGCTTTCTTTTTAAACCGACTGTCGGGAAATTCAGAGAAATTACCTTTAAAACATTATTCAATCACAGCAAAAACTCGCAAACTAATTGCCTGAGAACGGTTCCATGAGTACCGTAGTTAAAGTGGGAAAATGCTTTTTTTTACTTTTAAAATCCGTATATTTGCGTTCTTTCTCGTCCCAGTAGCGTTGAACTACATGATATACGCTCATACCTACGATAACTACAGTGGTTTTCATGTCCAAAATGCCCAAATTGTGACTACGGTTGCTAGCGGAACCGTTATAATGTAAACAACTCTGCGAGTTTTTTTGTTGTTGCAATAATTGCCATCTTTTTATCAAAGCTTACCACCCTTCGCAATTCATGTGCCTATTTTTGTTGGATCGTAAAGCCAAACAACATTAATGTGCCACACCCAAGCTTTTGTCCACTCGCTTATCTAAGTCGTCTAAGTGTTTTAAGCGAACCTGTAGGTCATTAAATACACTAATCCAAACCCGAAAGTAAGGCAACGAAAAGAGGCAAGGAACTACTCTAGTTTATCTCCGTCTTCATACTTTGCTCGCGATGTTATCAGAAGCATGATACATGAATAAGCTCCTTATCTGAGGAACAGGATTTTGCAGAAACAGCACAACGACACAGTGTTCTTGAGTTTGCAAGTTAATTGTCATGCGACATTTTATCTGGATCTGCATTTTATTACTGCCTGCTTTTTCGCATGGATATGGTAAGATTTTCTTTATAACATAACTGCTTTCGTATAAATATGATGACCAGTTTTGGTAACATCTCTTCTTAGCAGGTACGATACTGGGGCACAAGGAGGAAAATTATGAAGAAACTTCCGGAATAATCACGAATACCCTTGGTCTTGGTTCTCCAACGACTCCGGCTCTGCCATGTACCGTGGGAACTGGCACATCGTCTGCTTGTCACTCAAATGTTCTTGTTCTTTTCGACGCCTCAAATGATGCAGGAGGAATCATCAAACTGAAGAATGTAAGACATATATTTATTAATTAAAGAACGCCACATTTTGTGTATTACAAATAATATGATGCGAAAGTGGTACATAACTGTTGTCGTTGCTTAGCAAACAAGCAAACAGGTAATGAGAAATAATAAAACAATGGAATATCAAGCACACTGCAGGGTACTGGCTAGGTATTTCACTGTTTCACAAATATTTACCCCGAATCTCGTGAAATGTGAGCGATATTGTATTGTTCCCTCAAAAATGGGCCACGAGATAAGAACTATGTGAGTTGGCTTACTTAGATAAAAGTAAAGCTACTACAACAGATACTCAAAAAGTAACGTATGGCAGATGGATGCAAAATAAGGTTATACTTTAAAGTTGGACTCAATAGCATTTATGTCTAACAACGCGAGCAAATCATTTAGATGCATTGACGTTAAATGCAATTATTGTATAAGGGCAGTAGCCGATTTTAAAGCGAAATACCGGCCTGCTTTCTTATGCAGCATATGCAAATGGGGAAGGATTAAAATAAAAACTAGACCCCAATTAGACCCCACGTTGCATAAAAGCATAGGAATGCAAATACTTGAGATTCGTTTCAAAAATCGGCCGGCATTTCGCTTTAAATGAAATGTTGGTTTTAGTCATGGAAATTCGTGGCTAAGCAATTGATGCCTGCGTTGGACAGCACGGCAACATGGATATTTTCTGTCTATGGTGAGCATCCTTCATAAAAGTGTCAATACATATATACAATACCAGCCGTTCGAAGAGCCCTACGGGCTCTTCTCCGACTGGAGGAATCGGCCTTCGGCCGATCGTTTCCCTATTTAAAAAAAGGATTGTTACAATTTAAAAAGTTAACTCTCTTTCTCCTCCCACACATTCACACGTCTCTGATTGTGGAAACGTATAATAATCAGTTTGGATCGCCACTCGACTAATGCTACCATGCAAATTTGCTATTGAAGGTGCTGTATGTAGGGCAGAGGATTATCCTTGTAATAAGCTAGCATAGCTCAGCAGGTAGAGCGTTGGTCTGTGAAGCGTGAGATTGGGTGCTGCTGTGGGTTCGAATCCCGCCAGCGGCAAAGATTTTGTATATGTATTCTCATTCGATTGTGAATAGAAAATTTTCTTTATGAAAGGATTTCGTTGCGTGCATACAAACAAAAGACCAAGTAAACTCTTCTCCTTTATATAATAAGATACTACAATAAAATAATTTTCTCAAAAACGAATTCCTTATTATCTTCCAGTTAGACCACCATTTAGGCGACCAAGGCCGGATCAACCACGTATGTCCAATATTTGTGACTCCTGCTAGCACGGGCGCATCTGCAATTTGTGATGCACTAGACCATGTTTATAACGAAATCGTTGGCGCGGAAGTCTTCGGGAAAATGGAGCTAACAACGTAAGCAACTGAAGAACAAATACAACAACTACAAAAATCTAGCTCCGGTTTTTATGAAGAAAAAAAAACAATAGTTTATTGGTGACAACTGTGAACCTTGATTCCGATTCTAGTTACTTGCCGTAACCCGTTGGATTTGCCAAAGAACAGCATAGTTATAAATAGTCGTATTCGTTTTTGTAACATGTTCCATTGAGTTGCTATCAAAGTTTTTTCGGTGAGTAATGTGGTCTCATTCCAGAGTGGCCAACAAGCTGTCACAATGCATCGATCAAATGTGCAACCTATTGATTCTGATCACTGAGAACAAGTTGGTGGTTAAAGGAGGAGGCTCACGAGAATGAAGTGCTCAAATCGTTTATTTTTTATCGAAAGTTGATGGTATTAAATTCTGAAAGACATGCTTTACAAAGCAAAAGCTTTTAATTGGAAGGTGTAAATCAATATAAAACTATGAATTCTATTAAAATTTTGGATCGTAGTAAATAGATGATTTCCATAGTGGGCATGCAAATTTTGTGCTGGCTTGCAAAATGACTTGCAAATTTGCATGCCCACTATGGAAATCAACTATTTACTACGATCCAAAATTTTTATAGAGTTCATAGTTTTATATTGATTTACTCCTTCCAATTAAAAGCTTTTGCTTTGTAGAGTATGTCTTTCGGAATTTAATACCATCGTATCGTATGTCGATAAAAATAAACGATTTGAGCACTTCATTCTCGTGAGCCTCCCCCTTTAAGTTGGTTATTTGACTGACAAAAATTTCTGTAATTGTCAAACATTGATTCCAGGAGCGTGACACTGGTGACAACAGCTCTTACGTGTCTGTTTTTTTCATTTCTTGTGAAGCACCATTGAACCTATAAGAAAACTGGAAAAAAGGGTCTCTGATGTAACCCAAGCTATGTTAGCGCTATCGTGCTAACAAAGGAGTCTAACCTGATGTGTTCTAGGCGATTTATACCCTTTCAGAGATCAATCGGACATTCAGTCCGCTCTCTCGATCTTCAAGTCCCTTTCTATTGATGTTGTTGTGATCAACCTCGGAAGCGGTGACTTCTCCCCAGTTCCATCTCTCTGTCCAAAACAACCATTGGGAGAGCAGAACCAGAAAGAACTCGTCGATGGACTACTCAATGCATTATGTGCAAAGCCAATCGGTCGGTTTGGTCACTTTTTTACCTATTGTATTGTAAGATTTACATGTCGACTTACAAAACTCATCCTCACGTATTCTGCAAAATCAGTTGCTGTTCTCTGTACAAGTCCACACCGGATGTTAAGGGATCGGTCCACCATAAACATAAATTGTGTCTGATTTTGTGTTTCTTTATTTTCTATAAGGGATAATAAAAATTTGGAATACAAAAAGTAGTGTTCTATTTCAATAATCACGGAGATATTAGGTGATAAAGTGGTGCATTGATCGGTCCAAAATGGCAAAGGGTAATTGTCTTATCAATTACCCCTTGCCATTTTGGACCGATCAATGCACCACTTTATCACCTAATATCTCCGTGAGTATTGAAATAGAACACTACTTTTGTAGTGTTCTATTTCCCTTTAAGAACTATCTTTGTAGGGCCTCTCACTTGTCATAACAACCGTCCACCGACCACCGCCCCGCCTGACCCGCAATATACTACATTGCCACCAGGACCAGGACCTGCACTGTCTACTCCTCCCAATGTCCATAATTGCCCTTGTTATATATACAGAAGTGTCGACCTCGTCGTTTTCATTGACGGTTCGAAAAAAATGGGCTTGGACAATTTTAACCAGGTACAGACAACAGGCGTACAGATTATTATACGGTCGAACCAACGTCATACCTTTTCGTTTTTCACTCACATGATAACTGAACGCTAAGGTAGCCATAATTCTGAATAGCATGAGTGTCATTGGTGTCATGTTGTCATGTTGTGTCATGTTGTCATGTGGTCTCATGTAGTGTCATGTTCTTAATTGGAAAGTAAATTATAAGGATGTTTGGAATTAAGCAGACACAGCAGACACAGCTATGGTAAAACTACATTTCTCAGGCAAAGATCTCCACGGCCGGTATTCTCAGCTACTTATCGATCGGTCAGGGTGCTAAACAGACCCGTGTCGGTTCCACTGTATACGGTAATGATGCGACCCTGTCCTCTCGACTTAGCACCTTCAAGACAACTCGGGATATGGAAATGTCCTTCTTGGCACTAAAATTCCCTAATCAGGGAAATTCCAACATTGACAGGCATGTTCAATTTGTAACCTTTTCCGGCAAGGAAAAAAATTGACGTTGCACATACATACATCAGAATTTAAACATTCGTTTAGTGCTTTGAATACGGTCGAAAATATGTTCGCGGACCCGAAGGAACATCGACAGAATGCACAAAAAGTCATGGTAATTCATGCGAGCAATTTTGGGTAAGTACTTAATTAGTTTTATTGTTGGTGTCTTAATAATTCATACAATATGTGAATGAAATATTGTCTAGTATACTCAGGCCCGCGTACAAAAAGTTTTTCCCAATTTTTCTGTGACAAATCTCCCAGATCCAAATTACTTTACTCAAACGTGGCTGCTGCGAAAACCACTTTGCGAAATAATATACAAATTTGGATAAGATTCAGAAAAGAAGATCGTCAGAAATGAATATGAGCTTGAAAATACGTTTCTGTGCCTACAATGCAATGTGTTACATAGGAAAATGATTCTTGATATTGATTTAATTAATGTGGACATTTTCTTCTGGGGCTTCAACCCGTTGTACGTCCAGAAACCCGTGTTTGGCTACTTTGGGTGCTGACTACGACTACGGTAACTAGTTGTGGACTTGTTTTGCTAATAAACCACCCGAATTTGCACATTATGCAAAATGGTTTCGCAGCCACCCTTTAGTAATCCGCGAGTCTTATCACAGAAGAATTGGGGAAAACTTTTTGTACGTGTACCTGAGCCTTTAAACTTTTTCACTAACACTGCAGAAAAAGCCATTCAGCGAGAATAGTCAATACATGCAAATGGTGGGATACGCACAGACATTCAAGAAGGACAACGGAACGATCATTGTGATACGTAAGTCGTAAGGCAAATGATAACTTTGCGTGGCAATATCGCCACGACACTCTGTCCTCTGTAGTCACATCGTGCGCCTCTTCTCTATTCTTTATTTATACTGTGCCAGTTTTTATAAAGATTCATCCACTTTAGTGCACGGTAACGACCAAGGAGATGCGGTGACCATATTGGAGACTATGGCTTCCGAAGGCCTTTTCTTTATTGTTGGTTCAAGACCGGATCCATCAATTATTTATGAAATATTCGATATATGCAATGGTATGTACACTATTTGTCACATCATCTACCCTTTTCATATATAAATATTTTGAAAAAAATTTAATATTATATTTGCAGCTCCAGCCGATTGCTCCTGCAAGAGCGAAAATCCGTTGATTGTCCATAATAAAGCATTCAAATGGGTGTTTGATGGTTGCAATTGGGTAAGTTTAATACCAAACTAGCAAAATTTTGGCATATAGTAAGTAAAATTAATACTCACCAAGATTAATATAAATTTGTATCTTTTTGGTGTGTGTATGCTACACTTTTTACATCTCAGTTAATTACATTACTAATGCATATAGAATTTCAGAAAAAGAAAGCGGCTCAAAGGAATAAATACACCATCTTCCACGTGCACTTTATTGTTTTGCCAGTGCTTATGTACCAAATGCAACTTCTGTAATAGTTGATAACTTGCAAATGAGAATGCTACATTACTAGCAGTATAGCTATAAAGTCTGGTGCTTCGCTATTGTGCTAAATGCTTTACTAAGATCTTCACTGTGTTAATTATTGTCCTTCAACGTTTAGATTATGTAATATTGAAGTCACTTGTTACCATCACACTGCATAATATTATTTTCTGTGAGCACCTCGATAGGAGCAGCTTCTACAATCTTAGATTCTGATTCTGATTAGTTCACCACTTCCTTTTCAATCCGCACTATTTGTACATATAATAAACTCTCCAACAACTCGTATTTCGCCGTGATAGCATCGCTTACACCTTACACTTTGGCTTATGCCGATTGTGATCACGCAGTTTATCATTTTCCCTTTTTTGTGCGTGATTGGACAGTATACCACGAAGACAACATTTATCGTTCATATGTTTTATTACATTGGCATTGGCAACATAAAATTACCTGATGGGGTTATTATTATTATTGATACAGTTCCTGACGCTTCGCTACGTGGCAAATTTGCTATTTATAATCTGTAAAGTTTAAAATTAAATTGTCCCATTTTTTTCAAGGAACATGCTAACATCTTCTTATTCCTAGCACATTGGAGCATAAAAAGATATAATATGAAGGTAAGGCGGGTGATACAGAGGTATAGAACAAAAATTCCTTAACCCCAAATTGAAAAAAATGATTTGAGCTCCAGATAAAATCAAGGAGACAAATCCTTCCTATTTATGCAGAGAGGAGTAACAACAAATTATAACAATATCAGCAGCATCGAAAGGCAAATTAGCAAAAACGTTGAAAGTAATGAACCCGTTTGAATGGAACTTATATTGCACAAATCTTCGGAGCAACAATGCGCACTGGCGTATTCATCCCAAATACTGTTGAAGCGGTAGATGCCATTGCTCTGAAAAATTAAGGGTCATATTTCAAGCAAATTAAAAAAATCACCACATTTTCATGGAATTATCGCATTTCCTTGAGTTTTTAATGAATTAGATCTTGACTTCTTTGCTATGGTAATCAACGGACTTTTGCTTACAACATTTTTATGGAAAAAGTTTGAGAAACAATATAAAGACTTTTACTACTAAGATTGCTAAAAGTGAAAAACTGAGTAATACCGTACTCTGCATTCAAATTCCGCTCTGCAACCGCACATCTGTTCCACAATTTCGTCACTTTCAATTATTGAGACCGTTTTGGCACAATAATTGCATTCTTCTGAGCAAGTCTGCACCCAACCATTAGCACCCTAAATACGGGACAATACTCAGAACGAATCTGGGGTGCGGCAAGAAAAAGGCGAATTCTGGGGTGCGGCGAGAAAAAGGCGAATTCTGGGGTGCGGCGAGAAAGAGAGAGGCGAATTCTGGGGCGGACGAAAAAGGTCGCGCTGCCGTGCTACGAGACGTTATGCTGGTGCACGTTTTGCAGCCGTGCGCAATAAAATCGTTATCAGGGGGGCGGCAACAGTTTCAGTAGAGATTTTCTGCACGTCGGCAAAAAAAGTGGTATCATTTCCCGTATAAAGCGCAAGTGAGCAGGTTAAAAAACTGTACCTTCAATTGTAGTTTAAACGAACTGTAATAACATGTAATACATGAATAGAGTGGAACAAACAGAAAGAATAGTAGGAGAATCCTCATCAACACTCTTCCATTTACCTGGAACCAGCAAACTGACTACGGAAAACGACCTCTTCTTATGTACAATTCAAAATAAGGTAAGGGAATCAACAAAAAAAAATTGGCCGGTTTTTGAAACACATCGAGCACACCTGCATTATTATGCAGCCTGTGCAAATGGAGAAAAAATTAGAATCAAAAATCGAGCTAAATGCGAGTAAATTAGCATAAATACGTAAGAATTCAGCTGTCCACGATGCGTTGCAAAAAACTGGTCAGGAGTTCGCTTTAGCTTTTGAAAGAAAGAAAAAACAAAGAAAAACGACAAGTTGAAGCAAAAACTATGCGAAAATTTATCGTAAAAAAATTGGTCCAAATTCCATCGATCTACATAAAAGTTGGCAAATTTAAATATTTGTGCTAATTTGATATTAGCATATACACATAAAACATATTACATATACAATTCAGTCAAATTATTCAAATAAAATTAATTTACGGGACACTGCTCTTTTAAAACTAACCAAATCTCGAAAGTCTGCGCAGTCGCTTCTGGAAAAGGTTAACGGTGCTAGACTTGCGCGGATGCGGGCAAGGGAACTAGCTCCCTTGTGGCTAATTGTAATTAAAGAGGAAATAAAAGGAATTTTGATGATTGGAGAACAGCGTAAAGAAGAGTCGTTTAATATAACAATATATTAAATGTAGAGAAAGTGTTCGGTCTTTATAATAAGATGTGGCTAACCTGTTGATGTAACTTTCGCACACAAAATATTGTACTTCTCTCACTGGGCCTGCATAAAAAAGAAACGCAAATTGAGTTAAATCTACGTCATAATTGCAAAGTGAGATAAGAAAACAAAGGAGAAATGCAGCGAATATAGATTGAAGATAAGGACGAAGAAAGAGTGATTAATTCTGGATTGGGGGAAGTTATG